>JAKTYD010000004.1:0-600000 GCA_030564645.1 Insectozyma morakotiae
ATATTTCTCTCTGCACTATACTTAACTTGAGCTAATGAAACAGTCTTTGCATCAATATTAAATACCAAATAAGCATGTCTAATAAAATTATCACCCAAAAGACTTACATCACCTGCTTCTTGAAGACCCCAACTACAAGTTCCATCACCTTCATCAATAACAAATTCACTCAATGGAACAGTAATTTGAGCATCATTTGCAAAATAAAATACAGCATTACCAGTTGGAGCTTTACATGGAACATACCAATAAGTACTTCCATCTTTATTGGTTTTAGATGTTGCACCAGCTTGTTTAGCTAATGATTGAAGAACACTTTTTGGTAAATATGTCAAGGTACTTCCAGTATCAGGTAAAGCATCTGCATTAACGGTAACTTCTTGTCCATTATAACTCAATGATTCTAATCTTATAGTTAAATCAGTAGTTGTTGTCATTGCAACAGCAATCAATTTTCCAGAATATTTAGCTTTATCATAACCACCAAAAATAATTGTACCACTTTTGGACGTTGGTGAATTCAAATATATTGAAAAAGCATTAACTTTAATAGCATGAGCTACTTTTAAAGAAACTGGGAAATTTGGATATCTATTATTAGCAAATTCTCCAGATGTAAAACCAAGACCAAGAATACCTGCTGAAACTGAAGTTTTATTAGCATCACCAAACTGTTGTCTAATATAGCTACCTCCAATATAAATTCTATCAGAAGCCCAAGTACCACTTGATCCTGAACCATCCTCATATGAACTTGAAAATGTACCACCTAAATTTATATAATTTGTTGATGTTTTTGGATTATAAGAACCTAATGTTTTACATTTGTTTCCTTTACCTGTACATTTTGCATTTGAATCAACAAACCATAAATCACTTGATCCAGTATCAAGAATTACTGTATTTTTTTGTTTGTTTGAACCAACATAAAGTGTAGCAAGGTATTGTGTTCCATCATTAGCTAATTTAAGTGGGATAGGTTTTCTTTGTTCTGGAATAATAGTTGAATTGTCTGAATCTTGAACAACATCGAAATCTAAAGTAACATATCCTGTTGAATCGGTTTGATTAAATCCTGAATCTAATCCTGAATCGGTTTGATCTGTTTCATTTAATCCTGAATCTCTTTGACTCAACAAAATATCATCGATAAAAGCACCTTTAACTAATATAGCAAAAGAAATAAGTAAAATTTGAATTGAAACCATTTTTGATTGATGAAAACTTGATATTTTGATGATTATTTATATTAGGCTCAAGAATTTATCCTTGATGTTTGGAATGTCAATCTTAGACGAGGTGCATATAATTGACAGAATTTTTAGACTTTGTTAAAGTTTAGACTTTGTTTAAGTTTAGACTTTGACTAAACAAGTTTTAGAGTTTAATTGATTTAAAGGAGTTTTGATTGAAAGCTTCAACTCGATCATCTTGTCAATTACATTAAGTCGAAATTAATAAATTTCAAGATTCATTGTGGATCATTTTTAATGAAACTTGGTAATAGGGAGTAATTAATTACCGGTTCTACCTTGAATAGAATACGTTTTGATTGAAAATATCAGCTGTTACTTTCGATCGTCTCATTAAGTCGAAATTGATACCATTTAAGATGCATAGTAGATCATTTTTTTAGTTTAATGATATTTGGTAATAGGGAGTAAATAATTGCCGATTCTACCTTGAATATAACACGTTTTAAAATAGTAAGTTGTTACAATGTTATGATATTTTAGCTGAAATTAGTTTAGTTTTCAAAAGTCTATTTGTTTTATATTTAAATCAAAAAATACATTGATTGGTTTGTTACACATCATTCGACGAGTCATTCTTCAAGTAAAATATCAAATAAGCCAGTAAATATAATGGTTGTAGGGATTATACAATTAAATGATTTTTTTCATTCTGCTGCATGTTTTATAATAATCTACTGTATTATATGCCATAAATATAATTTGGTTTATCTTGTTTCATCACGGATGACTTATCGGTTACCTCTTGATATCTTATTATAATTGAGTATGCACGTCAATGTCTGATAAACAAAGTTTCTATAAATTTCGTAATTGTAATTGTAAAATACGAGGAAAATATTAAATTAATTCTTGAAATCCGATTTTAGAAAATCATCAAACGTTTACCCCTAACCGGAAGTGCTTTCAATTATTCAATATATCTGTTTATTGGCTCCAATATATGACCGCTTTTGAGGGATTTAGAATGAAGATTTTTCAATTATGAGCCCCTGTAATTATAATTACGAAATTGAAGTTTTTTAGATAAATATTTGATAATTCAGCTAATCTGAGTGAACCGTTTCGAAATTAAGGTGTTCATTACCGCGGGTAATCTATTAATCGCTGATTCAATATCAAAACAACTTTCCCTGAGCTTGTATAACTACTTTAGTATAATTTATTCTAACTTTCTGTCATTATGCAACCCGTGTAATCTCTAAGCAAATATTTGACGGCTCTAAAGGATGTAGAAAAAGAAATAGTGTTCAACACGTTCTTCTGTTTGAATAATCCTAAGTTTTTAATTGTGTTGAATTAGCCTTCCAAACCTTGTTAACTTCCGATTTTCAAAAATTTCAAGTATTGAACGAATCAATGATAGCGAGATTGTATCACATTAAAATAGGGAATCAAGAAATGAAAATTCTAAAAATAAGATTGATGAGTGAACAGTCTCATGTGATATGAATATTCTTAGTGATTTTAGTCAAAGATTGTTACAGAATTTCATTTTTTGCCATTTTTTTTGTATTTTCACTGGTAAAATGCTCAAAATCTTCAGTTTTGTTTGTGAACAATTCCACGCAAAAAAGAATGTTATAATTAAACCCGAATAAATTGTTCTTAAATTCATTTTAAAAATAAAATGCAAGAAATGTTCAAGAATTAAACTTTTTAAGATTAATATCAGCCAAAACTGACCTAAAGATTCGATTAAATTAACATCAAGATTCCAAAAAAGGAAATTATCTATCTACATGTCGTTAATTATGATTAGAGTTCATTCCAGTTATAAATTCGTTCATGAGTTTCGTTGATTGTTTCTTGGTGTAATCAAATTTAACTCAACAAAAAAATACAATATCAATATATCAATCTTACCAAATATTCTAGAATCATTACAATTATGTTCCATACCAGTCTTTCATTTCCTTTGGAAATTGAATAGTTTAATTTAGATCATTGATGAAATAGAATGTAATTTCTTCCAGTAGTGATGCAAATTATCATCTTCAAAATAATTTATTAGCTTTGCTTACAAGAACAAGTCAATAATGGACATTTATCATGATTTTTTTTGCTTATCTTTTTCTGTAAAAGTTGTTTCAATAAGAATTTCCAAAATACATCAATGTGAATTACAATAATCTAAGTTCATAATTTCAAATCTGATTTAACAAGTTAGATTCAAACTTCAAGAAGAATAAGGGAAATTATTTACGGGGTTGACCACTTGTTTATTCAACTAAATAGCTACAATATTTGGTGCAGTTGGCTTTTGTTTAAGTGAAGCAATACCAATAGTTTCATTATCCCAATTGATTGCAACATTAAGATAACGCATTACAAATGCACCAATATGAGGTGAAGTACTATTAACAACAGCAAGTGTACAAGTACCAGTTTGATCAGGCCAAGCAATTGCTTTTAAAGGAAAAGTATAATCAACACCATTCAAATTATAAGTAATATTTCTTCCAGCTAACAAATTACATTGAATTTTACCACTACCTTTTGCATTTTTTGAATCATAAGGTAAAGAATCAATAAATTGTTGATATATTGCAGAAGGTAATCCACCATTCCAAGTTCCAGTGTCATAATTCAATTGTTTTTTAACAGAAACTTTGGTACCATTTATATTAATATAATCAACATAAGCTCCAATATTTTGATTTGCTATACTTGCCCAATTAACTTTTCCATCAATTCTACCATAATCAATACCACCTAAAACAAGTTGACCATTTGAATCATCTAAATTTCTTAAATTAAATGAATAAGATGCTTTTGGAATAACACCTTGGGATTTAGCTGCATGACCAATATTTTCAGCTTGTGATTCTGCTGGAGGTCTTGATAATCCTAATAAACCAGTCCAATATGAGTTTGGTTGAGAAACGTCATCGAATTGTAAATTTCCAACTTTGAAATTATTAAAATAAATATCATCAGTGACTAATTCACCTTGATAACTATACCCACCACCAAAATCACTGCCAACACTTTGACCAAGATCTTTTCTAGTCAATGATTTGGCACCGTTATAATCAAATGTTCCGTAAATTTTTGACATACTAGCACAATTACCGGTACAATTAGCATTTGTATCGATAATATGAGTCAACCATGAACCAGTATCCAATAATAACTTAACTTTGTCTTTATTCAGACCAACATTAAGAGTAGTATACCAATAGAAACTCCAAGTTGGTTGACCAATGTAAGTATTATTATATGTAATTGGACTTACTAATTGAGAAAAATTAGGAACTAAAGCGGCATTGACCAATGTCAAGATTATGGAAATAACAAAAATCATCGTTGGTTTTTTGAAGTGATTTTGGGTGCTATTTATAGGAAAATTTCAAGGATTGGTTAGTAGCTTCTGACTATTGTTGGTTATGAACCATGAAGATTGAATTTCATTTCATATTTCTAGTGGAAAAAAGATTTCAATCCAAAATGTTTACTAAATTAATTGTATTCGCATTGCAAATTCTTTGTTAGTTTTAACTGTGGCCAAGATTATCATTTTCAAATTTTTATGTTAATTCACTACAAAAATTAAATAATTATTCTAGCTATCAATAAAGATTAATCAAATTCCTATTTTTTAGCAAGTAAGATTTTTATTTTTAATTCGTGATTGATTCTGCGCTAAGTTATGAACCTTTGGTTTTACGAATTATAAATAAACAATAACTTGCCGCTGTACATAACAAAGGGAATTGGTAACGTAATTTAAAGGATCCAAATATTCACTAGTTTCATTAGCAATACAACGTGTACAAGTACCAGTTTGATCGGGCCATGATTCCATATGATATGTATACTCAACGCCATTCAAACTGAATGTAACGTTTCTACCCTTTAACAAATTGCATTGAATTTTTTTCCTATCTTTTTTATTCTTAGAATAATACGATAAATTATAAACAAATGGTTGAGAAAGTGCTGGTGGTAAACCAGTACTCCAAGTTCCAGTATCAAAAAACAAAAACTTTTTTTGTTAACTTCAATTTCAATAAAATCAAGTGTAGCACCAATAACTTCTGGATCTTCATTTGATTCGCAAGACTTGTCCAAGTAACTTTTCCGCTAATTTTACCATATATCACATCTCATTGAACGTTCAACTATACATTGTACTGTCTATTTACTATTTAACTGCATTTATTCAAAGTCTATCTTGGTACTTTTAAATGTTACAAAATCAAATTTCGATTATACCTCAATGAAGTATATCTTGATCCAAATTATTCTCAAGCTCCAACTTTCTCATTCATATTACTTAGAAAAAGCCGGAA
Source organism: Insectozyma morakotiae (assembly GCA_030564645.1). Lineage (NCBI taxonomy): Eukaryota > Fungi > Ascomycota > Pichiomycetes > Serinales > Debaryomycetaceae > Insectozyma > Insectozyma morakotiae. The sequence goes on from JAKTYD010000004.1 coordinate 5,549, forward strand.
ACATTTAAATCAGTCTCTTCTGTTTGACAAAATAAATCGTTGCAAAGTATTTACAAGCTAAAGAGTCTGAATAACGATCAACATAAATTGTATAATTTTTGTCTGGGACATTAAAATGAAACAACATTTGTAGCTGTTGTATTTTTAAATTGACCAAAACCAATAAGATTATTTTGAAAATCAAAAGCTACAACCATATATCTAAAAAAATAAGCACCCAACAGAGGTGAGTCACTTTTGTTAACTGAATGATAACAATGTTCACCAGATTGATCAGGAAGAACAAATGATTTCAATGGTAATGTTATTTCTTTCCCACCAATTGAATATGTAAAAGTTTTACCTTCCAATGCTGAACAATTTAATAAAGCATTTTGTTGATTAAAAGAACCTTCTTTTGGCAATGCAGCCATAAGTTGGGAATAAGCTGGTTCAGGAAGGCCTCCTATTGCGTTACCAGTATCAACATTTTTCAATGTATTAATTGTAATTTTTTGACCATTGACAACCATGTAATCAGCATGAGCATATGAGACACCAGTAATTGGAGTCCATGTGAATTCACCATCAAGTTTTGCTTTATCATAACCACCTAAATGAAATTTACCAGGAGTGTTTTTATCACCAAGATAAAATGATTGCATTGGTTTATTGATTAAACCTTGTTTGTAAGCAGACCATGCAGCATTTTGATCTTTATTTGGTGAAACACCAACACCAAAAATACCATAATCAAAAAATGCAACATAATTATCATCAACAAAAGTAAAATTTTTAATTGTTAAATCACCAATTGTAACATCATCATAAACTCTTTCACCAGCTAATTCTTCACCTGATACAATATCTCCGTAACGGCTTGTAACATTTTGACCAGTTCTAATAAGTGTAGTTGATTTATTTGAATCAAATGTTCCCCAAAATTGACAATTATTATTACAAATCACATTCTTGTCAGGAATATGGGCAAAATACAGCCCAGTATCAAAGCATAAGGAAACTGGATCTTTATTTGAACCAACTTTAACATTGATTGAATAAAAATTGTAACGTTGTTTTAATTTGGTAATATCGGTATCACCATTTCTTTTTTCAATATTTGGTGAATTAAAATCAAATGAATAAACTTTCTCATCATTTTTTAAAATAGCAGCATTTGTTAAAACTGAAAATGCAATTAATGAATTCAAAAACAACATTTTGTATGATAGTTCAATTAAATCTAATTACCGCTTCTTTTATATGAATAGGTTATGAGCATTAATATTACCCCCAAAATTCAAAACAAATGTAAGTGCGATCAAAGTCATAACCATTGCTATTCGTAAACTTACCCTAATGTGGATTACTTTTTATTTCGTTTAATTCATGGAGTAAATCTTGGGATATTATTTTGAAATATTTTTGTGTAAAAAAAAACCTATTGTTTTGATTGAAAAAATAATTTTTTCAACAAATTTAAATCCATGTATTCTTTGATCTTACCGGAAATCATTAATCCTTAACTGACTTATATTTGAAGGTTAATGAGATTGTAAATTTTTGTCTAATTCTGAAACGAACTACCATGAATTTCACCTTATTTGGGTTCTGACCTTAATTTTAAATCTTTTGAGTAACATCTATCCTCTCTTTTGAAATCAAATTCATTCTCTTCGCTTTATTATCGTTTTTCCAATAACAGTCGTCGAATTTTTGTATTATTTAGTTCTCAAAAAGCATATGATATGCTTCAACCTTTCTACACTCAATTATACGTCTTTCCATGAAAGTTTTGCTTAACAATGCGAAGGTGAAACTAAGTATTTTATAAAAATATCAACAGTATTTAGTAGTTGAAATTTATTTATCCATTTTGCTTCTATATCATTGATATTTGTAAAACTTCTTCAACGATGATTTTGAAATGTATAAACTTGCTTTTATGATCACTGGGTTGGTGAAACAAAGAGTTAAGTCACTAATGATTTTATTATGAGCTATTTAAATAATTGAATTGATAAACATTGATCACAGCAAAATTATTCGTTTTTTGTTGGAAAACATTCATGATTCAGTCTAAATATCATATGAATAAGTATGAAGTGAATGATCAGATCATTGTATTGATTTTGATTATGAGATTTTTGAATCACAAGTATACGTAAAATTTGAAAAACTCAATTAATTATGCTAAATTCAAATGATTTTCAAAACTGAAAGTTGATAATGGCAATATAAATGACCCTATTGAATATGCCAATAAGCATATTAGAATTTTTTAGAAATGGAGTATAGCAAATGCATATTCATTCACTTATTTTAAGTTTTGATTCTAAATTCAATATAACTTAGATTATAAACATCAACATTAATGAAGTACCAACTCCAATACTAAGTATTTATAAGTAATTCATATCAATAGTATCAGATATTGAATTAAAAATGAGTTATGATTATATTCTCATCCTTCGATTTATGTTCCCAAATAAAACTGTCGATAAATCAGTTTGTAAATTGATGTTTATTAGGTAAAAGTGCATTTTTATCATCCTTTTAGTGACATTATGCTATAATTGTTAACCTAATCGAAGATTATTACGATATCATGCATTTGCCTGTTTTTTAAAGTTTTTACCCGTAAACTGCTCAAAATTTGAAGTTATGTTTGTAAACATTTTTACGCAGAAAAAAATGTTATAACGAAACCCGAACAATAATTTTCAGACATCATTTTTAAAAAATCAATGCAAAATTTGCTGAAATATAGACCTTTTTGTGATTATTATCAACTAAATTGACCAGAATACTTGATTGAGATATAAAAATCGATGGATAATTACTTTGAAATTTTTTCTGAAATAGAATCAATTCATCAGTAACCTATTATGATTTATTTTATTATCACTTGATTGGTTTCGAAAAAATCTTGATAAAAGCAAATTCAGATGCTCGACTGATCAATTCAGAACTCTATCATCGATTGAATATTTGATGTATTAGATATATTAGGCAAAATAAGTTTGATACAATATACAATACTCATATAACTATACGATTGTAACTCTATTCATAGTTTTCTATACAATTCTTAACCAATTCTTCAATCCATTTGATTAATTCAATTTTATTATCAATTAATAATATGGCTAAAAATTGATTAAATATTTGAATTTGATATCTTAAATCAAAAAATTCATTATAGGTTTTCTTTTTAATCATTGATATATAATCGTTTGTTAACTGTAAGTTACTAAATATCGGTGAGTTAAAACCATTCACTTCGTTTATCATTTTGAATAATTTTTTCTCTTTAGTTAATGAATTTAGAATCTCTTCATTAATTTTAGGTTCTTTTGAATATTTTAGAATTGATTTTAGAACTTGAAATTTATAAAATTCAAATGCTATAGTTGCCTGTTTTGCAATTAATTCAGTCAACGCGTATCTTTTGATTCCTAATTTTTGATTGAATTTTAAAGAAATATAATAACAAATTGTTAATAGTTTTTTATTCGATGAATTGATAGATGGAATAGGTAGATTCAAAGGAGACTTTGTCTGATTTAAAGTAATTTTGATTTTACTCAATTGGGAATCTAATTGTTGGAAATTAATAGGGGTCTCATTCAGTGATGATGATTTAAGCGAGTTTGAAATACGATCTGAATCAATTTCTTCCTCCATTAACAATTTCTCACCAATTGAGATCAACTCATTATTTTGAAAGAATGAACTTATAGTTTTCTCAAATGATTTATTATTGTGAATAAATAAACTTAATTTTTCATATCTGTGAAGCTCTAAATTAATAAATCTTAGATAATTAATTGCTAAATTTTTTAAATCTTCATTTGGTATATTTGTAATTTTATCATATCCAGACTCCAATGGTATTACTTTATTCAATTCAGTTGATAAATTTTCAAAAGGTTTTTGATTTTTTTTCAATTGAATCTTCAATTCTTTAAAAAAGATAGTGAATAATTTATAATCATCTTTGAAATTATCTAAAATTTTTTGAAAATTCTGAATCATAGTATTACAAAATATAAATTTTGATTTTTCTGACATACAACCAAATAACTGATTAAATTGATACTCAAAAAATTGATCATTGTTCAGGCTTGTATTATATTTCGTATATCTCAAAATATAGTATTGTTTGAATGTTAGATCTGTTAAAACATTTATTAGATCAGATTCAAGTTTTTTATCAATATTATTTTTAAACATTGAAAGTCTCAAATAATAAAAATATGATAATTTTGATGAAATTTCAAAGTTATTTAATCGATCAAAATTTAGTTTGTTAATTGTCAAGATTCGATTTATGACATTATTATTTATAATGATTTTGGGTATTTCATAGTTTTCATTTGATTTATTAATGATTTTTGGATATATTAGATTCAAATTGTTAACTGATTGAGATAATTTTTCTAAATTTAATTTTGGTTGATTTAAGTACGTCATATATGGAGAATCAATTTTAAACATATCCATCAATGGATTAGAATTGAATTTAGTATCCTTTGATAATTTATATCCAAAAATGGCTAATCTTGATTTATCTTTAAAAAAAGTATTCTTTACATGATTATGAATTTTTTTCCAATCTTGATTAGATTCATTAATTAAGATATTTCTTTGAATTATAGTACGTAACCCAAGTTCACCAATTTTCAAATAATTGAAAAGATTTTCTCTAATTAATTTCAATTCTGATTTCGATACAAAATTTTCCAATTTTAGATATTTGATCTTTGAATTTGATAGGATGATCTCTTGTTTAAGAGGTGTAACTAACTTCGGCACATTTCCATTAATCAATTTGGCAAAGCCTAAATATTGAAAGAAGATATTCTTACAACTTTGTGAAAAATAATTGAATAACGATTTATATTCAAATGAAATTGATTTTGGAATAAATGAATTTAAAATTATTTCCTCATAATTTAAATCCCAAGACTCTTCTTTACCTATAGTTTTTAATGATTCTAATAAATTAATAATTTCTTGTTTATTTTCACAAGTCTGATTATAAATCTTTTGATAAATGATTGGAATCTGATCATAATCACCACAGAATATTAATGGATTTATAATTGATGATTTTGATAATTTTGGTAACGAGTATGATAGTTCATTGTGAGTCTTATCTAATTCATTATCAATTTCTGATTTGATTATAAAACTATGATCAACAATTTTATTTAAATTTGTATTCAAAGGGAATATGAATTCTATTTCATCAAGTAGTGACCTCAGTTCATCTGTAATCGAATAGATTGGTTCTGATTTTGTTTCTGATTTGATTTGTTCTTGTTTTGTTTGATTTAAAAATTCATTAGTTAAACTATGAATTGATTCATCACCTAATCCAGGGAATAATAGATTGATACCAAGATGGATCTTTTTATATTTTGATTCATCAATTCCATATGATCTTAAAGTTGTAGATTTTATTGAATAAGGTCTTATTAAATATTTAACATTTTTTATAACTTTTAACATACAAAATAAATTTTTAAATCGATCAAAATTAAAGAGATTTAGAGACCAATGAGTTTCCCGATATGTTATATATTTTAAATTATATTTTGAATCTTTATACAATTAATGCATGAAAATTATTAGAATACAAAAGATTTGTAAAAAGTGTGAATTGTGATTGGTAATGTGAGTATATGATATAAATGAGTTGATAATGGTAATGGTTGTCCGATTATAATCTTCTACCTCTTCTACCACCCTTTCTTCTAGTAGAATCTGATGGAACTGGAGTAACATCTTCAATTCTACCAATTCTTAAACCTGATCTAGCTAAAGCTCTTAAAGCTGATTGACCACCTGGACCTGGGGTTTTGGTTTTAGTACCACCAGTAGCTCTTAATTTAATATGAACAGCAGTAATACCAACTTCTTTACATTTAGCAGCAACATCTTGAGCAGCCAACATAGCAGCGTATGGTGATGATTCATCTCTGTCAGCTTTGACTTTCATACCACCAGTAACTCTGGCAATGGTTTCTTTACCTGATAAATCAGTAACGTGAACAAAAGTATCATTAAATGAAGCAAAAATTCTGGCAACACCAAAAACTTGAGAACGATCTAAAATGTATGTTAGTATATGAAACTTTGCTGTAATTCAATCCTCAACCTTAATGTATCTCGATCTTGAACCTTTACTTCAATCTTGAGTCTTGATCTTTTGATCCATTTTTTGATTTTTCATATTTACATGAGATGATTAATTCGATGATGTGTTTCAAGTTTCATAAGTTCACTTGGTTTTGATGGTTTTGATGGTTGCGTGGGTTTGGTTGAACGTTGTATAGTTTGTTTATAGACATACCAGTTGACATGTTTGATATTAATTATTATGTGCTATGAGATTATAATAAATTTTATTTCTTTAACAAATTTTGGTGATGTTTTTTTCGCTATGAAATTTTTCCACTATGAAAAATTACACTCATGTGATATACACGTGATATTGAGGTCTTTGACCTAAGTTGGTTTGAAACAACTATTAGCCTAGTTCAAGTCGGTTTTAATGTTATAGAGATGTTTCGTAGTTCAATTTGATTGTATTAAGAATGCATTAAAGTGACTAAATATATATACGAGGAATCTTTAATCTAATAAACGAAACCTAAGATTTTACCAGATACATGTTTTCTTCTTGCTTCTTCATGATCCATAATACCAGCTGAAGTAGTTAAAATAACGTAACCGAATTGTCTAGCAGGTAATAAGTTATCAGTCCATCTTTCAATATCATTAATTTTAACATTAAATCTTGGTGAAATAACACCACATTTGTTTAATCTACCATTTAATTGAACAACAATTTTACCTGATCTATGATCATCAATATATTCAAATTCACCAATGTAACCATGTTTTTGCATAACAGTTAAGAATTTTATGATGACTTTTGATGATGGTCTAATTAAGACTTGTCTTTTACCTGTTTTTTCAGCATTGTTGATAGCATTTAAAGCATCAGCTAAAACGGAAGTTCTAGTCATCTTTTATTGAAATGGTTAATGAAAAAAAGATTGAAATTTGAAAATAAATTTTCATTCAATTCCAAACATAATTTTTCTTTCCTGTATATAGACCAATTTTTTTTACAGTGAGAGAATTTTCCTAACAAAATTTTTTCATTTTTTTCTGGATTTAAAATTTCTTTCTTTATTAACATTTTTATCATAGATTTGAAAGATGCCTGTATGTTTGAGAAACTATAACTAACCAAGAGTTGATTCAAGAGAGACAATAAAACAGATAGACAGTGACAGAAATGTCAGCTCGTCAGAGAATAGATATAATTCCAGACAAGACTAATGATATATTCATTTTCCATTCTTATTGAACAACCAATTTCAATCTTATTCAATTACTAACAATATCCTAGTCACAAAAATCATTCAGAACTAAACAAAAATTAGCTAAGGCTCAAAAACAAAACAGACCATTACCACAATGGATCAGATTAAGAACTGATAACAAAATTAGATATAATGCTAAAAGAAGACACTGGAGAAGAACTAAGTTGGGTATCTAATCTGCTGGTTTTCAAAACAATTTATCATACATTTTTGCACAACATGGTTTTATCTTAATTTTGCTAAATTGGTATAACAGAATATGAATTTTATTTATACATTTATTTAGAGAATTAAAATATAATGGGTTTAATATGAATATTTGTCTCATAACTGTAGTTTGTTTTTCTACTTAGAATTCTTCTACAAACTTGAATTATGAAACGAATTTGTTGTTTATTGTAAACTTCCTCGAATACTGTTACAATTGGCTTTCCATAAATGATGGGTGTATACCACAAAGTACAACAGAGTCGAATTTATTTATACATTTATTTAAACTATAATGGGTTTAAAATTTGGTCTCTTTTTATCAAACTTCTTCTTCAAATACTGTTTCAATTGGTTTTTCCATAAATGATGCATGTACACCAACGGTAAATATACTTGAACCAATTAACCACATCATTGTTGAAATTGGACTTGCTAAAAATCCTAATGGAACTGCAACAATTAATAATCCAGTATATAATTGTGATGTATTAAATCTACCAAATGGTAATATTAAATCTTCACCTTGTAATTTATTTATACCATAAATACCTCCAAATACAAATAATGTAACAAATAATAATAAAAAGTTTGTAACTAATGCATAAATTGATAAAATTGAAACTATAGTTAAATAATTTGCTGAGAAATAACCTAAATTAAATCCAACTCTTTGTTGTAATTCATTGAAATTACCAGGTTTTGAAACTCTTCTAAAATCAAAAAATTCTTGTGGTGGTTTTAGTTTTGAAATTGTTGATTGAATAGAACCTAAATCTGATTTAATTCTTTCAAAATTTAACCTCTCAGATACATTTGAAAAGTTCTGGATCGTTAGTATAGATCAAAGTAGGATTCTTTAGACATACCGCTAAGTTTAATAATTGTGACATAATATCGATATAAATAAATTTTGTTGATAAAAGAAGAAAAAAAAATACGTGTATTGAAGCTACCATATAACCAAGCCTTCATAAACCTAGATCTTTTTTAACCAATTGTGAACAAACTGGATGATAAAAATCTTTAAATTTATAATAAGTTTCCTTTGCTAAATTTGAATCAACTTGATTCAATAATACATAACCAGGACGTACAAATTTCATTCTTCCAACAGTACCTAACCAATCTGCCAATTTAAATTTATATTCATTCAAATACCCAGAAACTAATAAGTAATACCATCTAAATTTAATTTCTGCATTTAAAGTATCATTATAAGTAGAATAAGTTGAACTCATTTTTTTCAATAAATCTTGATGATTTTTCCATGAAAACCCTTCAATCTTTTCATATGAAATTAATGTATCTAAAAATACAACTGATTGATTTGGTTGGAATGATTCAATATCTTTTATTGAAAATTTCACATCAACATTTTTAGTAGCTGATAACCATTTTTCACTTAATTTATAACATTTATCAACTAAAGTTGTATCAAAATTTGGATTAGGTGGCATTCCAGGTTTATATAACCATGATTCCCAATCAATAGAATCCAATTCCTTTTTATGGTTTGGAAATTGTTCATATAAATAATCTATAAATTGGTAACTATCTAATGATTTATTTTTAAAATGATTGAAATATTTTGGTATAAATTTATTAAAATTTTCTTTTGAAACTTTTTTTTCAATTAAATATAATAAATTGAAACCTTTTTCATATGGAACTGAACTAAATGAATCATCTGGATCTTCATTATTCTTTAAGTCTTGTATCAAAGTTGAATATTTATCAACTTGATCACCCATTGCTTTAAGATTGTTCTCTAAATCTGTCCAACCAATTATTGCATTAAATTGACGTACTGATTCACCATAACTAGGACCAGCTTCAATTGTTGCAATTGCTTCTAATATTCTTCTTTCCAAATAAACTGTCCAACCTTCATTTAACCAAAAATGTTCCCAAGAACAATTTGTAACTAAATTACCCAGCCAAGAATGAGCTAATTCATGAGCTATAACTGAAACTTGTGAACGATCTTTACATATTAAAGTTGGAGTTAATTGACATAAATTTGGAATTTCCATTCCACCATAATTATAACTTTTTGGTAAAACAATTGAATCAAAATTTGTCCATTCATAATCAAAAATTAATTTTTCAGCAATTTGAATAAAATTTTCAATATCTTTTTCAAATTCCCATTTACATAATTCAATATTTATTGGTTCACAATAAACTTTTGATCTTGGCCCAATTTTTGAATTTGTTAAATCACCAGATGCAATTGATATTAAATATGATGTAATTGGTATTGGTTGATGGAAATAATATGTATCACCTTTGGTTTCAGTGGCAATCCCTGACATTAATGTTGGTAATGGTGAAGTTGCTGATAAATTATAAATTGATTTTATAGCTGGTGTATCAAAACAAGGAAATAAACTTCTTGCATGAATTGCTTGACATTGACAAAATAAATAAGGTTGTTTCTTACCATCAGTAGCTTCTTTTGATAAAAATTGTAATGCAGTACATTTTGAAGTAGTTTCAAATTCAATTTGAACTTCAAGAGTGGAATCTTTTGGAATTTGAATTGATAATTTTGAACCTAATGGATCAATTCTATCATGTAATTTATAATCAACTTTGGAATCATTTATTAAAACATTTTTTATAATCAAATATGAAGTATCTAAGTTAAGTTCATTTGTATTTGATAAATTAATTAAATCATATTTAACTGTTCCAGTTACTATTTTTGAATCAAATAATACATTAAAATGTATATCGGTTGAATTAACTTTGAATGCTTGATAGTTGGATAATGTAGATGGATCTATCTCTGGTGAATGTTTAGGACGATGTTTATTAATGATATCCATGATTGATGAGGTTAGAAATGAATTTTGGTTGTAAAAAAAAAAATGAAGCCATTCGTTAAAATGGATTTTGAATCGCCGAATGTTGCAAAAAATGCCAAAAGTCAAGAAAGTAACTCCAGCTCGATCCTAATGAGTCTAATATAAGCACGATCGTAAGATCAGTGGATTTTAATTTTATGTAGATATTTATAGAGGAAAAATAGATTAATTGTAATAAGACTCTTAAATCAACAGTAAAAGCATCAAAGGCTAGCTTTAAATCTGGAACTAATAAATTTGTAATATAAATCAATGTTTTACTCATTTTTGAATTTTTTGCACAAAATTTCTAAAAATTGCAAAAAACCTAAATCCAGAAATTGAGCCAAATCAACTAAATATCAACCCAAGAGACTATTTATTTTATTCATATCGTTATAGTCTTTGACTTTACGGTGTAATCATTAACCTTTACAACTGGTAGCTCTCTCAGTAATTAAAATAATTTCTAAAAATAAAAACAAATAAAAATAAAATCAATTGATTCAAAACATAGCTTTCATTTAGCATGGATGACTCTAATTCTCCGTTACAATCTTTAAAGAAACAATTCAAACATACCCATATCTCAAAGAATAATCAAAGAATCTCAAAATATAATAATAATGATGATTTAGAAAGTATTTATTCATTTGATTCTGTTAGTACAAATGGTAGATTATTAGATCGTCTAGGTTTAGATGACGATGATGAAGTTGATGAAAATGATTATGAAGATTATAATAAACGACAAAGTTTTATGTCGATACAATCTACTGGTAGATTATTAGATCGATTAGATATAGATAACAACAAAAAAACATTACAACCAATTGACAATTTAAATAAGATAAGAGGTTTAAATCAAAATAGGTATCCTCAACGACAAACAAGTTTAAATCAACAACAAAAAGTTCATGTACGATATACACCAATGAATTTAGTTTATGAAAATACAAATAATTCAGTTAATTCAATTGAATCAAATAAAGCAAGTTTAAAAAGACAAAAAGATGCTTCAAATGATTCAATACCGTTATCAATTTCATCTACTTCAACGTCATCAACAGAGACTCTAAGACCAATGACTAAAGACTCAGAAATATCAGACTTTTCTTATCCAAATTCAACTCAAATTCCACCTCCTTCACAACCTAAACGAGCTGTCACAGAATTATTAAATTCACCTAATATATCCAAACAATCACATAAACGAACATTATCCGAAACAATGTTAAACTCAGATTTAACAGCTGAAGAAAGAACATCATTAGCATCAGAATTAAGAACAATGGGAAAACATAGAGAAGCATCATATCAATTACAAATAGCATCAAATGAACCTTATAATTATCCAAAAGCAATGTATCTATATGCAATGGCATTAAAAATTGGTCAAGGTGTTAAACAAAATGATTTACATTCGATTAAATGGTTATGTAAATGTATATTAATATCTACAAATTTAAATTTATCAAATATAATAGATAAATTAAATTTATTATCATCAAATGAATTAATTCAATTAATTTTAAAAAATTTACAAAGAACAAATGAAACTGATTTATTAAAAAATGGTTTAAATATTCAAATTTTAAATTCTTATTATCAAAATTTTTCAAAAAATCAAATTTCAAAAGCAAATTCAAATATTTTAGCTTGTTCATATTATGAATTAGGAAATTATTTAATCCAAGGTATTGGTTTTGAAAAAAATGAAATTAATGGAATTACTTTATTATCAAAATCAGGTTCAATGGGTTATATACCTTCAATGATTCAATTAGGAGAAATTTGGTCAATTAAAACAAAATCACATAAAAAAGATTTAATCAAAGCTGCTGGTTGGCTTAGATTAAGTGAACTTTTTGGAATCAAATCAATTGGAAATAGTTGGATTTATAAAGAAAAATATATGTAAGTTTATATATTACTTTGTAAAATATATTTAATTGGTTGATTTTGATTAATTTTATTATAAATTTCTATAAATTCTTTTAAAATATTAAATAGGAATCCTGTTAATTCATTTAAATTTGTATAATTACCAAATGGTAAATAATATAATTGTGGAGGCTTTAAATTTGATTTGAAGTTGTTCAAATTATAATCTTTTTGAGTTTTAATCAAATTTAATGATTTATTGTACCAAGTGTAAGAAAATTTTAGTGGAATTATTGAATTTATATAATTTGGTTTTGAATTCATAAAATTTTCAATTACTAATTTATTATTATTTATTAATTGTTGTTGTAGTTCAATAATTTTTGAATCTAAATTTGATTTTTCATTTTTAATTATATATGATTCAATTACAATTGATAATATATTGTTTATTCGTTTTATAATTATTGCTCTTGTTTGATATAATATACAATGAATTATTTTAAGAAAATCATATTTAATATTTGTAAAATTTATTATAATTTTATCGATTTTTAAAATTAGTTCATTTATTTCATCATCTAATGATTTCCATGATCTTTCACTTGGTAAAACTTTTGAAATAATTTTAGATCTTTCATCATAATCAAATGAGATTATTTTGATTATTATTAAATCCATTTGAATTATAATTTTTAAAAATTCATCAGATAAAGTTTGAATTTTTAATGTTAGATTTTTTGTTAATTGTGTGTAATGATTTTTTTTTGAAATTAAATCAAGTTTAATTTCTTCTCTTTGTTGAGTAGTTAATGATTTATTCATTGAATCATCTTGAATCTTATCAATAAAGATTTTTTCATCAGCTTGATGATTTTCTTTGATAATTATATCTTGTGTTAATTGTTTTAATTGATTTCTTTTTCTTTGCTCATCTTCATTAGAAGTTAAAGGTTTGGTAACTTCTTTATTTGATTCTAGACTTTTTTGATAAGTTTGTTGAAGTTCTTTTAAAGATTTTTCCATAGATTTGAAATTCTTATCTAGATCTTGTTTTTCTTTGAGTATGACTTGTTTTTCCTTGATCATAGTTTCTTTTTGCAATTCAAATTCATCATGTTGAATTTTCTTTTGTAATTCAAATTCTTCTTGTTGAATTTTTCGTTCCTTTTCAAATAATTGAATCTTTTTCTGCAATTTTTCAATCTCAGTTTCTATCTCCTTTGATTTATCTGTATTTATTTTAAATCCAGTCAATTTTGAAGGTGTAGCTTCTTTTATAAAATTATTTTTAAATTTTAATCTATTATTAAAATTAATTCTCATTAGAAATTTTGGCTTTATTGGATCATTTATCTTATTTATCCATTTAAATGTTCCGACTTTTGTACTCTTATTTGTAAATGAAGAACTTGAACCAGAGTTTGTGCTTGTGATTGTTGGAGTTGAATTATTTGAATTGAAAATTGCAGGTAAAGTTGGTGATAACATTGATAATGGAATTTCTTCATGATCTTTTGATTTCCCTTTCTTTTCTCCTCGTCGTATGAAATCATCTTCATCATGAATTAGTTTATTCTTGGGATATATTGGTTTTGGTTCTGATATTTTATTCTTTTTATCTTCAAATCTTGAAGGTAAATTTGGTGATAAAATCAATGGTAATTTCTTAAATGATTGATATTGAGAAATTAAGGTCTCTAAATCCCATGATTCATATTGAGAAATACCTCCATTGGATTCTCTTTGAGTTGTTGAAGATTTCATTATTCATTAAGGTTATTAAATATGGTACAATTTTTTTCTTCAATTTCGGCCCCCACTAAATCAAATCAAAACAAAACAACCAAGAAATCAAATAGTTCATAATGGAATCTATGAATACTGTGTAGATATGGTTATTGTATCATTATACATCTCGGATTTTAGATTTGAGAGTAGGAGAGAAATTTAGTGAAACCGATCGATTAGAAACACTTTAACAGCTTTATCAAATCGTTATATCACCCAGTCTTTTCAATATTGAGTGTTTAAAATTGGGTTTGTATTTTCATCAATGGATTCTGAGGTTTATCTCTACTGAACCATCCTAGTGTCGAATGTTTCTGGTAATAGAGGGACATGATAAATCCAATTGACCATAAAGACTTTGTTCCTAGTTTGGAACGGTTCGTGTTCAAAATTATCGAAATGCAGAGGAATGTATTCTCATCATTGGCTCCATATAATCTATTCATGCCAGTGATCAAAGTAAAACATAAACAGCCATTCGGTTGATAAGCATTACTATCATCGAGTAGTTGTAGTTTAATCACTTACATAGTAATATTAAGTTGATTTAATTCTTGAAACGACGATGAAAATAATTTTATTTTAATTTTCCCACCAGAAAATCAAAACATTTTAATTAATCAATCAATTACAAACACCACTTAAGTAAGTTATTATTCAATATGGCAAATTATAACGAAGTTCAACCTAAGAAACTTGATAGTCAGCCAAAGAAGAAAAGTAAGAAAAAGAAGAATAGTTTAGGATTTAATCCTAATTCTGTACCAGTTGGTGGATCATCAACTAGACAATTTGGTACTTATTCTAAACCATCAAAAAATTCAATCCAAGAAGAAACTTCTTATAATGAATATGACAATGAAAATTATGATAATGATGGATATACCCATGGTGAAGGTGAATATGAATATGATGATAATCAACCATCAAATAATAATCCACCACCACCTACTGAAGCTGCATACCATGCTGTTCAATTATTTGTTGAATATAATTATTCAAGAGCTGAAATATTATCTAAAAAAAAACATTCAAAGTTTGAAGATGAATTACATGAATTATTAAATATTGCAAAAAGAGAAGATAAAATTAATAATAATGATTGGGCAAATCAAAGAATACCAATATTAGATGGTGGTGGTCCATTATTATTAGAATGTGATCGAGTTGCAAGAAAGAAAAGTAAGAACCCACAAAACTCTTCATCAAATAGTAGTATTGGACATTCAAGTCCTTCTAGTCAGCATGGATTTAGTCCAAGATCTTCAAATGTGAATCCTGCAAGTGGATCACCATTAGCTCAACAACAGATTCCACAACAGGTTCCACGACAGATTCCACAACAGGTTCCACGACAGATTCCACAACAGGTTCCACAACAGATTCCACAACAGATTCCACAACAGGTTCCACAACAGTTTTCACAACAGGTTCCACAATCAATTCCACAACCAATTCCACAACAGATTCCACAACCAATTCCACCACAACCTTACTCACAATCGTTTCAAGCACAAGAACCGATTTATCAAGCTCAACCAATTCAACAACCAATACCACAACCTACTTATCAGATGACACCAGTTCAATCTGTTCCAGTTCAACCTGTTCCAGTTCAATCTCAATTTATCCCTCAATTAAGCCCACAACCTATAAAATTAACTCCACAAGCCAATCCAAGTCCTATCCACTCTAAATCAAAGATAAGTTTCAACCCTCAAGTTCAATATGAATCTAATTTTTCAAATTCAACTTTAAAAAATGATGAATATAAACCACAACCAATGAATACAAATTTTCAACCACCACCAAATACTGGATTTATACCATTACACCAAGAAGGATCTCCATATACACATACTGATGTATCATCATATTCTACACCTTTATCAAACCATGGGTATAGACCACCTCCACCACCTCCACCACCACCAAGAAATTCTTCACCTTCTACTATACCTTATTCTCAAAATAAGAGAAATGGGTATGGAGATTATGATAGTATAGATCGAAAAAAACAAAGAGCAGCAAGATTTGAAACTAATGTTTCATCATCAAATACTAACCAAACAGAAAGGAATACAACAACTAATGGAGTTATCATTGGTAAATCAAAAGAATTGGAAAAAAATTATTTAAGATTAACTGCTGCACCAGATCCAAATAAAGTTAGACCTCAATCGGTTCTCGAACAAAGTCTTAAATTTGTGTTACAAAAATATCAAGATGGTATTAATAAAATTGATTCAACAAAGAATTATAATTATATAATAAATCAATTAAAATCAATAAGACAAGATTTAACCGTTCAACATATTAAAAATGATTTTGCAATTGTTGTTTATTCAGAAAATGCAATAGTTTCATTAGAAAATTATGATTTAGGAGAATTTAATCAATGTCAAACTCAATTAAAATATCTTTATCAATTAAGACGTAAAACAGATTCAACATTTGAAAGAAAATTTCAAAGAGAAGAAATTGAATTATTTGTATTTAAAATTATTTATATGTTAATAACAAAAAATTTATCAGAAATTAATAGACAACGATTAAATTGGATTAAAAATTTTAATAAATTTCAAAAAAATTTAAAAGAAGAAAAATTATTAAAATTTTTAAATTGTTTATATAATTCAATTGATTTTAATTTAAATGGTAATTATTATAAATTTTTCAAAGAATTGAACAAATTTAAATTTGATTCAACTTTTGAATTAATTTTTAAAATTTTAAATCATTTTTTATTTAAAAATGTGAGAATTGAGTTCTTAGATTCAATGATTCTAAGTTATAAAACGATTCCAATTGAATTAATTAATGATTGTTTAGATTTTAATTCTTTAAAAGATTGTGAATATTTTTTATTTAATGAATTAAAATTAAATTCTGCAATTGATGAAAATAGTGGTGATTTAAATGCTTCATTAGCAAAACCAATATTAAGCCCAATTATTTCAAAATTGAAAAAAATAGATATTAAAGGTCAAATTTAATATACAATTATGATTCCTCTAATAATAAATCCCTCTATTAATGAGTTCGAATAGAATCAATCTCAAGGTTTGATAAACGAATGTTTCATCAATTATATCATACGTTTAGAATCAGAGCTTTCCATTTCTTACACTTCACTTACAACTAAACAAATGATACCAGTACCTCAAAGTGGATATCGACGATCACAGCTGGGGAATGATTACTTTCCAATCACTGAGTACAACTTTTCAACAGGTGTGTATCCCCAAAGGTTATTGTCGCTGATATGAAATGCTTTCAACATTCTTAAGCAAATTTTGTTTCTTCTATTTGAAAACATTTTATTAGCAATTGAATATTTTTTTTGATTCCATTTCAAACACATGGGGGTAAATTTTTTGCAATTTTAAATTATGATAAAGATATAAACTATTCAAAATGGCTGATATTTTCAATATGGATGGATATGATGAAATTGGAAATTTAACCAATCAAATACATAAACTAAATTATAAATTACTTGATGAAGATGAAGAAGTGGAACAAGAATCATCACCAATTGATTATTTCCCCGAGAAATCCAAACCTATAAAGATTACAACAACAACCCAAAGACGTAAATTATCAATAGTTTCCTCATATGAAGTAAAACTTTCAGATTCATACATTTCATCATCATTAATTATCAATAAAAATAAACAATCAAATTATAAACCAAAATTATCTGATTTTGAACCAATTAAAGTTCTTGGTAAAGGTTCATATGGGAAAGTATTATTGGTTAAAGAAATTTCTTCGGGTAAATTATATGCTCAAAAACAATTGAAAAAAGCTTCATTAATTATAAATGAAGAAACTAATGAAATTAATCATAAAAATTATCAAAGAACAATGAATGAAAAACAAATTTTAGAAATGGTTAATCATCAAAATATTGTAAAATTATTTTATGCATTTCAAGATAATAATAAATTATATTTAATTTTGGAATATTTAGATGGTGGTGAATTATTTCATCATTTAGCTTTAGAAAAATTTATGACTGAAAAAAATGCAAGTTTTTATATT
The DNA here is from genome assembly GCA_030564645.1 of Insectozyma morakotiae. Lineage (NCBI taxonomy): Eukaryota > Fungi > Ascomycota > Pichiomycetes > Serinales > Debaryomycetaceae > Insectozyma > Insectozyma morakotiae. Next base: position 23,712 of record JAKTYD010000004.1, read on the forward strand.
GCTCAAATGGCTTTAGCTTTAAATTATTTACATAAACAATTAAAAGTTATTTATAGAGATTTAAAACCAGAAAATTGTATGTTAAATTCAAATGGTTTTTTAGTTTTAACTGATTTTGGTTTAAGTAAAGTTTCAAGTGAAAAAGAAATTTTAACTTCAATGACTGGTACTGCTCAATATATGGCTCCAGAAGTATTAAAAGGTGAACCATATGATTATTTAGTTGATTGGTGGTCATTAGGTTGTGTTGCATTTGATTTATTAACTGGTTCACCACCATTTACAGGATCAAATCCCAAAAAAATTTTAGAAAAGATTCAAAATTCAAAAAAATCATTAAAATTTCCATTTTATTTATCATTAGATGCAAAAGATTTATTAAAAAAATTATTACAACAAAATCCAAATAAAAGATTTCAAGTTGATGATGAATTTGAAAAATTTAAACAACATAGATTTTTTAGAAATATAAATTGGAATCAATTGGAAAATTTTGGAAACTTCCCAAATTTATTACCACCAATTTTACCAATTATAACTGATCCAATATTAGCTGAAAATTTTGATTCAGAATTTACTGAAATGAATTTTACACCACAAACAAATTTAAAAGATGATATTTTACATTTGAAAGGATTTAGTTATACAAATACAAAGTTTTTAGATCCAAAAAGACCAATAGACATATAGATATATACATATTCATATTAATTTATAATACTCTATAATCGTAATTAATGTAATAAAAATGTTGATCATTGATTGAATTAATAGATTTCTCTTGTTGTCCAATTTTGATAAATAATTTAATTTGAATAACTTTAATATAATCAATAAAATTATCATAAAATTTCCTTGAAATAATTTATTTAAACTTAAAAATATTAAAAATTGCCAGATTAAATTATTAATTTCATCAATTAATATAAACCAAAATGAAATTTGATTTAATAAAATTCCAAACTTTATAAATACCGGATCTAAAATTATCAGAATTGAAATATCGAAATAGTAACTTAGGAAAAATTGAAAACTTGTAAATTGAAATTGATTTTTGAAATTATTATTTAAATTATATTTTGATAAACTCAGTTTAAGTAATGGATAATTTTCATTTGGAAATTCATTGATGATTTGTTTATTACCAATTGGTATCAACCATGAAATCCAATTTGAATTTTCTATTGAATCGATACTTTTTACATCATCGATATTTTCATAAACTTCGGGAATTTCCAACAAGGATGATTTATCAACTAAATCTACTTCTTCTTCTTCTTCTTCTTCTATTTCTAAAGCAATGGCGGTTGCTCTATTTAAATGATAAGTGTTTTTCGGAGACACTGAATATAACTTATCTATGAAATCCAGACATGAATGATGATTCTTTTTTGATTCGATATTCAAAGGCATTGTAGTTTCATTTTTCGATTTGAATTCAATTGGTAAATTTTTTACAGAAAACTTATGTTGTAAAGGATCAGGATTCCCTAATAATTGATTTATTTCATCTTCATTATCAATTGAATAAGTTTTTTGATTTAACCATAATTCATAATATTTTAGAAATTTTTTATAGTTCTTTGTATAATTAGATGGATTATACCAATAAATATTCATCGTCAAAATTGAATAAATTGACCATATACAACATATGTTTAATTCTGAGAATGATTCACATTTACCTTTTAAATACCAAATTATTAAAAATTTCAAAATTTCTTCAATAATTGGAAAGTAATACAACTCAAAATTTGATTTATAAATCAATGAATTTTTATTCAATTCATATGAGAATTTTATAATATAAATTATTATGGAAATGATTAAACCAGCTAATACATTACTTAATAAATTTATATCATTTATATTATGAGACTTAAATGACACCAAATCTATTGTTAAGATCAATAAATAATTGATGAAAATTATCCCATAATACGATATGGGTTTCATTTGTTCCCCAGTGGTAGCCTATTAATTTGTTTACGTAATTTGATTTGATTCAACTTTGATTTGATAAAAAATAGATTAATTTTCTGCACGTGAGTGAATCAAAATTATCAAATGACTGACTCAAAACTGGTTATACCATTAGAATCAAATCCAATAATTTTTACTGAATTGGCACATAATCTAGGGTTATCACCATTATTACAATTCCATGATGTTTATTCATTAACTGATCCTGATTTATTATCATTTCTACCTCAATCAATTTATGGTATAATTTTATTATTCCCCTTGACTAAAAAATATGAAACTTATAAACAATCACAAGATTCAAATAAACCTAAATATGAAAATGAAAACAAAGAGATTCAATGGTTTAAACAAACTATCAGTAATGGTTGTGGTTTATATGCTTTATTACACATTTTAACAAATTTATCAACTGATTTAATTTTAAAAAATTCTAAAATTGAAATGATTTCAAATACAATTTCAAATTCAAATTTATCAATTGATGAAGAAAGTAAAATTATTGAACAATTAGAAAATTCAATAAAATTGGATGAAAATTTTGGTGAAAAAGGTTCAACTGAAATACCTCAAGAAGTAAATTTACATTTTATAACATTTGTAAAATCAAAAAAGAATAATCATTTATATGAATTGGATGGAAGAAGAAATGGTCCAATTGATCTTGGTGAATCAAATGAAGACTCGATAATTTATGATGAAAAAATTACTAAAAAGATTCAATTTTATATTGATAATGCTGATGAAGAAAATAAACATAATTTTGCCATCATGGCAGTTGGTCCATCATTGGATTGAATAGATACTTCACAAACATTGTATCAGAAGAAAAACATAATTATACAAGAAAACTGATGGAAGTATAAGTAAAAGCACGACAATCATCGCCAATCAATAATGAAACAATCTTGAATTCACTATAATTGGCTTCTAAAGTTCTGTACAATAATGAAGATAACAAAACATAATGGCATATCAATATATATTTAAAAAAAATTAGATTATTTTGGCTTTGGCTTGGTAACTGTAGCAGTTATAGTTGCAGTAACCGTAGCAGTCTTCTCCTTTGTAATCTTCTTTGTAACCTTTTCTGGTGTTTCAGTTTCAGTAATCACCTTTGTAATTGGTACAGGTGTTTCAACAACAGTAATTCGTTCACCAGCCAATTGTTGAGTTTCAGTAACTGTAATAGTTTCAGCAGCAGGAGTAATAACAACTTTAGATACTTCAGTTATAGTCGAAGTTTCAGTTTCAGTCTTTGTTTCAAATTCAGTCTTTGTTTCCGTTGCCCAAACAGTTTCAATATTATTAATAGTTTGAGTTTCAGTTTTGGTTTCAGTTTCAGTCTTTGTTTCAGTTTCAGTAATAGTCTTCTTTTGAACTTCAGTTTCAACAATTGTAGTTGATAAAGTCTCTTTTAAGGTTTCAGTCAACGTAATTGGTTGAGTTTCTGTATGATGTAAAGTTTCCGTATTAGTTTTAGTCTCAGTGATCCAAACAGTTGGTAATGCAACTACAGGTTGTGGTTGTTGAACAACTGGAGCAACAGTTTGTGGTTGTCCACCAGAGGCAACTCTTCTTTTACCAGATAAAATTGGTGGGAAAATTGCTGGATTAACTGATAAAACCAATTGAATAAATATTAAAAATATAGTCAATGATTGAAACATTTTGATTTACTTGAAAAACTTTGAATTTACATGATAATTTATAGTCATTTTATCATTTTTTGAATTTTCTTGTTATTGATTAAAATTGTTGCAAAAAAAAATAAGTTTCCTTTTTCAATTTAAGTAATCTTAAGCATTCCAAATCTTATTTGTAACTCGTATTTCAAGCACTAATTCACTGAAAATGAAATGACTACTTAACTAATTCATCTTAAAATTTGGAAATTCGATTTGAATCTTGGCTTTGTAGAGTCAAGACATAGAGATATTTTGACATAAATTTTCATTATTCTATAAATCTATAAGTAATGATTTATTTGTTTTAAAGGTATAACTCTTCGGTATTTATTGATGAATTTGATGAATCTGTTTTTGATCTAATAAATTTTAAACTGACTTTTGAATTATTTTGCAAATAACTTAATAGTTGTAAATTATCATCAACATTCTTTTCCGAGTCTTTTATTATTAAATCATAATGATTAATTAAATTATAATCATTATAAATCTTAAAACTAATTAATTTTTTTAAATAATTTATTGATATTATATCTGATTTTTTAATTTTTAATAGTATAACATCTTGATCACGATTATCTAGATATATTTTTATTTTAATGTATTGATTTTTTTCAATCAAAGGTGATGTATTGATGGAATTTGATTTATTGTCAACAATTGGCGATAAATTGAGTTCTGATTTATTCTCAATACGAGAAGATGATGAGTTAGCTTTTGAATTAAATGATGTTGTAGTATCAATTGGTTGTTTTTTCCCTTGAATTAAATTGAATTGATCAAATGTTAAGCTAGTGTTAAAATCACTTTCATTTAAATCATTATTATCCGATACTGACTTTTTTGAGCTAGTTTCAAATTGGTTTCCTTTCCCTTTTAATTCATCCAATTCATCAATTGGTATTATCAAACTAGTATTTATATCATCATAATTTCGTTTATTCAAAAATGATTCTGAATTTATTGTCATTGGAGTTGTTGGTGGTGAATTTTTTAAATTTAAATTTATTGAATTTGTTATATCAAATAAACTATCATGTTGAAATGGATTTGTCTTTTGAGATAATTCTGAATCATTAATTTGTTCTTCATTATAATTATCATAATTATCAATCAATGAAGTATAACTAAATAAGGTATTTGAGCTTTTAGATTCCACGAGTGTATTTTTATTTGGACTTGATAATGGTTCAATAGTTGAATATGTTGTCAAATCAGTTAAACTATTGTTAGAATTTATATTAAATTTAGATGACTTAGGACTATTTGAATTTGAATTTGAATTGAAGAATAATTTTGATACTCTTTTGATCGATGAGGATCTATTTAATAATTTGGGTGATTTTAGAAATTGTTTTGAATTTTCATCTGAATCTATATTCTTATTTTGTAGATTTATCTTTGGTATTTCAGATTTAATAGTTCGTTTTCGTATTGGTTGGTTCTCATCTGGATCTATATTACTCTTATGTAGATTGATCTTTGGTATTTCTGATTGTTTTTTGATTGTTTGTTTTCTAATTGGTTTGTTTTCATCAGGGTCAATGTTACTTTTTTGAAGATCAGAATTTGATATTTTTCTTGATAATCGAATTGATAATCTTTTTATAAATCTTGAAGGTGATAATAATGAAGATGAAGAATTTGGTGTTGAATTTGATGATTTATTATAATTATTACTTGGTGTTGATAAATTTGATGATTTATTTTTCAATTTTGGTGTTGATATATTAAAATTGCTTGATCCATTGGTAAAAGAATTTAATGTAGAATTCCTTTTATTTGATTTTGGTGTGGTTAAATATTCATTATTTGATGATGGAATAGGTAGACTTGTATTAGTTGATGAAGTATATTCAGGTGAAGAATCTTCAAAACTTGAAGAATCCAATGGCGGAGTTGTATATATACTAGTTGGTCTAGGTTTTGGAGGTTTTAACATTATTCTATATCTCCATTAAATTGAATCTTCTGATGGTAGTGGTGGTATAAATATTCCTTAATCAAATTATAATAGAAGAAAAAAAAAAAAGTTTCTTATTTTATTATAATTCAAAGCTGGTTAAATTAAATCTTGGTTACATTTTATCAACAAATATAATTATGAATCAAAGAGTTGAAGTATTGAGATAATTTGCTAAGAAATTGTTTGCATTGATGATGATTTTTCTGTGTAGAGCTGATTTTGTAAATTTTTGATTAAAAATTGGATTATATCGTGTAATTAGCTAGTAATGATTGTTTCAAATTATTACATTTTAGTCAAGAATATCTATTATACTATTCACAGGATATAGAAATTCAATTCGATTCTTGGCTAAGTAGAATCAATGCTCGACTTTTTCAAACAAAGATGTTTTTTGACATAAATTTTTATTTTTTCACGAATCAATAAATAAAATATCAAATAGAATTATAATCGACTCATGTTCGAACGGGAAAACTTGATTCTTCAGTCTTAAACCTTTTATTTGTTTATTTTAATTGTTGATCCATATCCGTAGGATTTGAGAAATCAATTTGAGTTTTGGCTTAGTAGAGTCAAAGTTCAGACTTTTAAAAAAATAGAGTTTTTTTGATATAAAATTTCATTTATCTATAAATCTATAAGTAAAATATCAAATCTAATCACATAGGACTCATATTTGAAAGGTCCTTTAGTCAAAAATCTTTTATTGTTTATTTTAATTGTTGATTCAATGAATTTGTTCTAGCGAATTAATGGTCGTCAGTGCAACCTAATCTATTAAAATGTACTCATATTACTCTATTGATTTAATGGAATTAAAATTTTATATTAAAATTGATGAATTTGTTGAATCTATTCTTGATCTAATGAATTTCAAATTCACCTTTGAATTCTTTTGCAAATGATTTAATAGTTGTAAATTATCATCAACAAATGAATTATTATTGTCATTTTTACCAATTAATATTAAATCATAATGGTTAATTAAGTTATAATCATTATAAATCTTGAAACTAATTAATTTTTTTAAGTAATTTATTGAAATTATATTTGATTTTTTGATTTTTAAAAGTATAATATCTTGATCATGATTATCTAAATATAATTTTACTTTAATAAATTGATCTTTATTAGCTAAAGGTGATGTATTAATGGAATTTGACTCATTGTGAACAGTTGGTGATGATTCTGATTTATTTTTAACGCAAGAAAATGATAAATTAGTTCTTAAGTCATTGTTTGATGATAATAATGAGCTTCTGGAACTAGTCTCAAATGGTTTTTGTTTCCCTTTTTGGCCCAATGCTGACTGATTGGTAGGTAATGTCAAACTAGTGTAGAAATTACATTTATTCTGATTCAAATCATTACTAGATGATAATGATGTTCTATTTGAACTAGTTTCAAATGGTTTTTCTCTCCCTAATTCATCCAATTCATCAATTGGTAATATCAAACTAGTATTTATATCATCATAATTTCGTTTATTCATTGGGGTTATAAATGTTTCTGAATTTATTGTCATTGGAGTTGTAGGTGGTGAATTCTTTAAATTTAAATTCGTTAGATTTGTTATATCAAATAAACTATCATGTTTTGAACTTTGATTTGAATTTGTCTTTTGAAGAAGATTTGAATTTGAAGCTATTAGATTAGTTTGTTCTTCTTCACTACTTATTATCGAATTATCATATTTATCAATCAATGAAGTATAACTAAACAAAGTATTTGAACTTTTGGACTCCACAATTATATGAGTTTGATTTGCTAATGGTTCAGTAGTTGAATTTTTAGATTCCAAAATCATATTAAACTCTTCATTTGGATTCAGTAATGGTTCAGTAGTTGAATATGTCGTCAAATTTGAGTTTTCAGATTCCACAATTGTATTTATCTTTTCATTTGGATTTGGTAATGGTTTAGTAGTTGAATAAGTCCTTAAACTTGAATTTAAATTAACAATTGTTGATTCTGAAGATATTTCCTCTATAAATGTTTGAATTGAAATTGGATGATTTTTTTGTATCAAATGTTTATCATTGAAAATAAAATCATATAATTGAGTTTCAAATATTTCATAATTTTGATTATAAATCAATTCAATTAATTCTTTAAAATATTTATTCAATTTTGAAATTAAATTTTTTATTTCATTAAGATATTTTGAATCAAATTTTAAATTTGGTTTATGTAATATTGAATTTCTTGAAATTGGAGATGGGAAATTTGGTAAATTTAAAAAAAAATCAATTATATTTTGATGAAATTCATAAATTTGTTGATAAGTTTTACCTATAAGGATAATTTCATTATTAAAAGAAATATTTAATTTATACCATAATTTCCCATTTTTTGGAATTTGAAATACTGAATCAATTTGAATATTTATGGATCTAAATTGATTATTTTCAATGTCATGTAACCAATCTATAGTTATTGGGTGTGAATGATCATTTATATATATGTCTAAATATGAAGCTGGTACTAAACCTATTTGGTTATCATCTATTGATTTAACTTTTAACCAACCATTACCCAATCTTTGAATCAATTTGAAATATTGATTTGAATTTATTGAAAGTTCATTTTGATTTTGCTTTTGAAATTTATATTTCGATAAAAGAATAACTTTTGAAATTGATTCATCATTTGATACTGTTGTTGTTGTTGATGTTGTTGTTGATAATAATGGATTTGAAATGGTTAAATCTTTTAAATTTCGTCTTGATTTGTATTTCTTTGATTTGAATATATTATTAGTTGATAACATTAAAGAGTTGATATGAAAATTGTTTAGATAAATTTTCAATATATTTATATGAAATTTGTTATTGTTACAGAATTTAATAAATTATACATAGAATATGACACAAAGTTGATATATTTCAATTGTAAATCTCAACTGAACAATTGAATTATAAGTTATCACCTGCATCTCGTTTCCTTCATTCAAGTGACGTATCAAGTCTCACAGATGATTCTTCCTCATACAATCCGCCTATTAATTTAACACATGAAAGAGACACCTTGAGTGGTGAATATTTCATATTATAAAAAAACCAATATTTTTAACTAAGAAAATTGAATTATGTTTGTTTGTTTTGATTTTATAAGAAAAATTAAACGATATTTATAATTTAAACTTTTGCTCATAACTATAATAATGGTCTTTATATGAATAGGAAAAATCTTATTTTCGACATTGGTTTTGAACTCTTTTGTTGTTAATTCTAAATCAAGGCTAAATATTTAACCAACTAAAATTTAAACTAAATTCTAAAACTCACGCCATAATTCTTTAAACAAGCCTATATTCATCATCATAGATCAAAACAATGGATCAAACTGTTGAATTGGATTAAAAATTTGAGCTTATCTGGGGAATCAACAAATCTTTGTTTTTTCTTCCACTTGATTAATTTATAAAATTATTTTATATATTATTGTTACATACTAATACTTAATCATACATTAACACATTTCCTAAGAATTAAAACTAAAACACTATTGATCTAATCTTCCAGAGATTTTCATTTGATTAATTTTGATAAATTAATTTATCTTTAATAATACTTTATCATTGAACTTTAAAAATTCCAAGATATTAAAATTTACAATATCAATATTTTCAAAATTATTTAAATTTGGTAATTTAATATATAATTTTGAATAAAAAACTTTTTGTTTAATTAAAATTTTTAAATCATTAATTGATTTAATTTGATTTTTTCTAAATTTAATTGCAATAATTTCATTATTATAATTTACAATTTTACATTTTATAAAATCATGTTTATTTTCAAATTCATTAAATTGTAATGGTTGGTTTTGTTGTGGTGGTTGTTTATATCCATTAATTGGAAATATTGGTGACATTTGTCCTAATGGTGAGAATTTCATTGGAATTTGTTGTTGTTGTTGTTGTTGTTGTTGTGGTGTATTTGAAAATTGATTTGGTGGGATTATTCTTGGTGAAAATCCTGATTTTTTCGAAATTGGTATTGGTGAATTTGTTGATATTTGAGAATTTATAAATTTTGATGAATACATTTGATTTGGTGATTGATTATGATTATTGGGAGATTGATATGGATATGGAAATGGTTTTGATTGAGGATATTGTTGCTTTGGAGTAATTTGTTGTCCGGTAAATTGTATTGGAGTTTTATTACTCTTTGGTGTTGGCTGTTGTGGTTGTTGTTGTTGATTTTTTGGAGTTTGTATATTTGTAAATTGTGATTGTGATTGGGTTTTAGGTGTTTGTTGTGTTTTAACAACTGGTGATGATGATTCATTATTTGTATCAATTGATGTATTTGGTGTGTCTGATTTTTGTTCAATTGGTGATATATTTGAAATTTCACTATTTAATGAAATATTACCACCACTATTATGAGCAGAATTACTATTTGTTTTTGTTGTTTGATTTCTTTTGGTTGATGAAGAAGATCTTTTTAAATCATTTGATTTTATTGTAGTTGATCTTTGAATCATTGCATTTGCAGCTTGTTGATAATTATTGTAAATATTTTTTGATTTTGATCGAGTAGGTAATTCAATTTCTTCATCGGAATCTACATCCTTGGTCTCTTCTTCTTCTTCATCATCGACTTTTTTTGCTTCTTCTTCTTCTTCTTCTTTCTTTATTTTATAATTTTTCATTACATCGATTGAACCAGGTAATAATTTTTCATTTATTTCTTCATTTGATAATTCGGAATCATCCTCAGAATCTTTTTCAAATCCTGCTAAATCATTATGATCCAATTCTAACCAATTTAATAAATTTGAACAAATTTGAATATATTTATTCAAAATCAATTTATTAATATAAATATTTAAATCATTACATCTTTTTAATAAATTTGAAATCATTTCATCTTCTTTTTCAATTTCAAATGTTGTTGGAATTGGTTCTGGTAATTTTGGTAATTTTAATAAATTTATATTTGATTTATTTAATTGTAAATCAATTAATTTGATTAAATCAATATGTAATTGATAAAAATCATGATAATATCTACACAAAAATCTTTTTGTATTATTTGAATATTCAATATCTAATCTATACCAATATCGATCATTAAATAATAAAAAATTTGATATTGATGCTGAGATAGGATATGGTTTATTATTTATAGTTTCAAATTTAAATTCTTTTAAACATTTTGAAAATTGTAAATCTAAATAATTATGATCTTGAATTAAACTTGATTCAGAATCAGTTAACCAATTTAATGTAATTGGATTAATTTGATCATTTATGGCAATATCACAATATGAAGCAGGAATTAAACCTGGTTTATGTAATTTATCAATATATTTTACTAATAACCAACCATTACCTAATTTATGTAATAATTTTAATATTTCACCTTTATTACAATTAATTTCATTTTCACCTTCAGCAAAGAATGAAAATTTTGTAACTAAGATAATATTTGATTTTAAATTGGATTGGAAATCATTTTGATAATTATTTGTTGGTTTTGATATTGTTAATGATCTTAATGGTGGAAGTACCATCGTATTAGTATGATTTACATCATTTGGTAAACTCATTATTGAACAAGGCTAAACAAAAATTGATGAAAAAGAAAATAAAGTAAAATGGAATTAAAAATATTATTGGCGTTTGATTTTAGAAACTTCTTCGAAAGATTAAAATGGTTATAAATATTAAAAATTTATTGTTTTGGTTTCAGAAATTAACCAATTATAATTTTTCATTTTATACCAAATTTATCTCTTAAAGATATGGCTTTAAATTTTTTCACGCGTATTGAGTTATAATAAATACTAAACTAAACTAAGGCTGACATTGTGTGTTTAACCTAAAATTTTGTGATACATCTTGAAATAATATTCTACTCGCGTCTTAAAATGTTAAATCCAAATTGGGAAGATTTCTATACATTTATAGAGATATACAGGTTACTGATTGAGTCAGTTAGTTCAAGATCAATGCTCATTCAAATATGTATCCATCATGCGAACCAAAAATCAATTAATTTCATATATGTAAATCATACATGAATATTTACAAATTTTGGATTATACAATGGACAGTTCTTCTCAAAACTTTATAGTTATTTTCCTTCCAGCCATTTTTGCTCAACTAAATAGAAGTAACATTAGTCTTGCTGGTACTCCGGAAGTGAGTTAATATGTATAAAGAAGAAAAGAAGAAGAAAAAGAAAAAAAATTTCAATCAATTGATTTTCTTTTCTCGTGATTTCAATTTTGATTGTTGGGTACACGACAAACTGACAATATCTCTCCAACCATGTAAAGTTGGTTTATCCATCTAAAAAATTATTAGTTTCAAGATTTAGTATATTGATTGATTGGAAGTAATTGAACTTGAGATAGTGAGTAATGTTTGTATAGGAACTTCTCTACTAAAATGAACGCAACTTTAAAGATGTAACATGATTTGAAAATGGAGGTTTATGTAGGTGAAAAATCTCTTGAAATTAGATGCTCAATTTGCTCTAAAACTTATCAGCTATTTGATATTAGAAAGTCGATACCTATAAAAATAAGTAATATTAATATGGAGAAATTTCGAAGAGAATTGATATTGAAGTTGTTAACCCTAAGTTTGTCATTTGGTAAGCATTATACTGGGAAATAGAGTAACTACTTTGATCAAATCATTGGATTATCATAGTATTGTAATCTGTTTGTTATCATTTTTGGCTCAAATTTGAAAAGAATTTTTACACAAAAGCGTTAAAATTGATTTTTAAATCTAAAATCACCATGACAACCAATCCACAAATTGCATAAAATCAGGTTATTTGACCTCTATCTCCACTTTAACAATATAGACAATTGACATAGTATTTGATATCATCTCAACTAACAATAAACCATAAATTATATAAAGAGCCTATATCTATAATCCTATTGTTAAATTAGACTAATTCAATTTTCAATTTTGAGGTACACAATTAAAAAAATTTTTCAATTGTGGATAAACATTTACTATTAAAAGAAATTTATAAATTCAATTATCTATTTCTAGTGGCTTGAAAGATAAGAAGATCTTAATTGAATAATTTTCTTGGATTAATTTGAAAATTTTTTTTATACAATTACCAACGTTTCAAATATTTTTGTCTTAATTAAAGCGGAGATTAAACAAAATTTTCGTAATTCGTAAATGCATCAAACGTAAATAATCAACTCCAAATTCAAACAAAGTCAATAAAATTGAATAAAAAGCTATGCAAATGGAGTATAACCCACGATTATTATGCATAAAAAATCTCATACTTATAAGATAAGTAAATTAAATCTATAGGTCCATTTTTTCTAATTTGGTTGGAAGCCCAGACATTAGATTAAATAAAAAACATACCGACAGTGTTTTCAAAAAGTTTATTTACATTTTAGAAAACTTATCAAAGATGAATTATAAATTGTATCAGAATTATTTCCTTTTCAATCCATTTCAAGAAAAATTTTCAAAGATTAAGTTTTGGTAGATCAAGTTGAAACACTGTAATACTTTGAATAACCAACCATTGACTCATATACCTCTTAAATTGTATTGATTTAATGGTTTTATCCGATTAATGTTTTGAATTTTTTTTTTTTTTTTGGTCCCTTTTTCAATTCAATAATAAATAAATTTTAAGTTTTGATTATGTGTTTAAAATTTTAACCAAATTTCATTTCTCAATTTTATAATTATATATAATCAACTTTTGAATTCATATACTCATTTTATTAACTTACTTTAATTGAATTGACAGGTCAATTTATTTATCATCTATATATTTTTCCAACAAAAAGTTATTCATTCGCTTTTTCCTCCAATAATTGAAAATCTTACCCCATTTTAATCAAACTTTTGAATCACAACACAAGATTTGATTAGTCACTGAATCCATTACTGATTTATTTATGGATACAACCACAAGTGTTTCTTCATCATCATCACCAACTTCAAAATCATCACCTACTATATCTTCAATTGAAGGTGACGAAGATACTATAAAATTAAATACTTCAATCAACAACCAATCATCATCATCACCACCAATAGAATCAAACTCTCAACAACAACAACCCTTACATTTGGGTTCAATACATTCGGAAATTCCAGTTGATCAATATTGTAACCGACCAATTTCAATAATGAATTCAAGAAACATACCAATTTTATCATCAAATTCAAATTCAAGTTCATATTCAAGTTCAAATTCAAGTATGAGATTCTTTGATCTGAATCCATATCAATATCATTATCCACCTCCTCCACCACCACAAGTATATCAATATCAACCACCACCTTTATATTATCAATATCATGAATCAACACTGAATCAACCCTTGATTATTACCCATTCAAAATATCCACTACCTCCACATTCACCAATTTATTATGAAAATCATCATATGATATATTCACCCGAATGTTATCAATTAACTACCGAATCTACTACATTCTTATATTCATCACCAAATGGTGAATTTTCAACTGAAATGATATATCATGATAATCAAGATCGAAATAATGTTCCTCCGATGACAACTGGTGGTGTTCCAATCTTACCAAGTTCAAATAAAATTGAAAATGAAAATGAAAATGATCAAAGACCAAATTCAAATACAGAGATTCCACCATTACCTTTGAATAATCAACCAATAGAGATCTCACCATTACCTTCACAACAATCAAATTTGATATCACAATCATTACCATCACAACAATTAGTCTCTCATGTCTCTCATTCAAATAAACCGGATTCACATAAGATAAACAAAGGAATTAAAAAATCATCATCAATTTCAAAATTAAATAAAAATTTAAAAATTTCAAATTATAGAGTCAATTCAAATAATTTAAATACATTAAAATTAATTAAAATTGATCCAAATTCAAATAAAAATCAAAAATTAAAATTGGTACCAAATTCAACTTTAAATACAACTGTATTACATGATATTTCATCTTCATTTGATTACACACCAAGGTTTCAACCAATAGATCTTAATTTTCAAATTGAATCACCAAAGGATTTACAAGAATCACCAAAGGATTTAGAAGAAGAACCAATACTTGAAACTTCACAACTACCGCCAACTTTAAAATCAAGTTCAAAGAAGAAACAAAATAAATCTCAAAAGAAAGAATCAACAAGAAGTCAATTCACTTCAATTGGATCAAAATTGAATCAAATAATCATGGAATCAAATAAATATAATTCAGAATTAAATAAAGTAGAACCAGTTATAACCACAGATGAAGTAACTACAAAGGATAATGCAAAGAAAGTGTCAAAGGTATTAGATAAAAAGAAAGTCCCAACAAGATTACCAGTTGTATCAAGTCCCGATGTATCTGAAAGTGAAGATGATTATAAATTCAATGAAGAATCACCAATTGATGAAGATGAAGATGAAGATGAAGATTCTGATTTTGATTATGAATCAGATTCAAAGAAAAAGAAAAAAATCAATCCAATTTCCAAAAAAATTAAACCTTCAAAATCAAAATCAAAATCAAAATCAAAAACAAATGAAAAAAATACTTCTGGGTTCAAAAGACAAAGAATCCTACCAAGATCAAAAGCTGGGTGTTGGATATGTAGAATCAAACATTTAAAATGTGATGAAACAAGACCTTCATGTAATAATTGTAATAGATTTAGTTTAACTGATCATTGTGATTATAATCCTCAAAAACCAGATTATATAATCAATAATGAATTAAAAGCAAAAAAATTAGCTGAAATCACTGCAATTAGAAAACAATTACATCCAAGAATAAGTCCAACAATTCGAAAAATAAATAAAAAATCAAATAAAAAATTAAATAAAATAGATTTAAAAACAATTCAAGAATCAAATGAGAAAAAATCTCGATTGAAAACTAAAAAAGTCAATGAATTAATTAATGAATAAAAACTATCAATTCTTAATATATATTAATTTTATTCCCATTCACTAACTGATAATTTCTTATTTATAATTATTTCTTCTTCATTTAAAACCATTATATCTTCACTTTGTTCTAATTCCAAATTCAGTTTATATTCAATCATCAGAACTATATTTCCTGTAAATCCAATCCATGGACCATTTAAAGGATTAATTAAATTTGGATAAGTATAATCACTAAATTGTTCTCTTTCTTCATCAATTGTTGATTTTCTTCTAAATCTTTGAATTGAATTTTCTTCCAATAATGAACTTGATTCATTAACTTCATCCTCCTCATCATCAAATACTTTTTCAAGATTTAATATTGCTCTTAATGCAATAAATGTATTCAAAGGTACATAATATTTTTCAAAATTATATAATATCACCATTGTTATGAAAATTAATGGTATACATAATAATGATAATAAAATTGCACTTTCTAAAGCTAATGTACCACACATAAACAATTGAAATATAATTAATCCTAATATAACTCTTCTAAATATCATTGGCCATACTTTCCCTGTTGAATGTGGTGGATGAACAAAAGTATAAATTAATTGATATTTATAAACAAAAAATCCAATAATAAAATATATTAATCCACAAGTTATAATTTTTGTTGAAACAACTGAATAAATTAATATAATCATGAAAATTAAAATATGTTGAGGTAAATTAATACCAAAATCAAATATTTGTGGTGTAAAATAATAACTTCTATAATCTCTTGGAGTTTTCAAAATCAATTTATTAAAATAAAACAACTTCCCTATAATATTTAACAAGAAGAAATCTCCAATTTGTAACAATTTTACTGGAAACATTGTTAAACCTTGTAATAAAATTAAATCAACGTAAAATAATGACATTCTTCTTAATGAAGTTGCTAATTGAACAGCAATTTTCGTTGTATCACTAATATATGACATATAATCCCAAAATGTACCAGCTGCAACATAAATCAAAAATAAATTGAAAAATATAAAAAAGAAATTTTTTGATAATGTTGATAATTCAACTTCACTATTTGATGAATAACCTTGACATGTTGATAAATATCGATAAAAATATGGAAATGATACATTTAACAAAGTAAACAATAAAGGTGGAAGGATCCCTGTAATAAATAATTCTAACCATTGTGATTTCCCAATTAATTCACCTAATTTTGGAGAAATTTTATTTATAGTTTTTAAATCCAATAATGAAGTTAATGGTATAATTAAAAATATTATAAATCCATAACTTAAAACAATTAAAAAAGTTATAAAATATGATTTAAATAATCTTTGTAAATATGTTAATTTAAAATTTTCCCATATAATATCTTTTGGTGCAGGTGCTAAATTAACAATTAATTTATAAACTTTTGGATCTAATATGGTTTGTGCAGCCATTTGAGCAGATGCAACAGAATCCATAGTTATAAATGCTGAAGAAATTTGTTTAAATTGAGGATTTGATTGGATTAATCTTATTTCATCATCGACCTCTATTAATTCTTTTGATAATTTTGAAATTTTTTCAGATTGATTTTGGAGTGGTTGTGAATAAATTGGATTCACTGCAGGTATTTGTTGTTGATTATAAATATCAATATTTAATTTATACTTTGATGAATATAAATCTTCCAATTGAGATATAAGGTTATTTCTTTGATTAAATAATTTTTCTAATGGTGACCAGTCACATATTAATTTAACATCTAAAACTTTACCAATACCTAAATCTTCAATAAATTTTTCTAATTTTTCAACCTTTAACAATTTTTTTGGTATATTATCTAATCGGATTGTTCTATCAGTTATTGAATTCTGTGAAGCTAAATATTTTTGCCTAGTTTTCAATATAACTCCTGTAAATTCATAAATATAATAAAATACAATAAATGAAAACATATATGTAAAAAATGGATAAATCCAGAAAAATTTTGGAAATTCATCATTGAAATTTGGTTGTGAGATTGTTTCTTTATCATAAGTTCCTGTAAAATAATATCTAATTGGACTTATTATAAATATAGCCATTAAACCAATTAATAAAAATATTTTAATACCTAATTTGAAAAACATTAAAAATACATATGAATCTAAACCAGAATATAATAATACTTCTTCATCAGTGATTTTATAAATGACTTTTATCCAACCAAATAAATCATTTGGTAAATTTTGTAAATTATTTTGATGTTCTTTTCTTAATGTTCTAATTGCATATATATGTGGCCATCTATATCGTAATATACAAAATAATAAAAATAACCATAGACCAGAAACTAGTGTAAGAACTAATTGAGTGGTGAAAACTCGTTGTTGACCAACTTGTTGTATTGGTTTATCCTTGTCACCTTCAATGATTTGCCAACTTATCTGTAGTAAATCAGAAATTGTCATTGATGGTAAAAATAAAAATAACGCGCAAGAGTAATTACAAGAGTAGAAACTCAACACTCCAATCTGATACAATCTTAATCAAGATATAAGTATTGATAGTTTCATAAATTTGTTCTTGTTCACTGTTTATCATTTGGTTGGAAAAAAAATTAAAAAAATTATCAAACATTCATGAGTGATCTTTATATCATAATTCATATTGCCACTACTTGTGATAATTCTACAAATTATGTCACAAAGGATTCAAATGAATTAATCGAATTATCATGGTCGACTGTTGATACGACAACTTTGGAAATACTACATCAAGAATCAATATTAGTTCGTCCTATAAATACACCAATAACTCCATATTGTGTTCAATTACATGGTATATCATGGGAACACGTTCGTAATGCAACAACTTTTAAAGATGCTATTGAAAAATTTGATAAATATATTCAAGATGAAGTTTTATCAAAAAATTTACAATTTTGTTTAATTTCATTTAATATATCAAATTTAAAAATTCAATTATTAAGAGAATCAAGAGATAAATCAATAGATTTACCAAATTATTTAAAATATCCAAGAGTTTTTGATTTCCCAATGGAATTTTTAAAATGGCAAAAGAATCATCCAGAAATTTCATCATATAATGTATCATCATTATCAAATATAATAAATGCATTAGATTTAAAAGTTGATAATATTGATTCTTTTACAAATTTCCCAATATCTACATCTACATCAATAATACCACCATCACAACCACCAAAATCAATTATCAAATTATTTACAAATTTAGTTTGTCAATTAATTAAAAAATCTGAATCTGATTCAAATGTTTTTATAAAACCTTATGATTTAAACCAAGATTCAAAAATTTTTTTATCAGAAAAATCAAAAATTTTATATTTATCAAATTTATCAAATGATACAACTCAATCAGAATTAGAATCTTGGTTTACTCAATATGGTGGTAGACCAGTTGCATTTTGGACTTTAAAAAATTTTGATAATGATTTGAAAATCTCGGGTTTTGCAATATTTGAAACTCATGAAGAAGCAATTGAATCATTAAATATGAATGGTAGATTATTAAATGATAGAATTATTGAAGTTGAACCATCATCAACAAGTATATTAGATAAAGCTTCAGAATTATTAATACCATTCCCACCATCAAAGAATAGACCAAGACCTGGTGATTGGACTTGTCCATCATGTGGATTTTCAAATTTTCAAAGAAGAACTCATTGTTTTAGATGTTCATTTCCTGCTTCAAGTGCAGTTGCAATACAAGAATCAATATATTTAAAAAAAAGAATTTTACAACAACCAGAAGAACAGCAACAACAACAACAACAACAACAACAACGTTCTGGTGTTCCATTTAGAGCTGGGGATTGGAAATGTGATGTTTGTTTATATCATAATTTTGCCAAAAATTTATGTTGCTTAAAATGTTCAACTGTTAAACCAATTATGAACAATTCAATAAATAATTCAATTCATTCAGTTAATTCAACAGCAGCTGCGATTGCTGCAGCAACAGCAAGTGGTCAACCATTAAATTTGAATAATGGATTTTTACAACAACCACAACCTCATCATCGTTATAGAACAAATCAATATAGACAATCACCGGGGTTACAATCAGATTCATATACATTTTTAAATTCACAAATGAATTCTTTAAATTTGAATCAATAAGAAATATGAATTAATCTAGAAATAAACGATTTCAAAATAATCAAAAGTAATCATTTCTAAATACTCTTGATCGAGATCATGTGCCGTAGCTGTTGATCAGATACCATGTTTCAATTCATAACTAATTCAATTATGTATCGATATTGATGTTTGGCGTGTGAACTTTGATATTCATTTATAGATCATAATAATTTTCTATTTGATTATGTATTTCTTATGGTCGACGGGTTTTATATATATTTTGTATAATTAATAAAGTATGAGAAAATTGTTAAAAAAAAAAACACGTAATTATACACCATGAATAAATATTCAGTTATATTACCAACTTATAATGAAAAAAGAAACTTACCAATATTAATTTACTTATTACAAAAAACATTCACAGAGAATCAATTGAATTGGGAAGTTATTATTGTTGATGATAATTCACCAGATGGAACTCAAGATATTGCCAAAAAATTAATTACAATTTTTGGTGAAGATCATATAAAATTAAAACCAAGAGCTGGTAAATTAGGTTTAGGTACTGCTTATGTTCATGGTTTAAATTATGTTACTGGTAATTTTGTAATTATAATGGATGCTGATTTTTCTCATCATCCAGAATCTATACCTGAATTTATTAAAAAACAAAAAACTCAAAATTATGATATTGTAACCGGTACAAGATATGCAGGTGATGGAGGTGTATTTGGATGGGATTTTAAAAGAAAATTGATTTCAAGAGGTGCAAATTTCTTAGCTACAATTGTTTTAAGACCAAATGTTAGTGATTTAACTGGTTCATTTAGATTATATAAAACAGAAGTTTTAAAAAAAATTATTGATGTTACGAAATCAAAAGGTTATGTATTTCAAATGGAAATGATGGTCAGAGCAAGAGCTTTAGGATTTACCGTGGGGGAAGTTCCAATTAGTTTTGTTGATAGATTATATGGAGAATCTAAATTAGGTGGTGATGAAATTGTTCAATATGCAAAAGGTGTTTGGTCATTATTTACAAGTGTTTAATCAATATACATTAACTCATTAGTATCTTTAATACATTTACCTAATTCTGTATCCTTAAGGAAATGATTTATAATAATAATATAACCAGTGATTTTTTTTAGTAATATTTTATTTGATAAATCATTCATTATTAAGTCTAAATTAATTTTAAATGATTTTAAATTTATTTGATATAATTCTTTATAATTCACATTTGGATATCTGATTCTAAGATTATTCCAATCTAATAATGATTGTTTAAATTCATATATTTCAAATGAATCTAAATTGAACATTTCTTTTAGTTTTTCATTTGATACTTCATTATATAAACATAATATATATGTATCATAAAATTGTGAATCTATTAAATTATTCACTAATATATCCTTATCATCTATGATATTATTCTTTTGAATGATTAAATTTATATCTTTTAAATTTCGAATTATTCTTTTTCCATTATCTTCAATTAAAATTGGTAATACATTGTTTGATGAACTATGATTGGATAGTTTTAGTATCCCTGATGAACCATTACCATTTTGTTCAATGGGTAATTTTAAATCATTTTTATAGATTAATATTAAACTGATTCCAAGTGAAATTGGATCTGTTGGTATAAAATATTGATTATATTGAAATAAATTATAAACTCCTAATAAAAATTTCCCATTTGATTGACCTTGGAAATAATATACATCTTTTGCAGGGATAGATTCATTCTTATTCTCATAAGTTATCAATGGTACAGAATCAAATAGAGATTTGATAACATTTGGAATTGACATTGGTTTTTTTCTACAAAAAAAGACATTTTTACAATAGGGATCAAATTCTCAGTACATATATTAAAGATCATCCATTGATACTAAATCAATTGACATATCAAACGATTTAGTATTTGCAAATTTACAATCACTTTCACCTAAATTATTAAAACCGATTTTTTCATAAAATGGAATCAATTCTTCATGAACAATTATAATAATTTGATCACCTAAATCTTGATTTGATAATTTTTGAATATAATCATGTAATAATAATGCACCTAAATTTTTCTTTCTCCAATTTGGACTTATAACAACTGAATGAATACCTATATATCTTGAATTTTCATGATGTCCAGTTGTTGGTTTATCTTTAGTTGGTAATTGCATTGATTCATTAGTTATTCTATCAGTGGCAATTTTTGTAGCTAAAATATGACCAATTAAAGTTTCATTTGTAACTGAAGTTGTAATTGGTAATTCATCATCATCATCATCATCATCATTTGAATTTTCATGTTCTTTTTGTAATTTCTCAGCAACTTCTGGTAAATTTATTGAATTATATTTATAGTTATAATCTCTAATGAATAAACCCGAACATAATTCAGGTGCAACGTTTAATCTATATTTTAGACTATCTAATGAACATCTTTCTTCTTCAGGAAATCCTTCCTTTTCCAAGGCTATACATTTATCTAAATCATCAATTGTAAGAGGTCTTATAGACAAATTTGGAGGGAAATCAGACATAATTTGAGTAAATTTTTTTGTTGATTTTTTTGAAGTCTCGTGCTACAAAATAATTAGAGGTACAATAAGTTATGTGTACATTTATTATTCTAATGGGAATTCAAGTTCTTCATTATCGTTTGGATTCAACAAAGCTGAACTTATTTCCCATAAATGAACTATATTATCATCAGCTACTGAACCTAATGTCCAGTTTCTATATGGACACCATGTTAAATCTGTAACACCTCCAGTATGACCAGCATGTATCATGAATAATTCAGGTGCACCATCTTCAGCATCTTCTTGTACTTGTTCTTCACCTATTTTGAATAAATCCCATATAATCAATCTTCTATCTTGAGATCCTGTAGCTAGTATTCCATCTTGATGTGGTGAAAATTCCATACATGTTATACCTTCAGAATGTCCCATCATTGTATGTAATAAATTTAATTTTCTTAAATCTAATAGATTTATATTTGAATTTGAATTACCTAAAGCTAATAGATTCTTTGAAAATGGTGAAAATGATAATGAATTTATACCTTTACTATCAATTGAATGATATTTCCCAATTGAATCTTTACTTCTTAAATCATATAAATAAACATGTTCATCTTCAGATACTGAAGCAAATATATTTGAATCAAGCCATTTTGTATCATTTACAATATTTTTTGCAGATTGTTTGAAAATTGTTTGATTTTGATTTATATCAGTTACACAAGTTAAATTATCATCAGCACCAGTTAATAATAAACCTTTTGTAATTGGATTCCATGATAATCCATACCCATTATCAGAATGAGGTTTAAATGATGAATAACTTGATTCTTCAAGGTTTTTTGAATTATATAAATTTACTTCACCAATTCCATTTATTGTAGCTATAATATTTGAATCTTGAGGCATATATCTTGCTCTACAAATTTCATGATCATTTTTAAACTTTTGAGTTATTTTAATTCTTGAATTTGCTTGTATTTTAGTATCATCTGCAATTTGAGTTGATGCAATTTTTAAATAATTTGTTTCTTGTTGTGATGTATTTGTTCCAATTAATAATTGTGAATTTATTAATCTTTCATCATCTTCATCTTTAGTAAAATTTGGTAACCATTGAATAGTCAATGAAGGCCAAAGTAATGCAGTTTCAGAAACAAACTCATACATATACCTACAATTCTTTCTCCATAATTGATATTCTTCTTTTATGGACAATTCTTGAGACATGTTGAAAAATTCGCGTTTATTCTATACAAAAGTTTCATAATTATCAATAACTTTTAATGCATCAGTTATACTATTAAATGAACCATTTTCTAATAAATCCATAATTTTAGCTTGATTAAATTTTTCAATAACAAATTCATTTGCAATTCTTACAAAAAAAAATTTAATATTTCTATTTTTATAATTGATTAAAATATCTTTTAAAATTTTTAATGCTGATGAATCAATTGATGTCATACCTTTTAAATCAAATATTATATATTTATTCATTGTATGATTTCTCAGTCTTCTTGAAGCAGGATGAGCTTTTGTTGATCCATATAATTCAACTCTTTTCAATCTTGCATTTAAATCAGATGCATTGGTAAATGTTAATGGTTCGGGAATCTTAATGATTAAACATCCTTCAACTTCTTCAATCACTTGTTTATTAATTTGTCTTTGATATGAATCATTAAATACATTTATTGATATATTTTTTTCTAAATGATTTGGAGAATTTGTTGGTATATCAGCATCAACAAATGTATTTGTATTTGGATACCTACCTAATATTTGGATTCTTGATTCAGCAGAATTCTTTATTAATCTAATTAATGAATAAATTAATCCTAGAAATACTCCATGTTCCATTGAAAATGTTAATGTGAAAAATATAGTAATACTAAAAGTTATTAATTCATCTATTCCCTTTGTTTGCCAATTGAAATAAACCTCATATGGAGCTTCTTCAATCAAGGATATACCAATCACTGCAGTAACAACTGATAACATACAATGCGGTACATAATATAAATATCCTAAAAAGAATTCAATGGTTATTAATGTTAAAATTCCCATTATAACACCAGACATTGTTGTTTTTGCAGAAATTGCATTTACTTTACTTCTACCATATCCACCAAATGCAGGTAAGGCACCAAATATTGAACCAAAAATATTGATACTACCTAAAGCAATTAATTCTCTATTTGATGAAATTGGTAAATCATAACTAGATCCTAAAGATTTTGATGCAGTTGTACTTTCAAAAAACCCCAACATAGCACAAAGAAATCCCGATGATGATAATTGTTTAATTAAATTCCAATTATTTAACGGATTATATAACTTAAATTCATTATGATTCTTGATTTTACCAATGATTCCAATTCCATTTAAATCCCATCTATAAATTTCACATAAAATAGTTGATCCACCAACTACTAATAAAATTTCAGGTATAAATATAACAAATGATTTTTTTGAAAATTTTTTAAATATTCTTATACTCATAATTATACAAAATCCAATTAAACTAATTTTAAAAGTAAATCCATCAAAGTTTTGATAATAATTGAATAGGAAACGAAGTTTATCAAATGGTGAATGAATATCCATTTGTGAAGGATCATCTGAAATTTCCTTCAATAATGTTTCTAATCCTAATGTAACAACCAAAGCATTTATAATCATTACAATACCAACGGCAGATATAAAACCTTTTAATAATGAACTACTTAATAAATTATCTAAAAAGCCAAATCTACCCAACCCAAATCCTAATAATGTTGCACCACTAACAAATGTAATTGAAACTACATATTCTAATGGATCTAAATGTTTCTTTTTAGCATGATGTAATAATGGTTCAACAGCTTGTCCAACAACCATTGAAATAGGTGATTCAGGACCAACAATTAATTGAGGTACTGAACCAAAAATTCCATAAATCAATGGAGATATTCCTAATGAGTATAAACCACTTATTACTGGAACATGAGCCAAAGTTGTTGCATAACTCAATGATAAAGGTAATTGGAAAAATACCAATGTTAATCCACCAATTAAATCACCAATGAAATAATTTAAATTATAATGGTTAATCCATGATAAAAAGGGTAAATAATATGGTAGAATCTCATTCCAAGTTAAACTTTCAACATTATTTGTATGAGCAGGATAATATTCAGAATCTTTATTTGTATCTAATAAACTTGTGTGTTCATCAATTACCCTACGATTGGAGATTGTTCGAATACTAGGTGAAGGACTGGAGAATCTGCCTCTATCCACGTTGAACCTATTCCTATGTTCAGGACTTGGTGAAGTTACATTGTTTCTATCCATTGCATTGACATTCGGTTAATTTCGTTTATTTTTTCTTGTGAATAAGAGGTAATGATCCCCTTAACATTGAATACATGACTAGCTTAACATTGAAAACAAAGATTAAATGGTTGGAGGTAGATAACTGTTTGTCTTGAAATGATTGGGACTGATCTGCTTTGACATTGATCTTGGGAGATTCGATTTTAGCTAGTTTTTGATCTGTTTCAAGTACAATGATCTTCTTGACTCTAATCAAATCGATCTCCATTTAAGCACTATCAAATCCTTTTATGAATCAGACTTGGTTACTTCATGAATCATCAATAAATATTTGTAAAACCGTTTACGGTTAATGTGCGAAAAATTTACAATTTTTTCAATCATGTTGTTCAAAAGATTATTTTCATCTTCAAAGATAAGACTAGATACATTGACATTAATAGAGAATGTAAATAATAAGATCTCACCTGGTTCTTTATCTACCATCACAGCTGCGCAACAAATTGGAGAACCAATCACAGCATTAGTTATTGGTGAAGGAAATTTAGCTGAAGAAGTTTCTAAAATCAAAGGAATAAATAAAGTTCTTTCAGTTAATGACTCAAAATATAATCATTATTTAGCTGAAAAAGTAGCACCATTGCTTAAAGATATTATCAATGAAAACAAATTTAATCACTTTTTAATAAGTGGTTCATCAATTGGTAAATCGATTTTACCAAGATTAGGTGCATTATTAAATGTTCAACCAATTTCAGAAATTATTAAAATTATAGATCCAAAGACATTTGTTAGACCAATTTATGCTGGTAATGCATTAGCAACTGTTAAATCCAAAGATGATATAATCTTAGCATCAGTTAGAGCATCTTCATTTCCTCAAATTAATGAATCACAAGATTCTGTAACAATTGAAGATGTTAACAAAGAAATAAATACAGGTAACTATAACCAATTTGTAACTGAACAATTATCATCATCAGAAAGACCAGAATTAGGTTCAGCAAAGATAGTTATTGGTGGTGGTAGAGGTTTAAAAAATAAAGAAATGTTTAATGAATTATTAGAACCTTTAGCTAATAAATTAAATGCAGCAATTGGAGCATCTAGAGCAGCTGTTGATTCAGGTTTTTGTGATAATTCATTACAAGTTGGTCAAACAGGTAAAATTATTGCTCCAGATTTATACTTTGCTATCGGTATTAGTGGTGCAATTCAACATTTAGCAGGTATGAAAGATAGTAAAGTTATAGTTGCAATTAATAAAGATGCCGATGCTCCTATCTTCAATATAGCTGATGTTGGATTAATTGGTGATTTAAATGAAATATTACCTGAATTATTAGAAAAAATTTAATATAAGTCACATGTATTTTTTTTCTTCAAAATCATGTCTGATACTGAATTATCAAAAAGCTCTTCATCATCATTTGTTCAATTGATTGATGCTATACAAATTATTAATGAAGATAAAGTATTTAATAATGAGATTCTACAATATATCAATAAAACATCACCATCAAATGTTGGAAATAATTATCATATAATTTCAGTATTTGGTTCACAATCAACGGGGAAATCAACATTATTAAATAAATTATTTAATACTAATTTTGATGTTATGGATGAAACGAATAGACAACAAACTACAAAAGGTATATGGTTAGGATATTCACCAGTTGTTTCAACTACATCTGGTCATACAACAGCAAAATCTAATATATTTGTAATGGATGTTGAAGGTACTGATGGTAGAGAAAGAGGGGAAGATCAAGATTTTGAAAGAAAAGCTGCATTATTTGCTTTATCAACTTCAGAAGTTTTAATTATTAATATATGGGAAACTCAAATTGGTTTATATCAAGGTGCAAATATGGGATTACTTAAAACAGTTTTTGAAGTTAATTTAACATTAAAAAATCAATCTGATCATAAAGTTTTATTATTATTTGTAATTAGAGATCATATTGGTGTTACTTCAATTGATAGTTTAGCAAAAACATTAACCCAAGATTTAATTAATATGTGGAATAATTTATCAAATTTTAAATTTGATGATTTTTTTGATATAAAATTTCATCCATTAAATCATAAAGTTTTACAAGCAAAAGAATTTGAAATTGGAATTAATAAATTGGGTGATCGATTTGAAAATGAATTATTTAAACCAGAATATCATCATAATATTCCTATTGATGGTTGGACATTATATGCTGAAAAATGTTGGGAACAAATTGAAAATAATAAAGATTTAGATTTACCAACACAACAAATTTTAGTTGCACAATTTAAATGTGATGAAATTGTAGATACCGAATTTAATGATTTTTTAAAGAAATTTAATGAATTAGAAATTGATCAAGAACCTGATTATGAACAATTGGGATTATATTTTATTGATTTAAGAAATGATGTATTGGAAAATTATGATTTAGATGCATCAAAATATAATTCAATAGTTTATGAACAAAGAAGAACTAAATTGAAAAGTTTAATCAATGAAAAATTTAAGGAAGTTTTCAATTTATATTCAAAACAATTGATAAATAAAAATTTGGTTCAATTCAAACAAGATTTAATAGATTTAAAAGGTGTTAATTTTTTCAATAAACAACAAGAAATCACAGCAAAATTAATTGAAGGGATCATTTTAAATTTAGGTTTAATCTCTTTACAGGGTGATTTATCAACAAATGAAATTACAACCGCATTGAAAAAGGATTTGGATGAAATAGTTGAAAACCAAAAAACTATCGAATTGAACAACATTGTCAACAAAGCAAGTAAAAAATTATCAAATAATTTATCCAAATTTATTCAAACTGAAATATCAAATGCAAATGAAAATACATGGAATAATATTCTTGATTATTTTAATAAATTGGTATCTGAATTTGATTTAGGATTTGATTTAGGTACCACTAAAGAAGAAAATGAACAAGCAATTGAAAAATTTAAAATTAAATCATGGAATCAATTTTATGATATTTTACATAAATTAATTACAAAAGAAAAATTATTAGTCATTTTACAAGATCGATTTGATGATAAATTTAGATATGATGAAAATGGATTACCAAAATTATATCAAAATACAAATGAAGTTGAAAAAAATTTTAGTATAGCTAAAGATTATGCATTAAAAGTATTACCGATTTTAACAATCGCAAAATTAAATGATGACTCTGAAATCATACCAGAATATGATTTACATGAAGATGATGATGAAAAATGTTTTGCAGAAATTATCAATGAACAAGATAAATCATTTGTATTGACAAAATTTAAAAAAGAAATTGATGCAAAATTTGTTGAAACAAAAAGATCAATAATTCAACATATTACAACCATACCATATTATATATATATAATAATCATTATATTAGGATGGAATGAATTTATGGCAATAATTAGAAATCCTTTATTTTTTTCATTATTAATTTTAATTGGTGCTTCTTTATATATTTTATATACAATGAATTTATTAAAACCAGCAATGGTGGTTGGTCAAAGAATGGTTGATGAATTGATTATTGTTATTAAAGATAAATTACGAGAAGTTTTAATTGATGATCATGGAAGAAATTTGAATAAAATTGCTGGAACCAAAGAAGAAATTGAAATGGAGGATTTATAGTTGAATCCCTTTAGGTCGGATTCGATTTATAGTTTTTGTTGAATTCGATTTTATGTTACGTTGAGGATTCGAAGGCTCTTTTCGCACAATAAAATTACTCTCAAGTTACATTTAATTATATGTAACATCAATACATCAATGTTACGACTGAATTAATGAATTATAAAATAGATTGATTTTGCATAAAATTTCAAGCATGATTCATACAATCATAGGTTCTGACGAACCTAAATTAGGCATAGATAACATATTAATCGAAGATTTATCATGTGAATCTGATTTATCAACGATATTATCAACATTCACTGACAATCTAAATGATTCAAACATATCCAAACATTCAAATCATCTACTTTCAGATTTGAAATCATCTTTGATAGATAATTCAAAAATTTCAATGTTATCAAATTATCCAATTAATCCAACTGGTTTTGAATTTGGAAAATATTTAGTTATTGATCTTGGTGGTTCGACACTAAGAGTTGCTATTGTAAATATAGATGATGATTTTTCAAAATCAAGACAAGATAGAATATCAATTATGGAACGAAAATGGATTATTGAAAATAGTTTTAAAATTATTGATGAAAACTTTTTCAATTTTATTGGTGAAAAGATTAAACAAACTTTGGAAGAACAAAATTTAATAGATTTGAAAAGTATTATTAAAACTGGTATAACTTGGTCATTCCCATTGGAAACTACTAATTTTAATAATGGTAAAATTTGTCATGTATCAAAAGGTTATACAATTGATAAAGAAATTTATAATAGAGATTTGAAAGAAGTATTAGAACTGACAATGAAACGTTTTGATATAAATATTGATATAAGAAGTATTCTTAATGATTCATTAGCTGTTTATTCTGCTGGTTGTTTTATAGATGATCATATGAAATTAGCAATGGTATTAGGAACTGGATTCAATATGTGTTGTTCATTAAAGTCATCAAATAAAATTCATAAAGATAAGATATTAAATGATGTTAATTTATTCAATACTGAATTATCATTATTTGGTCAAAATTTAACTGAAATATCAACTAAATATGATTCAATTATCGATGAAAGATTTTCAAAACAATTAAATTTTAAATCATTTATGGAAACTGATCCTTCAACTTTGAAATTATTCCAACCTAATGAATTAATGACTAGTGGTAGATATTTACCAGAATTAACAAGATTAATTTTGATTGATTTAATTGAAAATGATGAGATTTTTAATAATATTGATAAATTACAATTACATGAAATATTATTAAAAGAATATGATGAAAAATTTAATGGTGAAATTATTTGTTTTATTAATGAAACAAAGGATACTAAATTAATTATTGAAAAATTTAATACATTATATAATTGGAATATTTTAGAAGAAGATATATTAATAATTAAAGATATTTTATCTTCGATTATAAAAAGAGCTGCTTTTATAGTTGCAACTTCAATAATTGGATTCTTTAAATTACTTGATGAATTTAATAATGATATGAGAAATAATAATATTACAATTGGTTATGTTGGTTCTGTATTAAATTATTTTCATAATTATAGAAGTTTAATTTTAGAATATGTTAATGATAATGAAGAAATTAGAAATATGGGTATAACGATAAATTTAAAATTGATTGAAAATAGTTCAATAATTGGTGCTGCAATTGGTGCTGCTTATTATTCATGAATATATGAT
Source organism: Insectozyma morakotiae (assembly GCA_030564645.1). NCBI lineage: Eukaryota > Fungi > Ascomycota > Pichiomycetes > Serinales > Debaryomycetaceae > Insectozyma > Insectozyma morakotiae. The sequence continues at coordinate 54,534 of JAKTYD010000004.1, forward strand.
ACTGATTCTATCGAGTGTAATATTCCAACCTTCTCAAACCAGGTGGTAAATACTGAGGGTACTTTGATTTATGATTCTGGTCAACTGTTTGTTGAAGTGTAAAAGCCATCAATCGGTAGTATATAACAATTAGCTGCTTATGAATAAATACTACTTTAATTTCTAGTGTCAATGTTTATTATCTATTTACAATTTCCATTTTAAACCAGCAGCTGCATTATCACAAACTACCAAAACATTTTTATGATCTTGTAAATAACTTGATGGAAAATTAGAATCATTTGCCTTACCATTTATAGTTTTATCCAAAGCAAATTGTTTATTATTACCCAAAACAATAATTGAAATTTCATCTGAATTATCTAAAATTGTTGAAATACCAACACTTAACGCATATTTAGGTACTTTTTCTAAATCATTATTGAAAAATCTTGAATTTGCTTTGATTGTACTTTCAACTAATTCAACTTTTCTTGTTTTCAGATCTCTTGTTGAACCAGCTTCATTAAATGCTAAATGACCTTCAGGACCTAAACCACCAAGAAATAAATTAATTCCATATTTTTTAATCTTTGATTCATATTGATTACATTCTTGTTCAATATTATTTGTTAATCCATTTAAAATGTTAATATTTTCTTTTGGAATATCTATATGATTAAAAAATTTATCAAACATGAAATAATGATATGATTGTGGATCTGATGGTTTTAAACCTAAATATTCATCCATATTAAATGTAATTACATTTTTAAAAGAAACCAAACCTTTCTTATTAGCTTCAATCAACTTAGCATATATACCTTCTGGTGATGAACCAGTTGGTAAACCTAAAACAAACGGTTTTTGTGGAGTAGGTTGAAATGTATTAATTTTATTAACAATATAATTTGCTAGATACTCAGAAGCATCATTAGGATTGGAAAAAGTAGCTTGTCTCATTATCGTTCAATATAGCAGATACAGTCTTTATAAAGAATCTTTCATATTCTTTGGTGGTATTTTTTATTGTTACTGTAATCTCGTTACATTTTAATTTTTTTACAACATGATTTCATTGCTTTTTATATATATATGATGAGTTTTCCTAATCAAACAACAAGAGATGTTTACTAGATTTACAAATTGTCATTTAATAGATAATGGTCAGTTATATGAATATACTGATTTATATATCAATCAAAAAACAAAGAAAATTTGTGAAAAACCATCATCAAATGAATTAATTACAAAAGTTATTAATTTACAAGGTCAAATATTAGCACCAGGTTTTTTAGATATTCAAAATAATGGTATTTATGGGTATAATTTTTCAAATTCAAATTTAGATTCAAAATTTTATAATGATTCAATGACTAAATATTTATCAACTGGTGTAACTGGTTTATGTCCAACTATAACTTCAAATTTCCCAAAAGTTTATAATAAAGTATTACCATTATATAAAAAATCAAGGAAATCAAATCAATGTGATAGTTTAGGTGCTCATTTAGAAGGTCCATTTATAAATTTAAATAAAAAAGGTTGTCATCCAATTGAAACTTTTGTTGATGCAAAAGAAGGTGATTGTAAATTGACACAAATTTATGGTAATGAATTTGAAAATGTTTGTATAATTACTGCTGCACCTGAAATTGATGGTGTTTTAGATTTAATTTCTTTAATTAAATCAAAAAATTGTATTTATTCAATTGGTCATACTATGTCAGATTATGAAACTGGTAAATTAGCTATTGATCAAGGATGTACTATGATTACTCATTTATATAATGCTATGCCACAACCACATCATAGAGATGCAGGTGTTGTTGGGTTGATAAATTCTCCTGATATTGAAACTCCATATTTTGGTTTAATTTGTGATGGTGTACATGTTGATCCTTCAATGGTTAATTTTGCTTATAAATCAAATCCAAATAAATGTATCTTGGTTACTGATGCAATGCATTTGATAGGTTTACCCGATGGAAGATATAAATGGGATGAACAAATTATTGTTAAAACTGGTGATCGATTATATTTAGAAAATACTGATACATTAGCAGGTGCTTCAACTACTTTACCTCAATGTGTTAGAAATCTAATGAAATGGAGTAAAATTTCATTACCTCAAGCTATTAAAACAGTTACAAATAATCCAGCAATGTCAATAAGTGTTCAAGATCAAAGAGGTTTTTTGAATATTGGTTGTGATGCAGATTTTGTTGTATTGAATAAACAAGGTTTTGTTATGAAAGTTTATAAATTAGGTAATGAAATTAAATCGAGTGATATAGAGGAAACTAGAATTACAGCTGTTTTATAGATTGTTTTAATAAATATTTATATGTTATGATATATAGAAAATTAGAATTACAGCCGATTTATAGATAATTGATAATAGTTTATGATATAGAGTATACTACTTATAGATTGTTTCAATAAATAATTATATATTAGTCTATTAATGTTTTTTATCCATTTCTGGAGAATATGCATATTTGGAAAATTGTCTAACTTTTGCACCATAGAAGAAGAACAAGTATGGAATCAAACAACATGCTAATGAAATGAAAGCCATTAATGATGATGCCCATTCATATCCTAATCTATGATACATTTGAATTGTAAATAATGGTACACAAGCACCCCAAATTGATCTAACAAATGTTTTTGCAGCTAATGCAGATGCAGCAAAATGTTGGTATGAATCGACAATGTAGTTGTTAGCAGGATTGTATAAACAACAGAATCCAAATCCAGCTGCTAAACCTGAAAAACATGGACCCGCCCATGAAACGTGTGGATATGATGACCATGCAAATGCAAATAAACCAACTGGAACAAACCAACATGAAACCATCATTGGAATCAATCTTAATTCAGGTGGTGGTAATTCACCTCTATCTCTATACTTTTGAGCTCTTCTATTATAATCAGCATTAAAAAATGGTGCTGCAGCAGTTGCAATTATAACACCGACACCAATTGGAATAAACATAACACCTGTCATTGATGCTGACCATCCTTTACCTTCCATATAAATAACTGGATAAGCAAAAAAGAACATATATAATAATCCATAAACAATTGCCATGTAAATTGTCATTAAGAAAACAATTAATTCAGTTAATAAAACAAATGGTCTTAATAAGGATACTTTTGCAACTTGACCAAATGAACGTTCTTCCAATTCATTTAATGACTTGTATTTACTATCACCTGTTAATTTTCTTAATTTTCTTGCTCTTTTCTTTAATAATGTACCATGATGAGTTTCTGGAACTATAACAATAAATATAGCATAGAATACACCTGCAACAATTAAAAATGTCCAATAAATCCATCTCCAGGTTGGTGCATGATCTGCTAATAAACCACCGAAAATTGGACCACAAACAGGACCTAAGAATGGTGCAGCTGAGAAAATTGCCATTGCAACACCTCTTTCTTTACCTTCCCACATATCAGCCAATGAACCACCAATTAATGTCATTGGTGCTGAAAATGCAATACCATCAATCAATCTACAAACTAATAAAGTACCAATGTTTCTCGCAGCACCACAAGGAATAATAAATATAATTGCAACAAATAAAGTAACTGCATAGATTGGTTTTCTACCAACTTCTTCTGACATTGGTGCAAATACTAATGGTCCAACACCAAATCCAATAACAAATACTGTAACTGATGATAATATAATAACTTCTTCTGAAACTCCAAAATATGCAGCTGGACGTTCCATATCCCCTGTAACTATTGCAGACCCTAAGGCAACAACGAAACATATAGCACCTAATAACCCAGTATATAGCCATTTTATACCTTTACCCCAACTTTTTGGATTATGTTTATCATTATCAGTCCATTCGACTAAACGTAAACCTGTATCGTAATCAACAGGATATTTCCATTCATCTTGTTCATTAAATGTTGAATTTGGATCTGGATGTGATTCAACCTTTTTTATATCATAAGGTTCTTCTAATGGACCTAAACCACCTGCACCTTCTTCTAATCTTGTGACAATTCTCGATATATTTTGATTGTGTAACGCTGCTTGATCATCTTGATCGTATGCTTTAATCTTCTCTGAATCATTACTTAAATTACTTATAGTATCTGATGACATGTTTTACTTAATTGAGTATAAACATTGAAGCAAACCAATGGCTATTTATATAAAGATCAGGGGAAATTGAAATCGGTTGTAAATATAACAATTGAGAGATTTTGACATTTTGTGATACATAAGAAAATTGATATTTTTTCTTCGTTTTTTCTTTTGCTGCGAAATTTGCAGAAAATGCCGCAATGGGAAAGCGGCTCTAACTGATAGTATACATGCATAATCGGCTGAATCATATTTCAAAACATATCAAATATCGCAATATTATTTCGGTCAGCTTTAAGCAACTTAAATTATCTAGATCTTCGATTGTCACTGATAAGGTGATATACATAGTTTACCCTATTCTTTTAGGTTTATTGTTTTAGCCGTTTCACATAGATTCATTTTAAAAGCCGCCATATTACCAGAGTTCATAATTAATGCAAAATATATTAAAGGGTATAAAATTATATACAACCGTTTATTGTTTATTTTCAATATCTGGTTTTCTCAAATCCATTTCTGGAGAATATGCATATTTTGAAAACTTTCTTATTCTAGCACCATAAAAGAAGAATAAATATGGAATCAAACAACATGCTAATGAAATAAATGCCATTAATGATGTGGCCCATTCATATCCTAATCTATGATACATTTGAATTGTGAATAATGGTACACAAGCACCCCAAATTGATCTAACAAATGTTTTTGCAGCTAATGCGGATGCAGCATAATGTTGATATGAATCGACAATGTAGTTGTTAGCAGGATTATATAATGTACAAAATCCAAATCCAACAGCTAAACCTGAGAAACATGGACCTGCCCATGAAACGTGTGGATATGAAGACCATGCAAATGCAAACAAACCGACTGGAACAAACCAACATGCAATCATCATTGGAATTAATCTTAATTCTGGTGGTGGTAATTCTCCTTTATCTCTATAAACTTGTGCTCTTTTGTTATAATCAGCATTGAAAAATGGTGCTGCAGCAGTTGCAATTATAACACCAGCACCAACTGGAATAAACATAACACCAGTTAATGAAGCTGACCAACCTTTACCTTCCATGTAAACAATTGGATAAGCAAAGAAAAACATATATAACAACCCATAAACAACCGACATATAAATTGTAACCAAAAATACAATCAATTCAGATAATAAAACAAATGGTCTTAATAATGATTTTTTAGCAACTTCTTTGAATGTACGTATTTCAATTTCATTTAATGATTTATATCTTGAATCCCCGGTTATTTTTCTTAATTTCTTTGCTCTTTTCTTTAATAAAATACCATGATGAGTTTCTGGTACTATAGCAACGAAAATCAAATAAAAAACACCTGCAATTATCAAAAATGTCCAATAAATCCATCTCCAAGTTGGTGCATGATCTGCTAATAAACCACCGAAAATTGGACCACAAACAGGACCTAAAAATGGTGCAGCTGAGAAAATTGCCATTGCAACACCTCTTTCTTTACCTTCCCAAATATCTGCTAATGAACCACCAATTAAACACATTGGTGCTGAGAATGCAATACCATCAATCAATCTACAAATCAATAAAGTACCGACATTTTTAGCAACAGCACAAGGAATGATAAAAATCACAGCTATAGCTAATGTAAACACATAAATTGGCTTTCTACCAATTTCTTCTGAAATAGGAGCAAATGCTAATGGTCCAACACCAAATCCAATAACGAAAACTGTAACTGATGATAAAATTATTACTTCTTCTGAAACTCCAAAATATGCAGCTGGTCTTTCTAAATCACCAGTAACAATAGCAGACCCTAATGCAACAACAAAACATATAGCACCTAATAACCCAGTATAAACCCATTTCAAAGCTTTTGAAAAATTTTTAGGGTTTTGTGAATCATTATCTATCCATTGAACTAATCTTAAACCTGTTTGTTCATCTATTGGATATTTCCATTCATCTTGTTCATGATAATCTGTATTTGGAGCTGGATGTGATTCAACTTTTTTAATATCATATGGATTTTCTAATGGACCTAATTCTCCAGCACCTTCATGTAACTCTGAAATAATTCTTTCAACACCTTTATTATTGGTGAGTAAATCATCATTTGATGATATATTATGAGTTTTTTCTCCTTCAAATGAATCGATTTTATCTGAATTAATAGAAGACATGGGATAAATTTTTCATCAAGAAATATTATTTAATTTATACAATAAGCACGGTTAAAATAAAATTTTTGTGGATCATTTTTCTAGCCGTGCTGGTTTTGTGCACTTGTTTTTGTGCCACTGGCTAATTTTGCAGCAAGATTGCATGCGGCTAAGAGATTTATTAGAATGTGGAAACTCATTCAAAAACATACGCTCAGAAGTAAAAGTCAAGAGCTAATCGTTTATGATTATGCATATTTTCATCAAAGATAATTTTAGAAAGGTGTCAATTCTTCAAATGATGAAATCAGATTCACTAATTGATCTATATGCATAAGTGGCATCGAAAAGAAGTGCAACCTCTATCATATGTATTTATTGTAATTTAATTTACAAGTTCAAAACCAGGTGAGATTTAGATACAATTTCACCCAGAATAAAATAATGTCTGATAACTAAAGTCACGATATCTGAAGATGATAAAAAACGTTGGTGTATTAAGTCATATCAGAGAGTATGAATTAAATCTAAAAGGATTAGGAAACACTGTCACAAATTAATTTCATTCTCTACGTTCAATCACGCTAAAAAGGTATATTATTTATTAAATTCTATAAATTAATGACCATGATTTTCAATATCATGGGGTTTAGCATCCATTTCTGGAGTAAATGCATATTTTGAAAATTGTCTAACTCTAGCACCAAAAAAGAAGAATAAATATGGGATGACACAACAAGCTAATGAAATAAATGCCATTAATGATGTAGCCCATTCATATCCTAATCTATGATACATTTGTATAGTGAATAATGGAACACATCCACCCCAAATTGATCTAACAAATGTCTTTGCAGCTAATGCAGATGCTGCATAATGTTGGTATGAATCGACAATATAGTTGTTAGCAGGATTATATAAACAACAGAATCCAAATCCAGCTGCTAAACCTGAAAAACATGGACCTGCCCAAGATATAGTTGGATATGATGACCATGCAAATGCAAATAAACCACATGGGACAAACCAACAAGCAATCATCATTGGAATCAATCTTAATTCTGGTGGTGGTAATTCACCTCTATCTCTATATTTCTGTGCTCTTCTATTATAATCAGCATTGAAGAAAGGTGCAGCAATAGTTGCAATTATAACACCAACACCGATAGGAATAAACATAACACCTGTCATTGAACTTGACCAACCTTTTCCTTCTTGGAAAACAACTGGATATGCAAAAAAAAACATGTATAACAATCCATAAATAATAGCCATATACATTGTCATTAAGAAAACAATCAATTCAGTTAATAAAACAAATGGTCTCATTAATGATGTTTCTGCAACTTGAGCAAAAGTTCTAACTTCAATTTCATTCAATGCTCTATATCTTGTATCACCAGTAACTTGTCTTAATTTTTTAGCTCTATTTTTTAAAATTGTACCACCATGAGTTTCAGGTACACCTAAAATGAATGGACCATAAAATACCCCAGCAACAATTAACATTGTCCAATAAACCCATCTCCAAGTTGGTGAATGATCTGCTAATAAACCTCCAAAAACTGGTCCACAAACAGGTCCTAAAAATGGTGCAGCTGAGAAAATTGCCATTGCAACACCTCTTTGTGGTCCTTCCCACATATCAGCTAATGAACCACCAATTAAACACATTGGTGCTGAGAATGATATACCATCAATCAATCTACAAACTAATAAAGTACCAATATTTCTTGCTCTACCACATGGAATAATAAATATAATTGCAACAAATAAAGTAACTGCATAAACAGGACGTCTTCCAATCTCTTCTGAAATAGGTGCAAAAACTAATGGTCCAACACCAAATCCAATAACAAAAACAGTAACAGATGCTAATATAATAACTTCTTCAGAAACGTGAAAATATTTGGCAGGTCTATCCATATCACCAGTAACTATGGCTGATCCTAATGCAACAACATAACAAATAGCACCTAATAAACCAGTATAAACCCATTTAATCCCATCACTCCAATTTTTAGGATTATGTTTATCACCATCAACAAATTCAACAATTCTTAAACCTGAATCTTCATCAATTGGATATTGCCATTCATCACCATCATTAAAATCAGAATTTGGATCTGGATGAGTTTCAACTCTTTTTATATCATAAGGTTGTTCTAAGGGACCCAATGCACCTGCTCTTTCACGTAAATCAGTGACAATTCTTTCTACACCTTTGTTATTAGTAACTAATCTTTTTAATTCAGTTTCATCATCAATTGGTTCATTTTTATTTCCTGCAAATGATTTTATTTTTTCTGAATCTACACTTGCATTATCTATAGTAGAATCAGAATGTGACATAATATTGATATTAATTATATTAGCAGATTTAGTTTAATATATAGTTTAATTATTCGGGAGAATGTTTGAACCGTAATTGAATTAAATTAGGTTTATAGTAGAATGTTACGGTTGCAAAAAATATAAATTTTAGAATATGTATAACGGGTTGAATTATGTATAATATAAGTAGCTTTGCATTTTACATATAAACCCAGGTCGGTAATAAAATTAAAGATATATAGCCAAGAATACCATGAATTAATTATAGTTTTAATTGATTATTAATAAATGTACGTTTAGTATTGGTTTATCTTATTGTTTTGTTTTGATTTAACATGTTTCACTTGGAATCAGCCTTTCGATCGGCTATAGTTGTTTTAAAATAATTAATTTGAGGGATTAATTTAACTCGACTTACATTCAATACCGATGTTTAATAATAATAAATTATACATTCAACCCATAAATAGATCGGTCAGAATTAACATCCATTAGGTTTCCTTTAAGGAGAATATGGCTTTTTATTATAATTGCACAAGATACTGAAGTATAGCCTATTTAACATATCTTCAATTTGAATAGATTTACGTCTTCACGCCGCAATATGAATTTAGTAAACCAGTTGAAATTTGCAGATCCCGTTTGATCCTTTGATTTTGGAAAGATTCATTAGCATACGGCTGGAATGGCTATAGATCAAATGACTAATAACTATGAAGTCATTATTCCATGATATCCTTCGTAGTTGCTCTGTTCTTGGGTTAAACAACCTAATCTTAAGCTTACATGTGATTGTAGGTATACTTTGGAAAATATCGAATTTTTACAAATTTACTCAAAATATGAAAGAAAGTGATAGAAACAAAGATAAGCCAAACAAAGCAGCCCAAATCTTCAATTAAAGCTCTTAGTTATTACTGGATCATGAGGATTCAAAACTGTCGTAAATTTACGAGAATCAATCGGTTTTTAATCAAGCACGCCCATCAAATAGTCCTTTTAAATTAAGTCCAACTAATCTGCAATTTAGATCATGGGTCTCTTTCGTTTTGTTATTCTTAGTTTAAAATCAAATACATATTGATCTTCGTTTCAAAATAAAATTTGATTTCGCGTTGATAAAAATATTGTTTACCATATGAATGTCATTATTATCAAAGTTACATAATTTCAAACAATGGAGTCCAATAGTCGAATATGAGAAATTGTTAATTGAATTTTTAAACAACACAAATATTGTATCAGAAGAAATCAATTTCAAATCAATTAAAACTTATCAAACTATAAATGCATTTTATACAAGTTCAAATATTGAATTTAAAGATGAACAATTTGAATTGGAGATTGAAAAATTTATAGATCAAGGTGATGTTATTTCTGATGATCCATTATTCGATGATTTATATAAAAAGACACCTTCAACAGCTTTTACCAAATTTAAACAAATTAAGAAAATTACAACTTTTTCAAAAGAGAATATTCTACTAGCCTTGTTGCCTAGATCTTATGAAAGCATTAACATACGGCTTATTGATGAATTCAAATCACAAGATTCTTTATCCACTTTTGTTGATGATTTAATCACAGTAGGAATTGATGTTGATTCTGATTTTACAAATCTTTTTCATCATTTTCAAAAATATATGTTGGAGATACCAACCAAGATCAAAGAGCAAGATTATAAATTTATTGATAAAATAAATCAAATATTGTCTGTATTTAAACAATTTCAAAAAGGTAAGTACCAAGGTAAGATTGAAGATGTGATTGAAGAATTTAAAAATTTACAAAAATTATTACTCAAAGGTAATCATTTATTAAACTCAACACTTTGTATGCGAGCAAGTACATTTGATTATTATAAGTCATTATCAATCAAGCACATTATTTGGAATGGTTGGACTAATAAGGAACAACACCTAAAATTGGTATATAAAAATAAAGCTTATTTTAAATTTTGGAAAAATCAAGTTATTTTGAAACAATATTATTATGAAAGATCTTGTTTGTTTTATGATCAATTGATATTGAGTAAATATTTATTCAGGTGGGTAAGAGGTTCGAGAAATGTAAATGATATTGAAAGAAAAGCAGATTTAGCTCATTTAAAAAAGTATTTCAACAAGTTAAAGCTTAATGATGACGGAGCAGATGAAATGGTATTAAGAAAGTTCATCAACAAATGGAGAATGAAAGTGAAAACTGATGATTTTTCTCCTTTATTAAGGAGATATTTTGAATTATGGAGTAATAAATTATCAAATGAAACTAAAATCAATCAAATGAGAAATCTACATGATATAAATTTATCAAAATTAGTTTTCGAAAATTGGCAATATCAAATAAAATTTTGTCAAAAAGTTGATAAATTCAGAAATAATGTGGATTCAAAGATTTGTAAGGATATTTTACAGAGTTGGTTGCAAAAAGCAAAGTCCAACAAAGAAGCTAAACACTTTATGGAAATAAATTTGAGAAAAAGAATCTTCAAAAGATGGAGAAGAAGTTATACCTTGGATTGTAAAAAGAAGGATTTTACCTATAATCAAGATTTCGAAATAAAGAAACAATACATGGAGAAATTGATTCAATTATACAATCTAAAAATACTTCAAATTCAAGCTGATTCTTTCCACAATAAATCCCTTGCTATCAAGTATTTTCAAAAATTTAGAAATTATAAAATCTTTGGTTCAATAGAATTAAAATCTTTAAAAAGAAAATATCTCAATATATTCAAATCTAGGTACAATGAGATCCAAAAATTGAATCAAATACCATTCACATCACTTTTAAGAAATTGGAGAAATAAAATTGACACAATTCAAGAACAAATCATTGCAGCTCAAGATTTATATGAATCCAATCTACGAAGATCATTTCTTTCATTATGGTATCAAGAAATGATTAAAATCGATGAAATGAATGGAGAATTAGATGAAATAGAACTGAGAAAAGATGTTGAACTGTGTCAACAAATATTACAAAAATGGTCATTAATATCTAATAAACAATCAATATATCAAAAACTTTTACAAGATTTTTCTAAAAAAAAGAATCATAATCAAATTAAATCATTTTTCCAATTATGGCATTATAAAATAAATCAATTAATAGATTCAAGTCCACTTTCTAAAAAAAATTTATTTTCAACACCACGTAAATCACCAAGAACTTCACCATCATTACAACAATCAGTTAAGAAATTAAAAGAAAATAAAATCATTGCCTTTAGAGATCATTTCAAATCTATTCCTAAATTAGAGTTTGATGATGTATCAACAGCAAAGAGATCAGGTAGAATAAAACCAATGTTATTTCCAATTGAAAATGAGAGTCCTGTTAAATTTAGATATTAATTATTGTATAGCTAATGTATCAATATTCCCAGTTAAAAGTGAAGTAATATTATCATCAATCAATGCTTCAGCAGTATCACTTAAATGTTTCTTTGGATCTTGTTTACCAACATATCTTGTTTTCAATTGTTCTTCAGTTAATTCTTTTTCTTCAGAAACTCTTTGATTATATAATTTTGCAATTGAAACCATTTTTTCAGTATTATTTAAATTTTTAATTTCTTTTTCATTATAATCAATTAATTTTAATCCACTTTGCCAATTTTTTTTATGTAAATTTAATAACATATTAGTTTCATATTTTGTTTTATGATAATCAATATTTAATGAATAATAATGACGATTTAATCCATGAATTAAAGCTTGAATTGAAGGCTTATTTAAATGACCAACATTTGAAGTTGATTGTCTTGGTTCTTGACCCATCATTAATGTTGTAGTATCAATTGTTCTAAAAGCATCTATAACAACTTTACCTTTTACCGATTGAATTGGATCTATAACTACAGCAACTGCTCTTTTATTTAATTGTTCAAAACTTTGTTGAGTATTAACATCAACTGATGATAACCAACATCCAAAACCTGGATGTGAATGATACCATCCAACAACCATTTGATCTCTACCAGTTTGTCTTAACATATCCATCATTTTTGTTTGAAATACATCATCAACAGCTTCAACTGAGACACCAGTTCCTGATTGAGGCATGGCAAATACATCGTGTACATGTATTGTAAAATCATCTATAAATTCACCAAGCATTAAACCCATAACTTCCATGGGTACACCTGCTCTTCCATGTTTTAACATTTTTAGTAATGCCAATGAGGATATATAAACGGTTTCTGAGTTATCAATTGCTGGTCCATCACTTTGTGGTGGTGCTGCACCTCCTAATCCAGCTCCTTGTCCTAATAATCTTTGTAATCTTTCCATGGTGGCAATTTTTTTTTCGTGGAGATTTTTTAAGATGAAATATCCAGCAAAGAAACATGCAGAAAATGTTTACAAATTATTCAAGAAACATTTCTTTATCTCTGGAGAGACTTTAGAATTATATAAATATTGTGATCAAACTAAACCAATTAGACAAAATAGATATTTTTATTATTTAACTGGTTGTGAAATTCCTGGATCTCATGTCTTGTATAATGGTGAATTAATTTTATATTTACCAGATGTTGATAAAGAAGATATTATGTGGTCTGGATTACCATTATCAATTGAAGAAGCTTTAGAAAAATATGATGTTGATCAAGTTAAATATGCAAAAGATATTGAATCAGATTTGAAAAAAGCTTATACAATTGAAATAAATGAAAAATATAAAGATCTGCTTGAAATTGATCCTGAATTGTTTCATGCACTTGATGAATCAAGAGTTATCAAAGATGAATTTGAAATTGGATTAATGAGACATGCTGCAAAATTAACTGATAATTGTCATTTAGCTGTAATGTCAGCAGTTCCAATTGAAACTCAAGAAACTCATATTCATGCTGAATTTATGTATCATGCATTAAGACAAGGATCCAAAAACCAAAGTTATGATCCAATTTGTTGTTCTGGTGAATCATGTTCAACATTACATTACGTTAAAAATGATGATGATATAACTAATGAAAAAAAATCAATTTTAATTGATGCTGGTTGTGAATGGAATTGTTATGCAAGTGATGTTACAAGATGTTTCCCAATTAATGGTGATTGGACTAAAGAACATTTGGAAATTTATAATTTAGTTTTAAAAATGCAAAATGAAGCTTATAAATTGATGAAACCAGGTGCAAATTGGGAAGATTTACATTTAAAAGCACATAGGGTATTGATTGAAGGATTTAAAGAACTTGGAATTTTTAAAGAAGAATATTCTGTTGATGAATTATTTGAAAATAAAGCAAGTGCTAGATTTTTTCCACATGGTTTAGGTCATATGTTAGGAATGGATACTCATGATGTTGGTGGTAATGCAAACTATTCAGATCCGGATCCTTTATTATGTTATTTAAGAATTAGAAGAGAATTGAAACCTGGTATGGTTGTTACAAATGAACCTGGATGTTATTTCTCTCCTTTCTTATTGGAAGATGTTGTTGGTTCAAAATATATTAATAAAGATGTTTTAGATAAATATTGGTATATTGGTGGTGTTAGAATTGAAGATGATGTGGTAATTACAAATGATGGATATGAAATTTTAACAAAAATTACAAAAGATCCAGAGGAAATTTCAAAAATTATTAAACAAGGTTTCAACAAGACTTTTCATAATGTAGTTTGATAGGAATTAATAGTATGATCTCAGTAATCGATTTTATAATGTTGTAAATCTAGTCTGATCCTTATTTATTTTGTAATCTTTTTTTCTGAGCAATCAACATGGATGAAGATTACGACGTAATTGTTTTAGGTACAGGCTTAACCGAATGTGTTTTATCTGGATTACTTTCAGTTGAAGGTAAGAAAGTATTACATATTGATAGACAAGATTTTTATGGTGGAGAATCAGCTTCATTAAATTTATCACAATTATATTCAAAATTTAAACCTTCAGCACAAAAACCTCAATTGAATGGTAGAGATAGAGATTGGTGTATTGATTTAATTCCTAAATTCCTTATGGCAAATGGTGAATTGACCAAGATATTAATCTCTACCGATGTTACAAGATATTTAGAATTTAAACAAATTGCTGCAAGTTATGTTTATAGAAATGGTAGAATTGCAAAAGTTCCATCAAATGCAAAAGAAGCATTAGCATCAAGTTTAATGGGAATATTTGAAAAAAGAAGAATGAAGAAATTTCTTGAATTTATACAAAATTATGATGAAAATGATTCATCAACTCATTATAATTTTAATTTAGATAAAAATACAATGAATGAAATTTATACATATTTTGGTTTAGAAAATGGTACAAAAGATTTTATTGGTCATGCAATGGCTTTATGGTCAACTGATGATTATTTAAATGAAGTTGCAAGACCAACTTATGAAAGAATATTATTATATGCTCAATCAGTTGCAAAATATGGTAAATCTCCATATTTATATCCTTTATATGGTTTAGGTGAATTACCACAAGGTTTTGCAAGATTATCAGCAATTTATGGTGGTACATATATGTTAGATACTCCAATTGATGAAGTTTTATATGATGGTGAAGGTCCAGATAAAAAATTTGTTGGTGTTGTAACAAAAGAAGGTAAAGCAAAAGCACCAATTGTAATTGCTGATCCAACTTATTTTCCAGAAAATGTTAAAAAAACTGGTCAAAAAGTTATTAGAGCTATATGTATATTAGATCATCCAATACCTGGTGTTGAATTGGATTCATTACAATTAATAATTCCACAAAATCAAGTTGGAAGAAAACATGATATTTATGTTGCAGTTTTATCAGATGTTCATTGTGTTGTACCAAAAGGTTATTATTTAGCAATTGTTTCAACTATAATTGAAACTGATGCTCCTCATGTAGAATTAGAACCTGCATTTAAATTATTAGGACCAAGATTAGATACATTAATGGGAATTGCAGAATTATATGAACCAATTGATGATGGTACAAAGAATGGTATTTATTTATCAAAAAGTTTTGATGCTTCATCACATTTTGAATCTACAACTGATGATGTAAAAGATATTTATTTTAGAATTACTGGTAAGCCTTTGGAATTAAAGAAAAGACCAACTGAAGATGATGAAGAAGATTTGAATGCTTCATAGACAATTTTATATGTATAATTTTATTTCTTATCTTTTTTGATGCCACACCAAATTTATTCTCTATGTTGACAACAAAATCAGGTAAACCAATTACCATTGGTGTTGGTACTGGTAGTCATGTTAAACTTATTAAACGTGACGATCCTTCAAATGTTGAAAAACAACAACTTATTATAGATATTGTTAAAAATGCATTAGATATTGGTTATAATCATATAGATTCAGCTGAAGTTTATACAACTCAACCAGAAATTGGTAAAGCAATTGAAGGTAGGAAAAGAGAAGATTTATTCATTACTACAAAGTATGCCATTACATCAACTTATATTGAAAAGAAATCTCATACACCTGAAGATTATTTAAAACAAACATTTGAAGAATTAGGTACAGATTATATTGATTTATATTTAATTCATTTTCCTGCTGAAGATTGGGTTCAAACTTGGAAAGAATTGATAAAATTAAGAGATAAAGGTTTGGTTAGATATATTGGTGTATCAAATTTTAAACCAGAAGAAATCGAAAAATTGATTGAATTCGAAACACCATTGGTTAATCAAATTGAATATTATTGGGGTATTAATAAACCAGAAATTTTACAATTTCATAAAAAACATAATATTTTAATTGAAGCTTATTCACCCTTGAAACCTTTAAAAGAACCAAATGAAGAATTATTAAAGAAACCTTCAAAAGCACAATTTTTATTAAAACATTTATTAGATAATGGAATTATTCCAATTACAACTTCATTTCTGAAAGATAAATTAAAAGATTCATTTGGTGTATACCTATAGATTAGATTTCCCTCAGGAATATATTACCGCCTAAATTATCTTTTCTTGGAATCTCTGATTCAGTTAAAAATTTAGCATGTATATGTTTACCAATTATTAATGTATCAGTTTCTAAATCAATTATACATCTATGTCTCTTTAACATATCTAATCCAATTAAAATACCAACCGATGTATCAACAACATAAAATGAACATGGTAATTCAAAATTTTGTATTTCAATTGGTGCTGAATGAATTTTACCTCCAATTTCTTGAGTTCCAACACCAACAGCTTGACCTTGAAATCTTTTATCAATTAATCTTGTTAATCCACATTTTTCTGCAATATTTGGACTTATAGTAGTCATTGCAGCACCTGAATCAACCATAGCAATTTGATCAACTCCATTAATTTTTAATTTAAGATATAACATATTAACCGAAGTAAAACTTTCAGGGGTTAAATCCCAAGCTAATTTCATATTTTCTTCAATAGCTTCTTGTTTAATCATATCTAATATTTTTGCTTGATTTTCTGGATTATCAGGATCTTCTTGTAATCTTCTTAATTCTTGTTGATTTTTGACATTTAAATTTTGATCTTCTTTAACTTGATTCATCATTAATTCTTTAAATCTTGTTGGGTTGTTCAATGACAGATGTAATTCTGGTTGTTGTAATCTAATTTGAGTTTGCATTTCAGGATCTGATAAAATTTGTAATCTTAACATTTCAATTCGTTCAGATATTGGATCTTTTGGTTTTTTATTTAATGTTAATAAATCATATTCTTTAATACCTATTTCATCAAGTGATTTACCAAAGATTTCTTTATTGTTGAATTTAAGTAATTGTTGATTTGGTTCTATATCTGTTTCTGCTTGAAGGTATGCTTTAAAATCATCTAATGATAGAGACTCGGGAACATCAATTGAAATGATATCGTTATTATATTCTAAAGAAATTGTTAATTGCATTATTTTTTGAACAAGATAAAAAATCAATTTATATATTACAATTTGCCACTGAGATTAGTAATCTACATATATTATTTATCAGGTATAATCATTGCAATGTGACCACCATTTAATAACATTTGTTTAACAACTTCATCATTATCACTTTCAGTTACATCTTCTAAAACCATATTTACATAATCATCAAAACCAATTAATTTACCATAAAATTCTTTATTACTTGTCATAAGAACCTTGATTTTTTTACCAACTGATCTATCTATGATTTCCAATGGTAGTATTTGTTGAACGTCGGACATGGCTCTATTTCAATTATTTTTATCAACTTGGAAAAAAATGGAATGCGTAGAGATATTTTTTGACATTTATTGAAAGTCTGTGTTAATTCAAATGAACTATATGAAAGCATTTAAATTTATGGAATGATTCAGATTCTTATCCAAACAATACTCATTATGTTTGGTTCACCATAGAATGATCTATTCTCAATCGTGACAATCAGCAACCAGATACTTGAATTATTAAATTGAATTGAATCCATTTTGTAATACTTCTTATTTCTTAAGCATTGGTTGTTTATTCAATCTACTTTCATTCTTTTTCCAATTATCAAAATTGATTAAAGCTTGCATACAACCCCATTCTGTGATTTTATTTTGTAACCAAACTAAATTTACAGGTTTAGTTAAATAATCATTACAACCAGCAGTTAAAGCATTTTTTCTATCTAATGAATTATTTGAAGATGCAGTTAATGCAACTATTATAACTGGAGATTTAAAATTTTCATTTAATTCATCTTTTTCATCTAAATGATTATCATTTTTTAATTCAGATTCATCAAATACTCCAATTTTATTTAATTTTTCTAAATGTCTAATTTCTTTTGTTGCTTCTATACCTGATTTAACTGGTAATTGAATATCCATTAAAACTAAATGAAAACCACCTTTTTTCCATTTATCTATAGCTTCTTGACCATTTTTTGCAATTTCATAATGAATCTTTCTTTTTCTTAGAAATGCTCCTAAAATTGCTTGATTAATTGCATTATCTTCAACAACTAATACTGATATTGAAGGTAGTACTTTATCTTTAGTTGGATCAGCTTTAACTTCTTCTTTTTTTTCATTAATTGCAATTTTAAATTTTTCATTTGAATCGGATTTTTCTTCTTCAATTGATTTCTTTAATGGTGTTGTAGTATTAGCGTTATTATTATTAAGGGAGAAATTTTTGGGTAATAATAATACTGCCAGTGGATTATTTTGAGGCAGTACAATTGGATTTGAAATTGAACGTCGATGTGAAATTGGTGAACTTTTGAATGTTGGAGAAACTGATCTTTCTTTAGGTTTTGGTGTTGGTTTTGGTGTAGGTTGTTGTTCATTTCCAGTATTTATTATAAATGCTTCATGCATTGACATTCCTTGAGGATAATATTGATCTAAAATTTGCCAAACATTTTGATCAGGTTCTAGAATCTTTGTATCTAATTGTAACAGTATATCTGCAGCATCATCAAATCTTCCTATACTATTTGGATATTTATTTATAATTGCAGATTTTAAATCATCAATTAAATCAGTTGAATTTGTTATAATTGTAGTTGGTGTTCCACCTGATTTTTTCACCCAAACTCTTCTTGAATCATAATAATAGTTTTCAGTATCTATCTTCAATGAATTCTTCCTAGCCATGCTAGGTTTGGGCATACTTATTGATTGTCTATTAAGTAGAGGTGATTTTATCATAAGGTGCGAATAAATTTAGATTATTTTAAGCAATTTTGTTTATTATTATTATTATTATTCCCAATCATCATCATCATCATTTACTTCAGTACCCTTTTCAACTATAACTTCATCATCATCATTATCCCAACTAAATTCTTCTTCATTACTTTCAAGAATTTTTTTTCTATTTTCTTCATCTTTTTTAAGTTGTTCTTCATTTTTAAAATAATTGAACCAAAATGATTTATAATCTAATGGTGGAACTGTGTCATTCATAAGGGATTGTAATTTAGGATATTTCTTGAGTAATTGAGTGATTTCTTCAGTTTTAGAATCAACATTGAAATCTGAATTTGTTTCTTTGTAAAATGATTTATCTGTATGTAATTTTAATAATTCATTATCATATCTTGTATTACCATAAACTTCAACTTTTGTTTCTGGAGTTACTGAAATAATATTTGAAAAAAATGAAGTGAATGATGAAACATATTTACTTGCTTCTTTTTCAACAATTTCCAATTTTGAATCTAATAAATCTAATCCACTATTAACTTGAGTAGTTATTGAATTTAAATCAATTTTAGATATTTCTTCTTCAATTTTTCCAAGTTGTTCTTTGATATGTAATTTATCATTTAATTCTTTTGTTTTATTAATTTGATTAATTAAATTTGATTTTAATTCTTTAACTTGTTCATTTTCAGATGTTTTACTCCATAATTGTGAAAATTTATTTTCAACCAAAGTATAATAATGATCTATTTCATCTTCAAGTTTTTCAATTGTTTCATCTGTTCTGTTTTCACTTTGATTTGGTTCTTCAATAAAATCCATTGCGTGGAGAAAAATTGAATTAGATAATTAAAATTTAACGAGATATATAAATGGATTAAATATTATGTATATTAAAATTCTAATTTATTCTTTTTACAATCTTCAACTAATGTTGATAAAACTTTTTCAATTGGTAATTTAATTGAATTATATTTTAAAAAATATTGATCACCTATATCACTTAATTTTATTAATAAATCATCTAAATCTTCTTTTGTAATTGCCGATGATAAACATAATCTTGCTCTTGCAGATAATAAAGGAGTTGCAGGATAACTAACAACAACAACTGCAATTCCTAATTCATATAATGATCTTGATAATCCTGGCATTTTACCAGGTAAATATATTAATAATGGTATAACTGGTGAATCATCAGCTCCATAAACAATAAAACCCAATTTTTTTAAACCTAATCTTAAATATCTTGAATTAAATGCAATTCTTTGTAATCTTTCTAATCCTTCACCAGGATTTAAATCTCCATTTATAACTGATAAACTTGAAATTATTTGTCCTAAAACTGGTGGTGGTACAGATTCTGAATAACCTTGAGTTATATAATCGGTTCTTAATTTATTTATAACATTTTTATCACCAGCAATATAACCACCAGTTGCACCAAATGATTTTGTTAATGTACCCATTAAAATATCAACTTGAGATGGATCAACTTGAAAATAATCACATATTCCTTTACCATTTGGTCCCAAAGCACCAATTGAATGTGCTTCATCAAGGAATAAATAACATTTATATTTATTTTTAATACGAATTAATTCTGGTAAATCACACATATTACCTTCCATTGAATATAAACCTTCAACTGCAATTATAATTTTTTTCCATGGTCTATGAGTTTTTGGTTGACCTTGAGCTATTTGATTTCGAATTAAATTTTCTAAATTTTTCATATCATTATGTTTAAAAACTTTTACAATAGCTCCTGATAATCTAATACCAAATCTAATTGATGCATGATTTAATTCATCTGATATAATTAATGTTTTTGAATCAGCAACTGACATGAAAAAATTTGCATTTGTACCATAACCTTGTGAAACAATAATTGCATCTTGTTTACCAACAAAGTCAGCTATAACTTTTTCACATTTTTTATGAAGATCTGTACCTGAATAAGCTCTTGGATTACATCCTGAAGTACCATAAGAATGTAAACATTCAATCGAATAATCAGTACAAACTCCAGAACTTTGTGCAAATCCTAAATAATTATACGATGATAAATTTAAACATTCTTTTGAAGTTCCATCATAAAGATATCCATATTTTCCATCTCTTTTTCTATTAAAACATTTGATAAATCTACCTGGAGCTCCATGTATAGGTCTTGCAAAACAATCATCAATTCTCATTTTTAATCTTCGAACATAAAAACTTTCAAATCCATCATACCATGGTGCATATCCATCAACTTCTATTAAATCTTCATAATCTTTGGGTTTAAATATTTTACCGAAAAAGTCTCTTATATGACCAATTATTATAAGTAATAGGAAATTTAAATATGTGGCTAGGTATATTATATATGATGGTTCACCTTCTTCTGCTTTAACAAATTCTCCTATATTCTTTGATGTGTAAAGATATTCTTTTGACGTTAGTCTTCCGTATTCATGATCACTTATGACTTCTAGAGGTCTATCATCTTCAGGAGCATTTGGAATTGCTCTTGTATAAACCTCAGTCATTGGTTGTTGATTGAATTTTTTTACGCGTTGATACACGATGAACTGCTCGAGCCGCAATTCGCACTCTGAGCCTCAGATTTGCTAATATTAATTCGGTTTCAACTGCCGGTAATAAAGAAGAGTAAACGGTTTTCTATGTTTCTTCCTGAAGAGATTTATAATTTGTTCTTTTGCAACCATTTTGAGTGAAAATCTTTATATTTTCAACTTCTTTGGTTTACCTAATGGTTATAAATTATAAATTCGAAGGAAGGTAATCATTTAATTAAAAAATCAATCTTGTGTAATTTCCATTCTTTATGAGTTCAGTCTACATATAATTTAAACAATAAAAAACGTGTGAAAATATTATAAATAAATAGAAAAATCACTAAATTTTCAAAATGTTTTATCTACCATCATTTTTACCATTGATTAGTGCTGATCCTGATTAAAGAGATGTTTCACCAATTACAAGTCCAATTTTTACTGGATTTGGTAATTAGTTTATGTATATCTTGAAGTCAGACTGAATAAAGATTTTCTTAGAACTCCAATGGATACTGGTTCTAGGTTTACACGTATCATTGATACTAAATACAGCTGTACCGGAAAATGTCACGGTCAAAGTAAATGAATTGGGGTTTTTAATGTAATGGATCCAATTGGAGTTGATATTGATAAACGTAATAGTAGTAACTTTGAAGGTAATTATAAATATCGAAGTGATTCAGTTCAAGATGATATTTATTGTAATGGATTTCAAGTTGGTAACAGTCAATTTGATAATATTACAAATTCAGGTTCATTTTGGAGTGTATTAAACCACGAACCAGTCAAGAGATTGAAAGTTTACCTCAAGCAGCTAAAAAATCAGGAGCAATCTCAAACGCTTTATCTTCATTCAATTCTCAAAATTTAGATGGTTAATTCATTTTTGGAGGTGTTGATTATGTGATAGTAAAATTTCTTGCACAAGAAATGCAAATCAGCACGAATTGATTATATGGCTTCCAATGGTACATAGATTATTGTAGATTAAATTTCTTAAAAATCTTGAAACTTTATTAAAATAATCTTTTTTTTCTTTTTAGACGACTTTAAAAAACTGATATATTATTACCCGATTGGGATTAAAAATCCAGAGTACAAAATGCATATAAACTAAAAGATAAGATAAACTATTGCAAAATATATAAATAACAAAACAAAACTAGGTTAAATTTATCAAATCAAAGATGATCGAAGCTGGTTTCTTAGTTCTATTTATTGGTGCAATAATTTTATCTCATAAACAAATTAAATCATTTATTTTACCAAATAAAATTGAAACTAAACCACTTAAAAGTAAATTACCAAAAGATGATTTAGATTCAGATTCAATTCCTAAACCAACACCATTAATGATTACACCTGAAGAAGTAGGGAATTATGATGATAGACCTTGGAGACCATTTAGATGGCCATATCATCAAACAATGTCAATTTTTAAATTAGATATTAATCATTGGTTAGATATGGATAAATATTATTTACATTATATTAATGAAAAGAAAAGAATTAGAATGAAATATGGTAAACAAAATTTTGATTGGTTACCAGAAGGTTATGATGCATGTTATGAATTAATGGAAATTGTTACTCAACATATGTTAGATAGATATCCATTATTATTTACATTATTAGATTCAAAAAATGGTAAAATTATAAAAAATCAAGTTTCAAATGAAATTTTAGATATGTCATTACCTTTAAAACAACATCCATTAATTTATGTATCAAAAATGGCGAAAGAAGATTTTTATGTTGTATTAAAAAATCCAAAAGATGGTTTACATTATTTAGTTGGTGCAGCGGTGCCATTTCCAGGTGGATCATTTGGTATTGATCAAAAAATTGGTAAACATTTAGATATAATTCATGAAGATGTACCATATTATAAAGAAAAATTGAAAAAATCAATGGAAAGATGGTTTAGTAAAATGAAACCATCAGATCCAGTTGAAAGAGCAAGTTGGTATATAACATGGGATACTCATTTAAAAGTTAATAATATTTATCAAATACCAAAATTTAAACCAAATTTAAAATATGAAATGGAATCAACAGATCCAAAAGATTTTAATATTAGAGTTGAAAGACAAACTTTAAGAAGATTACCAAAATCAAATGCAATAATTTTTACAAATCATCCAGTTTTTTATTCAATTGAAGAAATGAAAGATGAACCAATGATTCCATCAATTTTAAAAAAAATTCTTTATGAAGGTCCTCAAGATATTTTAAAATATAAAAATTTTGAATTTATTAGAGATCATTTAAATAATTATTTAGATGATTTAATTAAAAGACAAATTGATTTAGGTATTATAAATAAAGATGATCCAATAAAAACTCAACCAAATTATCCATTTGCAAATTGGTCAAAAACTAATTTTGATTCTCAACAAGGTTGGAATAATCCAAGTGAAAGTTATGATAAATCGAATATGAAAACTGAAGGTTTTGATAAAGAAAAATTAGCAGATAATGAATAAAAATATATACATTTTCTATCGCCGATCTAATTTTTGTCCAAAAGAGAAGAAAATGAGATTCCGGGATTCAAACAAAACTTAACCCCTGAGTATAAACACAGATTGGATCTTAGGAACCTATTTAGAAACCCATCCTCTATATAGTTTGACTATAAAATTTATTCTACGATTATTTCCATATAAATTTCAATCGAATTCTTTGTGCGATTTAAAAAATATTATTCAACGAGATTCAAGAACCATAATTATTCCAGTTTAATGATCAATTCAAATTGATTCATATGTCTTTTTCAATTGTTCCACCAATATCAATAAAAACAATCATAACATGTCTACTATGGTATTTTGTTTCATCAATAACATCACAATTAACTAAATTAATTTTAACAAAATTTCAATATCCATTATTTTTATCACAATGTCAATTTTTAATTGGTACAATATTATCATATACATTTATAACAATAGTGAAACAAAATCCATTTATTATAAGTCACTTTCCAAAAGGATCAGTTCCTGAATCATCATCATCATCAATTTTATCAATTTCGATGTTTTTAAAGATTTTACCATTGGGGATTTTTCAATTTATTGGGAAATATTTATCTTTAAGTGCAACTTCATTGATTCCTTTGCCTACAATATCAAGTATAAAAGCTTTGAGCCCATTATTAATAGTTGTTGGATATAGAATCATATATAAAGTAATTTTCCCAATTATAACTTATTTATCATTAATACCATTATTATTAGGAGTTATATTAATTATAACATCCGATTCAATTAAGAATCCAAATTCAAAATCAAGTTTATTAACTAATGAAAATAATCAATTGGATGAAAAACAATTAAATGGTATAATATTATGTTTATTAAGTACTATAGTATTTGCAGCTCAAAATATTTATGGTAAACAGTTAATAACATGGGATAATAATGATTCTAATGAAAATAAATCAATGAATCCTGCTTCATTGGTATTAAATACAGAGTTGACAAGACCATCAACACCAATGAATAATAATTCAAATAAATCAACAAATTTATCACCACCATCATTAAACTATTTTAATTCAAAAAAGATTAATAATAATAAAAATTATGTACGAAATCGATCAAATTCAATTAAATTACCATATTCAACATCAGATTTAACATTAGATGAAATGAAAGAAAATCATATTTTAACACCACCAATTCAATCACCAAATGAATATTATCAAATTATAAATCAAAATCAAAATAATTTATATAATCCATTTTCATTTATAATTGAAAAATTTGAATTAAATAAAATTTCAAAACCTGATAAATTAACTTTAATATTTTATTGTTCGATTATTGGTTTTACATTTTCAATTAGTGGATTTTTATTTAATGAATTACCAAATATTATTTTACAATTTACAACTACAACTACCAGTACAAATTTAGAAATTGTAGATACATCACAAGAATTTATAATTATCTTAGTTTTAATCTTTTTAGATTCTTTATCACACTTTATTCAAACATTATTGGCATTTCATTTATTAGGATCAATTCCGGCATTAAGTTATTCAATTGCATCAATGTTGAAAAGAATTGTATTAATAACTACAAGTATATTATTTACAATTGGTTCAACTTCAAATGATGATAAATGGTTTGATAAAATTACAACAGAACGATTGATTGGATTGATCTTAATTGGATTTGGATTATATTGTTATGATAAATGGGGTTCAAGAAGTTTGAAACCAAATAGATCATGAATATATATATATATGTAAAATGTTTGGAGGCTAGAATGCTCAGTTGAAATCAAAAATTTCTTTAAACTCGTTAAAGTGAAAAAAAAATATATCAACCACGCCCGTATTTTCCGTGACTAATGGATGAGAAGAATCCCATTCACTAGTATTACTCTAGTATGCGTTGTAGAGAGCATCAATCGTGGGATATAAATTGAATTGTTGCCCTACAATAATACCCATACATGTACAATAGAGAAGAAAAAAATTGAGTAGAAAATTTTCATCGCTTAAAATAGAATACATGGTAGTGCACATCTGATCAATTTTGTAAAAGATTTATCATTTAAATCGTCTAGCTCGAGAACATTACTTTGTCTTTAAAAGTGTCAAATATCAATTGATAAGCATTGAGAATGTTAAAAATTGAGTTTAAATATTGGCGCCGCATTTATACCCATCTGGGATAACTGGGATTAACTGTGTGAGCCACATAATCCAAAACGGACTCTTGGTATCAAAAAGCCTATCCACGGTTTTAACCATTTCTCCACAAAAAAAGCACATTCAGATTAATACCGAAAATTCAAATATAAATTAAATTCAAATCTCATATTCACCAATTTTATTCAGATTATGTCTTTCACATTGGAGAAAAGAACGGCAAAGGCTTTCCAATATAGAACTCCTGGCTCGACTTTATTACTCGAGGATTTACCAAACTTATCAATTGTTTACAATAAATATAAAACAAATCTGCCATTACCAAATGCTAAAAATCAAATTAGATATAATTTAATATTCACTCATGGTACTGGGTTTAATAAAAGTGTTTGGAATTATCATATTAAAAAATTATATCAAATTTCTCAACAAGGTCAAGTTCCATGGTTTTTAAATTCAGTTATTGCAATTGATGCTTTAGGTCATGGAGATTCTTCAATTGCCAATCAAAATAAATTAGGTCCAATTTTTACATGGTATGATGGTGCAAAAGATGTTATTGAAATTATAAAACATGAACAACAAATTTCCAATGATTTCAAAAATGATTATGAGAATAGAAATATTATAATTGGACATTCAATGGGTGGATTTATGGCTTTGTATGCAAGTTTTTTAGAACCTAATTTATTCGATGCATGTATTCCAATTGAAGCTGTTTATTTTGGTCAAGCTGGAGGTTTTGAAAAATTCAAAAAATTATTTGGTAAAATATCAAATTTAATGATGGATACATTTGATTCAAAAGATGAAGTTGATGTATTTTTTAAACAATTTTATTTTACAAAAAAATTTCATCCAAAAGTATTGGAAGATTATATGAATGATGAAGTTTATGAGACCAAAGAAGATGGTGAAATTAAATATAAATTGAAAAATAATAATGATTATCAAAGAGCTGCTTATTATGGTGCTTTCAATTCAATTCCAAATGGTATGTTGGCATTACCAGTAACAAAAGTTCCAATGTTTCATGTAATTGGTTCAAAAGCAACTTGGAATCCACCAGAAAGTATTACATTTATTAGAAATTCAATTGATCCAAAATATTTAGGTGGTGTTTATGACATTCCTGAAGGTGAACATTTAGTAAATGGTGAAAGACCAGATGAAGTAATTGATATAATTTCAGATGTTTTAACAAAAAGAGATACCATTTTCAAATCTAAATTAAAATTAATACCTGAAGTTCAATCCAATGATAAATCTCAATTACATGAATCTCAATTTGAAAATTTGAAACAACAAGAATTTGATAAAGTTTATGGATATGAAATTGTTAGAGAAGATATTTTTAGATTATTTAAATTATAATGATTTTTTTTTTACGATCTCTCGTTAATGTTTCTTGATTTATCAATTTTATTCTATTTTATTGGTCTTAGTATTGCAATTGGATTCCAAGGTAGAATCATCAATATCCCATCATCAATCAATGAATTGTATCATCAAAAATCTAATGTGGTAGTTTTAAATGGAAACAATTATCAATCAAGATTTAAAATTGATTTATATAGATTAAATGATAAATATCAACAACGAAATTTTCAGTCAATTTCAACTATATTAGATCAAAATTACAGATTCAAGTATAAAGATTTGGCACCGGGTGAATATGAATTGGTGTTGAATTCTTATGATTTTATCTTGAATCCAACTCATTTTAAAATAAATATTTCAAATGATGAAATTATAACTTATAATGATAACACTAATTTTAACAATTTTAATCAAAGTTTAATTAAAAATTTATCAAATGGTGAAAGTTTGACTATAAATTTCATTGATCATAAACAATTTTATGAAAAATCTTCTTCATCAATTAAAGATTTATTATTTAATAGTCCATTTGGATTCATATTTAAAAATCAAATTTATACAATTATTTTTACAATTTGTTTAGGTATAATGATTACACCATATATCTTACAATGGGTAAATCCAGAATTTGCTCAACAATTGAAAGAAATTCAAATTGAACAGTCTCAAAATAGGTTAGGTGAAAAGAAAACTATTCCTGAAGAAACTCAAATTCAACAATTTCCAAATGAAAAGAAACCTATACCTCAAGAAACTACAAAAAAGAATCCAATTCGTAAAAGAAGATAAAAAATTTCTATATTTTGATATTAAATCTATTTCCAACAATTTTAAATCTACTCATATACCAAAAACATGTACCTATAAATGCAAATATACAACAAAATATTGAAAACATTTGATATTGTCTCTTTGATCCATTACCAATAATTGCACCACTTATTGGAACACCAAATAAATTTCCTATACTAACAAATAAATATAATAAACCATATCTTTGACCAAATTGATCAACTGGTATTATTGAACTTAAACAAACTGGTGTTAAACTTAATATTGAACTACTAAAAAAACCACAAATTACTGCAAATGCATAAAGTATTTTAAAATTATAACCAAATGGTACCCATAATAGTAATATTGATAATGTATAACCTGTTAACATTAATACCATAATATTAAAATTACCTAATTTATCAGCTAAATAACCAGGAACTGCTCTACCTAATACACCACTTGCATTAAAAATTGTTAATAAATCATATGATTTTGATGGATTCATACCTTGAGCAATTGCATATGTTGAAAAATAAGTTAATAATGAATATAATGATAATTCAGTTGCAAATGTACCACAGATACAAAATACATATCTTAAATCTTTTAATGATTTTAAATCAAATAATTCTTTCAAGTATGAAATACTTTTATCAAATTTTCCTTTATGTAAATCTTGATTTGAAATTTTTCTATTAAATCTTGATTTACATAATGAAATTGATATAAGCATACAAATTAAACAAAATAATGATAAAACTCGAATTGTCCAGACATATCCAATTTTTTCAAATAAAGATTTTAACATTATTGGAATTACAATCCCACCAATTGAACCACCTAGAAAAAACAAATTGTTAATATCAAATAAAGAATAATAATCTTATCACATACCTGCGGTTGCAAATCCAATTGCTTTTGATTCTTAGTTAGTAAAACACTCTTGTTAAATTTTTCTTAGACATACCTCTACCTCTTCTATAATTAAACCAATGACTTATAACTCCAACTAATGGAGATATTGCTAATGCATTTCCCGTACTTACACATACACTCAATGCTAATATGAATTGATAAACAGTTGTACAATTTGCTAATGCTAAAAATCCACCAACCATAAATATAGTTCCTAAAATCATTGGTAACATTGCTCCTCTAACATCAAATACTGGTCCAACAAACATACAATTACCTAATGATAATGCCATAAATATTGAAAAAATCCATGATATAGTTGATGTTTCAACATTTGATAATTGATGAGTTGATATATATGTTTGAATTGCACCAACTGAATTCAAAGTTCCAAAAGATGCAACTAATCCAATGAATGAACCAAATACAACACTATAAGCTTTTAAACCACCTTCAGGATAAGTTTCTTCTTCCTTCTCCTCAGTTGGATCAATTTCATTTATAAAACTAGTTGTTTGTTCTAAATCTGGTCTTCCCAATTCATTCTCTGTTATGTTTATCTTTGTATGAACTTTCACAGGTTGTAATTCAATTACTTCATTAATACTTGTAGATGTCATAAAGGAAAAAAAAAGATTAGATTGAAGAAATTTATCGCGGCTCGAGACCCTGTTTAGATTTACCGCTTAAGGAAAAATAATTAGCCACAAATAAGTTAGATACCAAAGTGAAAATCTAGATTTTTTTTAAATCATAAACTCGTTAAATATATAGTTACTCAAATGAGCCTTCAATCTCAATATCCCTGTTATAAATTTATCTTATCATCTTTGAGTTCCATAAAACAATTGGTTTTTTTTTTAAAGTTGTCAATAAGTAATTTCATAATCAATGGATTTTGTTGTTTTCCTTTGTCCTGAATAACCAAATTTAAAACCAGTTTGTTTAATTCAGTTTTATCATTTCTGAGCTCCATGGAGACTCTTTTAAAGTCCAATTTTGAATTCCAATTCATTATAAAGTATACACTTTACCCGTTGAATCACCAATAATCAATTTCAATACCCCTCTAATCAATTTATCTTCATTATCAATTTCTGAAGATTTAAAAATTTCAAATGAAGTTATATCACCAGATAAATCATTTGATAAATCAATAAGTTCCAATGGTTTTAAAACCCAATTTTGATCAACTATTAATTCCATAATTTCAATAGTTTTACCTTTACCAATTGCAAATATTTCATTTGACCAATAAATATGATTATTAAAAACAGATTGATTTTTAATATTTTCAAAATTTAATAAATTATTTGATCCAAATCCTATAAGTAAAGGAACTTTTCCCTTTATAGATGATTCCAATATTAATTCTCCATTAAGTGTGTAAATTTTCAATATAGATTCATTTTCATACAGATACAAAATTGCTAAATTACCTGAATCATTTGAAATTGAAATTAAACAAGTTTTTGGTTGTTTGTTATTTGAAATTTTTCTTATAAATTTAAATCTTGTTAAATCCCATATTATAACATTCCCTTCTAAATCTAAACTAGCACCAATTTTAAAACTTTTTGAATAAACCATTTTTAAAATTTTTGTTAAATGACCTCTTAATATTCCTTGATAATGTACTGAGATTTTCCCATTTAAATTAATTTCACATTTCCAAATATAAATTATCCCATTTTCATCACTTGTTAAAAAAGTCTTATAACCAATTTGTAAAATAAATGTTATATCATTCAAATGTAAATTTAAAAAAATTGTATCATTAATTATAATTGAACCACTTTGTAAAATTAATTGATTTTGAAGTTTTCTAATTAGTAAATTATCTTCAAATGAGATATATTCTTGTCTACCAATAAATTTATTACCATTCTTATATTCCAATTTTACTATTGGCTTTTTCGATTTCGATTCAAAAACTAAATTTATCTTATTTTGTTTATCACTCACCTTTGTTAAATAAAAATTTGATAAATTTAAAATCTCTTTTTGAATATGAGGTTTATTGAAAATTTTTTTAGGAGTTTGACCAAAATTATTAATCATTCCAATTATCGCTTTTTTTTCAATTTCATCATTAATTAAATCTATATTTATTGACCCATTATAAGATAAATGATGAAATACATTTAATGAATTAATTGCTTCAATACCATCTTGTTTATACCCAAATATTAAATCAATCCATAGATGTAAATTATTCAGTACATAAGAACTTTCTAAAGCTTGTCTATTTTTTGAAATAAAAATTTTTGGATCATTTTTTGCCCATGGAGGTAATTTCACATTATTTGATTTTAAACCATTTTGTAAATTACCAAATTCAAAATTATTTATATTTGTTAAAAATTCAGGTAAATAAAAAAATTCAGGAATTAATTCACGTACATCAGTTGTATTATCTTTTGATGCTGAATTCCAAGTATTTTCAATCAGATTAAATAATCTATCAGCATGATCAAATTTCCCACCTTGTAATAATAAATAAGATTGTACATAAGGTTTTAATCTAATTAAATATGAAGTTACAATCATTGCTGATGAATAATGAGTTCCATAATGGAAAGGAGGTGATTGTAAATCATTTAGACTATTCAATGCTTCAAATCTTTCATGAAATTGATTTGCTCTTTGAATAGTTTGACCACCCATTGGTTTTGATAAATCACGAAATGTTTTTGGGTTTGATAAATCTAATTCATCACTTGTATAATCAGCTATAATCCATGGAAATACTGGATATTGAGTTAAATCATTAAAAGTTCTACCTGCCATTGTATTAATAATCATTAAATAATAAAAATTGGACATTTCACCATTTTTCCAACGTTTTGTAACATTTAATAAGTTGTTATTTGTAAATGAAAATTTTGATGCAAAAAATCCATTATTATTTGTTAAAACTTGTTGTAAATCATAATCAATTCCTTTATTTTTAGCAAATGATGATAATTTTAAATATATCAAATCACGTTCTTTTTGATTGATACAAGTTATTAAAATACTTGCACCATCATTGAAAAACATTTCTAAAGCATTATCACGTAATAAAAAATGTCTTTTTGAAATACAACTTAGATTATTTAAATTCCAATTTTTATTTCGATGATTTTTTTCATTTGAATTTTTTAGGATCTTTTGTGATTGATGATTTACAAATTGTAATATTGGATCTCTTAATTCAATTGGTGCATCATCAACATCAACAACATTACCATCTGATGACAAAAAATAATTTTCAATAAGATATATATAATTTACACCTAAGATCAATAAACTTTCAACTGGTACTAACCCATTAATTTGACTTATATTCCAAAGTGAAATAATTTGATCACCAACAAATAAACTTCGACTGACTTTTCTATTTTTATCATCAAAATTTGACATCTCTTCAATAAGATCAAATTCATCTTCATCGTCTGATAAATTAATTGATTCAACACCAATGAACTCAAACGAATCGACTTTTTGTAATGGGATTTCAATATTATAAGTTAATTTTTCAGATTCTGGTAGTTGATTTTCAATAATTAATCTTTTTCTCATACGATCAACATTCTCAATATAATCTAATAAATAATTTGGTTGATAATTTATATCAAATAATCTTGTAATTTCAATTTTTAAATTATGATAAATTGATATACAATATTTGATATTTTCTTCATTATCTTGAATTGATCTATTAAATTTAATTAATTCATTATTTATAGTTGATTGTTTTATAGATTCACAATCTTTTTCAAAGTTTTTTATATAAATATTATTATATCTACCACTATTTTTCAAAGTTAAATTGATTATACTTGAAATATTTAAAAATTCAATTTTTGAAAATGGTTCTCTAGTTTTATTAAAATTTTTAATTATGTTTTTAATAAATGGTGGATATTTACTTAGTTTGGACAATGTTTCATCATCATTTTTGGAAATTAAATTATTAAAAAAATTAGACACTAAGGAGGAATCTAGATTCAATTCAGATATGATTTCATTAAAATCATCTTGTCTAATCAAATAACAAGTTCTTAAAAAATTAAAACTTAACTCAATATTTGGTTGTTTATCTTTGATGAAAAATAATCCAAGAATAATTTGTATTATAATTGATAATTGTTTATTATTTAAAACTTCTTTATTTAGTACTGTAACTTGTCGGTATAATAACTCTTTTAATAAATTATTTAGGTTCTTATTAGCTTCTTCATACATATATTCATAATCACAAGATAATCTTGAAAATTTTAATATTATAATTGAACCTAAATTCTTTTTCAAACTTGTCAAATTTCCAATTCCAATTTCAATTATTGTAATTGAACATAACACAAATAAATCCAAATCTATAAAAGATATCCAATAATTTTTTTCAATTAAATCTTGATTATAATAATTTAATAATTGGATTGTATTACTTATAATTTTTTCTTCATTAAATATAAAATTTGATACATTTATAAATGAATTTATATGTTCAATGATTTTTGGAAAAATTAAATTTAAGATTGTTAATTTTGTAAAATCACTCAATTCTGTATATGTCATTAAAAATGAATCATTTGATAAATTGGAAATATAAAATCCACTTATAATATTTAATAAATTTTCATATACTGATTTAAAATTAGATTGAACATTCAAATCATTACTCCAATTTATTGAAATTTTTAAAAATGAAAGGATCTCGATTAAATTTTCCATAAATAATTTTGATTGAAATAATTTTTTTAAATTTGAATGGTTCTCAAATCCTATTTTTAAAAAATTATTATATTGATTTAATAAATGTATAACATTCAATGAAGTTGTTAAATTTTCTTCTTCATTTTGATTTGGTGTTGAAGGATTTGAGCTTAAAGAATTCCCTGATTGATCACTTAGCGTATTTAATGAATTTAAAACTAGGCTATTAATTAAATATATAAATTCAGGTAAAATTAATGGTTGATTTACTGAATTCAAAACTTCAGTTAAATTTTTAAAATTTAAATTATCAATACCAAATGAACCTAATAAAATTGTTGATAAAATTTCATCATCATTCCACCAATCTTTTAAAAACAGATTTAAAATATCTAAACCATGATTAAGTTGAAAAAATTTCTTAATTATATTAGAACCTAAAATTTTTAATAATTTAGTTAATAATTTTAAACCACATTGTATAACAATTTTTTCATTATTAAATTTAAATAATAATAAAATCCAATGAATTGTAATTGATCTTGAAAATTTTTTAAGGGTTTTAATCGAAGTATTAGAATCACATAAACAATCAGTTAAAACTTGTAATGCAATTATACCACAATCAGTTGAACTTTGTGGATTATACAAGGCAAAAATTATATATGAAGATAATGTCATTATTGTTTCAACTGAAGAATCTGATTTGACAAGTGCTGATAAAGTTTGTGATAATTGAAATTTGATTGAATTTGAAATATCATCATCAATAGATTTTAAAAATTGAATAAATTTTTTTAATAATTTCATTTGTTTCAATTCGAAATAATTATAATTTTTATATTTTGAACTTGTTAATAATAATTGAAATTGAAATAAATAATATTCAAATGAATCACTTTGGAAAAATAAATCAAAATTTAATATTATAATTTTATAAAGATTCTTATTAGTTATTGTAGATTCATATAGATTTATATAATCATGACCACAGTTTTTTAATAAGATAGTTAATAAATCATCATTATCAAATTTTAAACTTTGATTTAAGTTTTTATATTTTGTTAATAATAATAATAAAATTCCATATCCATTGAAATTCTCAAATTCTTTTATTGATCTCCAATTTTGATTTAATAATTGGAATAGTAAATTTAATGATTTAAAAAAAATTGAATCTCTAAGGTTGGAATCTTTTATATTTAATGAATTTTCAAGAATTCTTAAAATCAAACTTGGACCTCCGACTAAGTCGAAATTCAAAAAAATTGAAGTTGGTTGATGAAATTTGATTGAATTTGTATTTTTTTGATTTTGTTTGATCAAGTGTTGAAAATATAAATTGGAATCAAATAAGATATTTTCATTTTTAATTGAAATTAGTGATTTTATCAAATGGTTCTTGTTCATTAAATCAATTGAATAATTCAAGACACCTTTTTCTTTTTTATTCTGATATTGATACAATTTCAAATTAGTTTTAAATAAATTTTCATAGTTCAATTGATTTAGTAAATGTTTTAATGTATCATTGTTAAATTCTTTAAAATCCCAATTATATCCTAAACCTAAGTTATACAATAAATTAATCCATTCAAAATTGAGGTTCAAATTTAATAATGTTAAATTTCTTACAACCAATTCATTTGAAACATCATTTAAGGAAATCTTATTCCAATTTTTAAAAAATTTATATAAATCTGGACATGGGATTGATTCTGAATATTCACCATTTAAATATAAATTCAAATTTGTAAAAGAATCATAAGTTAATGTAAATTGAATAAATCCTTGATTATTTATCAACATTGAATCAGATATAAATTGATTGAAATTTAATTGAATTCTTGAACCATTTAAATCATTTTTAATTTCAATCATAATTTTACAACCATTTAAAATTTTTACAATCAATTTTGAATCTTGACTTGACGAACTTGAAATTGTAAATAAATCAATTTCTTCTTGTTCAATTTCTAATTTTTTAAAATTTATTTTAAACCATGAATATATTGTAAATGAATTTTTCAATTCATTTTGAAATGGGAAATTAAACTGTTTTAAGAATAGTATAAATGAATAATTTATTTTATTACAAATTTGATAAATTAATTCAATTAAAATTAGATTGATTGTGGTTATATTTTTATTAAATAATGGTTGAAATAAAGACTTGAATGATATTGATGAACAACCAAATTCACAAAATAATAAAATTAATTGAAAATATTGATTTAATAAATTAAATTCTTGATGAAATTCGTCAAGAATTGAATCTTGATTGGAAGTTAAATAACTTAAAATCTCATCAATTAAATAGTTTAGGATTCCTAATTCAAATAAATCAATCTTTAATGATATATTTGATTCAATTAAATTAATTAATATTTGATATATGATAATTTTAAATTCTTTACAATCGTCAATTTTGAATAATTGAAACACCTCTTCAACATTGATCTTTGAATCTTTAGTATTTATAACAATCTCATTGATGAAATATTCAATAAATTGATTTAAACTTTCAAATTTATTACTTATTTCATATTGCCAATTACTTAATAGATTTTTATCAATCATATATTGTGGATATAATGCATGATACAATTGATCAATGATTTGTGATTCATGATCTAATGATTGATCCATGATTAATCAATCAAGGATTGGATTTATCGTTGAAATTTGATAAAATTGATTGAATTTTGGTGGTAAGAAATTTGATAATAATTATTTTAAATTATGTAACAAAACACTGCGCTGATTATGTAAGAAATAGATCGGCTTAGAGTTGAGGCCAATCGACCTAGAATCAGTTCCATTACCATTACATATATATTATTACATAGATAATTCATTAATTTTCATCATTTTCATCTTCTTCATTTGTCTCAATTGGTACAGGAGATGAAGTATATTCTTCGGAACCATTTGATCTAATTTGAACAAATTTATTTGTATTATCATCTTTTGAAATCAATCTTTGTTTTCTAAACCCATCTTCTTCATCATCTTCATAAATATTTTCATTATCATCATTATCAAAATTAAATTTTGTATTTGTTAATTTTTCTTCTGATTCTTTATAAGATTCAATTTGTTGATTAATTTTAATTAATTTCTCATTTTTATCTTGAATAAGTTTCTTATAATTTAATCTACCTTGATTTATTAAATTTCTCAAATT
This sequence comes from Insectozyma morakotiae, assembly GCA_030564645.1. NCBI lineage: Eukaryota > Fungi > Ascomycota > Pichiomycetes > Serinales > Debaryomycetaceae > Insectozyma > Insectozyma morakotiae. The sequence continues at coordinate 91,900 of JAKTYD010000004.1, forward strand.
TTCATTGCCAATTTCATTATTTGTTGTTCTTTTCTTATAAAATAATAAATAAGCAGAATTTGAAATTAATTCATTTGGATCAATCTTTGTAACTCTTGAATCATTAAAATAATACCATTGATTATCTCTAAAATTTTTAACTGATGCAGTATAATGACCACCACCTAAACCACCATAATGATTATCAATTGCGATTAAATCATAAATTTCATTTGTCTTATTTGGATTACTTATATATTGTGTAATATCTAATCCTTCAATTGGGAAGTCAACAATTATATCAATTTTATCACTAAAAGCTCTTGCTGAATGAAATCTTTTCAAATGAATGGTTAAAATATCACCAGTTGACCATAATTGAATTGTTTTAGTTGCACGTTTATGATCTTTACATTTTGGACAATACCATAAATCATGTTCACCAAGAATTTCAGGTTGACTAAAAGTTTGTAAACAATCATATAAAGAAATCTTTGATTTTTTTAATTTTTCAAATTTTAATTTATTTTCTTGTAATTGAGAATTTAAAATTGAATCAATATTATTTAATGATGATTCTTGTTGGAAAACTCTTTTATATATAGAATCAGTCCAATCACAGATTAATATAGTATTTTGAGAAATTAAAGATTCTTCTTCAATTGATTCATCTATTGGTGAATTCAAATTTGAAGGTTTTGTTGATTCTGAATATGTTGAAGTTGGAGGTTTAATCAAATTTGGAGTTGAATCAAATAAACTACCTAATCCAACTTCACTTTCTTCATCTGATGATGATATTAGGGACTGTTGTGGCCTTGTTGGTAATGGAGGTACATTGGTAGATTCAGATGAGCTTGATTTTGTATCTGCATCAACAAGTATATAACCTTCGGTATCTTCTTCTTCCTTTTGTTGTTTAAAAGTTTGATAATGATAATAATTTCTCTTCTTTTCATTCAATTTATTTACTAATGGTTTATATTGTGATAATATAGGTTTATGACGTGGAATATTAATTTTAGTTCTATGATTGAGGACAACTTCATTGGACAATATTTTAAATGCAAAGTTTTCATCTAAATAAGGATTAGCTAATGATATATCAGAATCATAATCAGAATCATCATCATTATTTAATAATGGAAAATCTTTCTTTGTATAATTTGGTTTATCGATGTAATTATCCATCAGTTTTTTAGTTTTATCATATTCCTCAACAAGATCGATATTTGTTAAAACTGATGAAACTTCAATTAGTTTATCTCTAATTTTACCAAAACTGTTAATTTCATCTTTTTTGACGGTTATAAATAATGGAATACCAAATATTTCAATCATTTTATATGAAGAATCTGAGTCTTCAACTGAATTAAATACGGGTAAAATTAAATCATCATTTTCATGAGGGATAATATAAACTATTATATCATCAGTATCTCTTATTAAATCACCAATTGGTAAAAATTTATTTTTATTATAATCTAATTGAAAATCCGAATAAACTGAATTTTGAAAAATTTCATACAAAAATAAGAAATTTTTATCTTCAATTTTGAAAAAATCCATTAAATAATTTATTAATTCATCATAATTTGAATTTTTCTTCAATTCAACTTCTAATTTCATTATTGGAGATTCTAGGTAACTTTTTGATAAATCAACAATTGTAAATGTATGATACCATTTTTTATTTATTGGTAAAGGTAATGTTAAATCATTAAATGGATCAAATGTAATTGAAGTTTTATTACAATCGGGACAAACCAAAGTTGATTGATATAACCCAGTAAACAAATCTATTATAATTGAATCATTTCTTTGTTTATGTTGTTGCCAACATTTCATTGCTAAATCAACAATAGCTTGTGGATTATTAATATCATCATCATTTAATTCTGGTTTTTCACTATAAGGTTTATTTATAATTCTGTTTAAATCTTCATGTAAAGCATCTAATAACCAACTTAATAATTCTTGTGAATCTTGTTGTAAATAACCAGAAAACATTGAAGAGTATCTACCAATTGTTGATTTAAATTCTTTTGGTGATATGAAATTTGATATACTTGTATCAAAAGCTTGTTTTAATAATGAACCAAAAGATTTTGCAACTTCACCATGATAACCTAAAGGATTTGAATAATTTAATTCTTTTAAATAAATATTATAAAAAAAATAATAATTAATTTCAGGTATATGTAATAAACATTGTAAAGCAGAATTCATATAACATGTGTTTCCTAAATTTGATAACCCAAGATTTCCACCACCTTCATCACCGGAATGTAAAGGATGATTCTTCACATAGAAGTCTATTGGATATTCATCTTTTTCTTTTGATTCAACAATTAATGAAATTGATTCACCATTTTTGAATCCTGCAATTGATAATTCATCTGAATAATGATTTAAATCAATTAAACCTTTATCATTAATTTCATATACGAATGAATGAATTGGGATTTGAAATGGCAAGTTTAAATCATTTTTGATGACCCAAATTCTAAAATCTGATATAGTTCTTTTATTTGTGAGAATAGTATCCTTGATTGATTCATAAAGAGTACAAAATGTTTGGCTTTGTGAGATATAGATTGGTTTAGGTGATTCTTGATTATGATATTGACGTGAAGTATGTCTAAAATAAGATTGATTTGATTTTTTGATTAATTGATGAACCAAAAATTCGATCTGATTAAGTTTATCGTGCTCGAGTGATGAAGATGATGAGTTTGATGGTTCTATATCGATATTTGTATCTAATTGTAAATCAGTATCAAATTGCTTTGACATGATTAATGTGGTAAAATATTTTTTCTTTGTGTTGATTAATAACGCGTAAGAGATTAAGGCCAGATGGGCGTATATTATATTCTAATACCTTGTTCTTTACTTCTTCTTTGACTAATTTCAATAGCAGTTTTCAATAAATCAAATGTTATCTCATTATCTACATCACCATTGATTAAACTAATTTTATTCAATTTACCTTCACTATTTGTTATAACTGATAATCTTGATAAGATACTAGTTTCTTCTGCTTCACCTTCTAAATCAGCCAATAGTATAGTCTCTGAATTACCTATTTTTATAACCCCATAATTACTCGATATCAAACCATCTTTTAAATTCAATTTTAAAGGTTCCTTTTTATCTAAATCTAAATTTAAGTTATTTTTATTATTTGTATTAACCAATCCTCTAGCATTTGATTTTCTTGATTTTATTGAAATTTTTGTATTGATTAAATTTGTTTCACTTATATATAATCTTGGGATATGTAAATTTTTTAAACAATTTATTATAGATAAATAACATAAATCAAATAATGAATTTGTTGACTGAGATTTTGAATATATTTTGATAGAACTTATTAAAACATATGAATAAGATGTTTTATATTGTGATGATAAATTAATATATTGAAATTCATTTGGATTTAAATCTGGATAATAAATTTCTTCCCCTTTTTCTTCATTAATGGATATACCTAAATTATTAATTTTTAAACTTTCCAGTGGTATAATTTTAGATTTATAAATTGTTTCATATAAATTTTGTGATAAAATCATTTCTTCATCAGTTGGTGCACCTGATCTACCTCTTAATATTTCTACATTTGGATAGATTGTAGTGTATGATTGTTGATTAGGATCCAAGTTTTCAATTATACCTAATGTAATTGTATTTATAACTGTCGTAAAACCACTTTTTATTATAGTAGAACTGATTACATTATTATTTGAATCTTGTAATTGTTGACTATTTGCTATTTCAATAGGTTTAAATTCAGTAAATTTTCTTAAATTCGGTCTAATTCCAATTGATAAATGACGATGTAATGAAATATCAGGAGCAATTCTTGCTAATATTTCAGGTGGGAATTGAACTTGTTGTAATTCAGCTTCAGACATGAGAATGTGATGAGATTTATAAACTTGAAAGAAAAAATGTTAGCAAATAGTGCACGTGATTTAAAACGTGACTACGGAAAAATCCGTTTCTCCAATCCTAAATTAATTCGTGGCGGGCCGTTTTAGCTGCAAAAAGAATGTTTATCTATGAACCAAACTAGTTGATTCTTTGATCTTAATGACCATAAACATAATAAAGAAAGAATCTTCTTTTATATCTTGATTCATGAACAATGTGTACAAAGTAGGGCCATAATAGTAATGAGAGAAATCCTTTATCAATGAACACTGAGCTCACCGAAGATATACTTGAAAATTTTGAGATAAATTGCAAATTTTTATAAAATCGTTAAACCTTTCACATTTACCGATTACTGTCTATGCCATAGGGTTCTAGAGTCTTTATTTGGTCCATAGTTCATCAAGAGTCAATAAGAGTTTGGTAAAACAGTTAAGCGTATACAATTACCTAATTAGTCAATGAAATAATAAGCTTATATAAAAAATGAATTTGATTGGCTTCAGATTAACGAAAAAAATTAATATTTTAATCTAAGATTATGCGACGACTCAAATTATTACACAAAATATTTTTATAACCACCAAATTAAAAAAATTTTAATCAAAATATTTTCATTCAAACTTTTCTTTTTGATACCAAGTTAGATTGATTGATTATTGGTTATATTTTCTTAGAGTTGACCTTGATAGAAAGTTATTATAATATTTGTTCAATATAGAGAAAAAATTTAACTTTTTTTCCCACCAATATTTATATAGAATCTTTATTTCAATTCATTTCAAATTCAATACTTAAATGAGTTCAATCTCATCTTCCATATCATATATTCAAGATCAAGATGTTTTAAATCAACAACCAAATATTTATAATTATGATGAAGTACCAGAAAATAAATCTTGGGCTTCTAATTTACCAATTCAAAAAGGTTTATATAATCCTGAATTAGAAAAAGATGCTTGTGGTGTTGGTTTCACTTGTCATTTAAAAGGTTTACCATCTCATAAAATTGTATCTGATGCCAAAAATTTATTATGTAACATGACTCATAGAGGTGGTGAATTAAATCCAAAAGATGGTGATGGTGCTGGTTTATTATCATCAATTCCTCATGATTTTTTAAAAAAAGAGTTTAAATATTTATTTCAAATTGATTTACCACCAAAATTACAATATGGTATTGGTAATATTTTTTTTAAAAAAGATGAAACTGTATTTGAAAAATCAAAAAAAACTTTTGAAAATATTGCTGATTCATTAGATTTAAAAGTTTTAGGTTGGAGAAAAGTTCCTCATGATTCTTCAATTTTGGGACCTGCTGCTTTATCAAGAGAACCTTTTATTTTACAACCTTTAATTATATTAAAAGAATTACAAGATAAACAAATTTCAAATGAAGAATTTGAAAAAACATATGAAAAAGATTTTTCAAAGAGATTATTTATATTAAGAAAACAATCATCTCATACAATTGGTTTACATAATTGGTTTTATATTTGTTCTTTAAATAATAAAACTATAGTTTATAAAGGTCAATTAGCTCCAAATCAAGTTTATTCTTATTATCATGATTTATTAAATGCTGATTATCAATCACATTTTGCTTTAGTTCATTCAAGATTTTCAACAAATACTTTCCCATCATGGGATAGAGCACAACCTTTAAGATTAGCTGCTCATAATGGTGAAATTAATACTCTTAGAGGTAATAAAAATTGGATGAGATCAAAAGAAGGGGTTATGAAATCTGAATTATTTGGTGATGAAATGGATAAATTATTTCCAATTATTGAAGAAGGTGGTTCTGATTCTGCAGCGTTTGATAATGTTTTAGAATTATTAGTTACAAATGGTGTTGTTTCTTTACCAGAAGCTGTTATGATGATGATTCCTGAAGCTTGGCAAAATGATGAACAAATTGATCCAAAAAAGAAAGCATTCTATGAATGGGCTGCATGTTTAATGGAACCTTGGGATGGTCCTGCTTTATTTACATTTGCTGATGATAGATATTGTGGTGCTAATTTAGATAGAAATGGTTTAAGACCTTGTAGATATTATGTAACCAATGATGATCGTATAATTTGTGCATCTGAAGTTGGTGTTATTGAAATTGAACCAGAAAAAGTTCTACAAAAGGGTAGATTACAACCTGGTAGAATGTTATTAGTTGATACAAAAGAAGGTAGAATTGTTGACGATAAAGAATTGAAAAATAAAGTTGCTTCAAGATTTGATTTTAAATCTTGGGTTTTAGCTAATATGATTAGTCTTGAAAATTTAATTGAAAAATTGAATTCAAGAAATATCAAATTGGAAACTGAAAATGTTGATAAAGAAATCTCAATTCAATCAGATCCAAAATTAATTGCTTCTGGTTATTCACATGAACAAGTTTTATTTGTTTTAGCTCCAATGGCTGAAGGTAATGAAGCTTTAGGTTCAATGGGTAATGATAATGCATTAGCTTGTATATCCGAACAACCAAAATTATTATATGAATATTTTAAACAATTATTTGCTCAAGTTACAAATCCACCAATTGATCCAATTAGAGAAAAAATTGTCATGTCATTAGAATGTTATATTGGACCTCAAGGTAATTTATTAGAAATGAAACCAAATCAATTAAATAGATTATTATTAAAATCTCCAATTTTATCAAATTCAGAATTAAAAGCTATAAAAAATATTGAAGTTGTTTATCCAACTTGGTCAATTGAAGAAATTGATATAACTTTTGATAAAGTCGAAGGTATTCAAGGTTATATAAATACAATTGATAGAATCTGTCAAGAAGCTTCAAAAGCAATTGCAAATGATTCAAAAATTATTATATTAAGTGATCGAAATACTTGTAATGATAAATTACCAATATCTGCATTGATTGCAGTTGGTGCAGTACATCATCATTTAGTTAGACAAAAGCAACGTTCAAAAGTTGCATTGATTGTTGAAACTCAAGAAGCAAAAGAAGTTCATCATTGTTGTTGTTTAGTTGGTTATGGTGCCGATGGTATTAATCCATATTTAGCAATTGATACATTAATTAGAATGAAACATCAAAATTTATTAAAAAATGATTCATTAACTGAAGAAACTATTATAAATAATTATAAATATTCAATAGATTCAGGTATATTAAAAGTTATGTCAAAAATGGGTATATCAACTTTAGCTTCATATAAAGGTGCACAAATTTTTGAAGCTTTAGGTATTGATAATTCAGTTATTGATAGATGTTTTGCAGGTACTGCGTCAAGAATTAAAGGTGTTACATTTGAATATATTGCCCAAGATGCTTTTACATTACATGAAAGAGGATATCCATCAAGAGATGTTGTAAAACCAATTGGATTACCAGAAACTGGTGAATATCATTGGAGAGATGGTGGTGATGCTCATATTAATGATCCAGCTGCAATTGCTTCATTGCAAGATGCAGTTAAGAACAAGAACGAACGTGCATATGAAGCATATGTTAAAAAAGAAAATGAAGCAGTTAAAAATTGTACTTTACGTGGTTTATTAGATTTTGAATTTGGTAATGAAATTCCAATTGATCAAGTTGAACCATGGACTGAAATTGTACGTAGATTTTTTACTGGTGCAATGTCATATGGTTCTATTTCAATGGAAGCACATTCTACATTGGCTGTTGCAATGAATAGATTAGGTGGTAAATCAAATACTGGTGAAGGTGGTGAAGATTCTGCAAGATCTCAAGTTTCAGAAAATGGTGATACAATGAGATCAGCCATTAAACAAGTTGCATCTGGTAGATTTGGTGTAACATCATATTATTTAGCTGATGCAGATGAATTACAAATTAAAATGGCTCAAGGAGCAAAACCAGGTGAAGGTGGTGAATTACCAGGTCATAAAGTTTCAAAAGAAATTGGTAAAACAAGACATTCAACTGCAGGTGTTGGATTAATTTCACCACCACCACATCATGATATTTATTCAATTGAAGATTTAAAACAGTTGTTGTATGATTTAAAATGTGCAAATCCAAGAGCAAGAACTTCAGTTAAATTAGTTTCTGAAGTTGGTGTTGGTATAGTTGCAGCAGGTGTTGCAAAAGCAGGATCAGAAAATATTTTAGTTAGTGGTGGTGATGGTGGTACAGGTGCAGCAAAATTAACTTCGATTAAATATGCTGGTTTACCATGGGAATTAGGTTTAGCTGAATCTCATCAAACTTTAGTTTTAAATGATTTAAGAGGTAGAGTTATCTTACAAACCGATGGTCAGTTAAGAACTGGTAGAGATATTGCAATTGCATGTTTATTAGGTGCTGAAGAATGGGGGTTTGCAACAACTCCATTAATTGCAATGGGTTGTATTTATATGAGAAAATGTCATACAGGTGCATGTCCAGTTGGTATTGCAACTCAAGATCCAGAATTAAGAAAAAAATTTGAAGGTACACCAGAACATGTTATAAATTTCTTTTATTATTTAGCAAATGATTTAAGAAATATTATGTCAAAATTAGGATTTAGAACTATAAATGAAATGGTTGGTAGAACTGAAAAATTAAAAGTTCGTGAAGATTTTAGAAATACTAAAAATGCAAATATTGATTTATCACCAATTTTAACTCCTGCTCATACTATTAGACCTGGTGTTGCAACTCATTGTGTAAGAAAACAAGATCATAGATTACATGTTAGAGTTGATAATAAATTAATTGATGAATCTGAAATGACTTTAGCAAAAGGTTTACCAGTTACAATTGATTGTGATGTTGTTAATACTGATAGATCTTTAGGTACAACATTATCTTATAGAGTTTCAAAAATTTTTGGTGAAGAAGGTTTACCTCATGATACAATTCATGTAAATGTTTCAGGATCTGCTGGTCAATCATTTGGTGCATTTTTAGCTTCAGGTATAACTTTGGAATTAGAAGGTGATGCAAATGATTACATTGGTAAAGGTTTAAGTGGTGGTAGAATTATTGTTTATCCACCAAAGGAAAGTACATTCAAAGCTGAAGATCAAATAATTGCTGGTAATACAGCATTTTTTGGTGCAACTTCTGGTTCTGCATTTATTAGAGGTATAGCAGCAGAAAGATTTGCTGTTAGAAATTCAGGTGCTATAATTGTAACTGAAGGTACTGGTGATCATGGTTGTGAATATATGTCTGGTGGTAGAGTTGTTGTATTGGGATCAACTGGTAGAAACTTTGCTTCAGGTATGTGTGGTGGTATTGCTTATGTTTTGGATATGGCACAAGATTTCAGTGATAAAGTTAATAAATCAAATGTTGAATTATCACAAATTACTGAAACTCAAGAAATTGCTTTCTTACGGAACTTAATTGAAGATCATAGACATTATACTGGATCTGAAGTTGCCGATCAAATATTGAATGATTTTAATAGATTCCTTCCAAGATTTGTAAAAGTGTTACCTTATGATTATAAGAAGGTATTAGAACAAGAAAAGAAATTGGCCGAAGATGCAAAGAAGAAAGAATTAAGTACCTTCCTCAAATCAATCAAAGAAGATCCAGATTCAGATGTTACCAATGGTGAAGCTTATAAAATCAAAGGTCATCATAAAAAAGAACCAAAGATTTTAGATGTCGAAGATACAATATTCGAAACAAAAGAACCAGTTAAATTAGATAAAGTACGTGGATTCATGAAATATAAAAGAAGAAATGAAAAATATAGAGATGCAAAAGTTCGTACAAAAGATTGGAATGAAATGACTTCAAGATTAACAAAAGATGAATTAAAATATGAAACTGCAAGATGTATGGATTGTGGTGTTCCATTTTGTACTTCAGATACTGGTTGTCCAATTTCAAATGTTATACCAAAATGGAATGAATTAGTATTTCATGATCGTTGGTTTGATGCATTACAAAGATTATTAATGACAAATAATTTCCCTGAATTTACTGGTAGAATTTGTCCTGCTCCTTGTAATGGTGCATGTGTTTTAGGTATCAATGAAGATCCAGTTAATATTAAATCAATTGAATGTGCAATTATTGATCATGGTTTTGAACAAGGTTGGATTAAACCTCAACCACCAAAACAAAGAACTGGTAAAAAAATTGCAATTATTGGTTCTGGACCTGCAGGTTTAGCATGTGCTGATCAATTAAATAAAGCTGGTCATTTAGTAACAATTTATGAAAGAAGTGATAGACCTGGTGGTTTATTAATGTATGGTATACCAAATATGAAATTAGATAAAGGTATTGTTAAAAGAAGAACTGATTTATTACAAGCTGAAGGAATTGAAATTTTAACCAATGTAACTGTTGGTGAAGATGTCACAGTTTCTGAATTAAAAGACACATTTGATGCAGTTGTATTTGCTGTTGGTTCAACAATTCCAAGAGATTTAAAAATCCCAGGTAGAAATTTAAATAATATTGAATTTGCCATGAAATTATTACATTCAAATACAAAAGCTTTATTAGATTCAGATTTAGAAACTATACGTAAAACATTACAAGGTAAAAATGTTGTTGTTATTGGTGGTGGTGATACTGGTAATGATTGTTTAGGTACTGCAACAAGACATGGTGCTGCAAGTGTTACAAATTTCGAATTATTACCAAATCCACCAACTTCAAGACCAAAAGATAATCCATGGCCTCAATGGCCAAGAATCTTTAGAGTTGATTATGGTCATACCGAAGTTAAAACTCATTATGGTAAAGATCCAAGACAATATTCAATTTTATCAAAAGAATTTATTGGTGATGATGAAGGAAATGTAAATGGTATTAAAACTGTTAGAGTTGAATGGAAAAGATCAGATTCTGGTGCTTGGCAAATGGCTGAAGTTCCTGGTAGTGAAGAATTTTTCCCTGCTGATGTTGTTTTATTATCAATGGGTTTTATTGGTCCTGAATCTGATAATTTAGAAGTTGAAAAAACAAAAAGAGGTACTATTTCAACAATTGATCCAAATGTTTATAAAGTTAATAATAATGATAATTTATTTGCAACTGGGGATTGTAGAAGAGGTCAATCTTTGGTTGTTTGGGGTATTCAAGAAGGTAGACAATGTGCTAGAGAAGTTGATGATTATTTAATTGGTTCAACTAGATTACCTGGAAATGGTTCAATTGAACAAAGAAGTTTTAAATTATTAGAAGAATTAGCTGAGAATATATAGAATATATAAGAATTTTGATTGGGATCTCTATTATACATAGAAAATGTGTTATCTTGGAATTAGGGAAAAGCTCTATCTCAACTAATTTGTAATATTCAAATTCACATAAATATTGAAAGGTTTTGGATTGAATTTGGAATCAAAATTTCCTGAAATTCATTGATAGTGGGTGGTTGTCAAACTCGCTTTACTGAAAATAGTTGCAAATTTTTTTTCATGTCTCTGTCTCCAATTCACAAATTAATTGCTGATTATTTAAAGCAAAATAATTACACAAATACCTTGAACCAATTTGAAATCGAACATGGAAGTCCAATAACTCCTGAAAAATTAAACGATGAATCATTAGTTGACATAATTCAAGATAGATTGAAATTTAATACAATCAAAGATGAACCAACTGAAGAAAAACTTGATTCAATCGATCATTGGAAATATCCATACCCAAATAAATCTACTACATTGATTGATTTAAATGAACTAGTATTAAGTTTATCTCATCATAATGGATTAATTTATATATCAACAAATAAATCAAAAATTTACGTACTTAAGAATAACCAAATCATATCAGAAACAAAAATTAATGTAGTTATAAAGAAAATTATACCAATAGATGATAGATTATTATTATTCGGAATGAATGGGGTTATATACTTGAAAGATTTAAACCTACAAGATTTATCTCAACTTCAAGCACATAAAAGATTAATAATTGATGCAAAATATTTAAATGGATACATAGTTACATTAGGATACGATTTTCAATTAAAAGTTTTTAAATTAACTGACAAGATTGTACAAGTTTCAGAAATGAAATTAACTCAACAAGGTACATGTTTTGATATTACAATAATTGATGAGAAACCAATCATAGTTTTAGGTAAACTAGATAATACTTTATTAGATGTTTTATCAATAGACTTGGAACTCCTATTCAAGATTTCACTAAATGATGCTGAATTTACTTCATCAAGTTTTTCACCAAGATTTATAACGATACAAGGATCATTAATTGCAATTGCAACTTCTCATGAACCATATATGAGAATCATAATAGTATCACTTGATCTAAACAAAACCGATTCAATTAAAAGACAACAAATCATAAAAAATTTAAATACTTTATCACCACAAGATAAATATTCACATCCATTAATATCATGGAGAAAAGGAACAAAACCAAGTGGAATTTGGATAATGGGTGATGATGGAATAATAAGAGGTATGGATATTCTAAATTCTACAACCGTCGAATTAATAGGCCATAAATCAAGAATCAAAGAGTTTCTAACGGTTAATGATGAATTGATAACGGTTGATATTGATAAACAAATTTTACATTGGTCACGTGTAGATTAAGCGCGAATAAATGTGGGGACTACCAACAAAATATTTCCTCGGTATTAATTTCTTATAATAATCTATGAAAATAAATCGAATATAAACAATTACATTTCATTTTTGCTTATCAATTTCTCTTTATGTCACTCTCACCAATAGAAAAAGCTGCATCAGGAGCATTAGCATCTGCTATAGCAAATACATTAGTCTATCCATTAGATTTAAGTAAAGTATTAATACAAACTCAAGTTAAAAAACAAAAGAAACAATCAGAAATTCCAACACCACCATCATCAGATTTAGAAGATTCAGTTTATAAACCAAAAGAAGGAGAATTGAAATATAAAAATACAATTGATGTTTTAAGAAAAATATATGCTAAAAAAGGAATCTTAGGTTGGTATCATGGTTTATTTTCAACTGTTGTTGGTACAGCTGCACAAAATTTTTCATATTTTTATTGGTATACAATTGTTAAAAGAGTTTATGCAAATTTATATAAAAATATACCAAATCATAAACCAAATACAATTACTGAATTATTTTTAGGTGCTGTAGCAGCTGCAATTTCTCAATGTTTTACAATGCCAATTGGAGTTGTAACAACTCAACAACAAACTGATAAACAACATAAAAATTTATTACAATTGATTAAAGAAATCTTGGATCAAGATGGTATTAGTGGTTTATGGAGAGGTTTAAGAGTTTCATTAGTTTTATGTATTAATCCTTCAATTACTTATGGTTCTTATGAAAGATTAAAACAAGTTATTTATGGTTCAAAAGAATTTTTAAATCCTTTAGAATCTTTTTCATTAGGTGTTTTAGCTAAATCTTTAGCAACAATTGCAACTCAACCTTTAATAGTTTCAAAAGCAATGATTCAAAAGAAGAATAAATCTAAAAAGGATAAATCAACAAAAGATGATGATGAAGATGATGTTGTTTTTAATCATTTTACTGATGCTTTAGCTCATTTATGGAATACAGAAAAATTTCATGGATTATATAAAGGTATTGCACCACAATTATTAAAAGGTGTATTTGTTCAAGGTTTATTATTCATGTTTAAGGATCAAATAGATATGCTTTTCTTATTCTTATTAGCTTTAATTAAGAATAAATCAACTAGACTAATCAAAAGATAATCAATTAGACTTTTATATTATAATATACTATTTATTGAAATAAATTTAACACCAAAAAAACCGTTAACCTTGTAAAATCTTATAATTTTGTTGTATTACAGGAAGGACATGAACAACCAGAACCACACTTACATGCTGTAGTACCACAACAGTTTGAGCTTGATGAGGATGATGATGATGAACAGCTATTTGAACCACACATTATATTTGATGATTTGTATAAATTTTTTATCGAGAGATCAAATATTATTTATACTAAAGAAGATTGATAACGCATTGCGTTTAATTCTGTGCGGGATTACCTAATTAGTATAGTCTAACCGAACAGAACATATAATTTTTTAAATAATCAGACAATAAATATGACTTGAAGATCGTAAATGTTTAATCTTTTGATCGGATTTGCTTTTGCTTGATTTGAAAAAATAGTTGAGTTACGATGACAAACCGATAAGATTAAGCAGAAGACAGTAGAATTCTATAGAATTGAACTATAAAACTTCACTATGAGTTATCAAAGCATCGGTTAATGATCTTCAACAAAAGAATTCTAAAAAGGAATGACATATCTCGACAAGCTTAGGCTAGTATGACTACTTAAGTTTTCTATGTAGTTATATGAAGCTTTCACATTAGAAATAAAGAAAAGTTGTAAGACCCTTTCACGAGTGAACACACGTTATCGAAATCGACTAAAATCATATATTGAGTTCGGATAAATAACTTACTCAATATTCAATTGAGCCAAAGTCATAGTCCAACAAGTCAGTACACTTTTTACAACTTATCTTTCCTTGATTACGATGATATTTGGTTGAAAGATTGGCATCGTTTGAGAAAAGCAACAGATTAGGGCTAATTTTGATACACGTGACCAGTATGTGTCTTGATCATACCTCTCTTACTTCAAAGTATTTGATTGTTCACATTGATATCAGGTAGTAAGCTTCAGCATGATTGCAATTGAATATATCCTAATGATTTCTATTTGTAGTGATACATATTAGAGATACATAATACTGTTTCATACTGGGAGGGGAATTCTTAAAAAGTTGTCTAGACAATTTACATGCAGGATATATTGAGCATTATTACACTACGCTCGTTTGGTAGCATTTGATTTTTTTTTTTTGTATGGTGATTTCTCAACTTGTTCGCATCAAACAAAACTCTTCTTGAAATTTTTTTCAAATTATCAACTGTTCTTTAATTCAATCAATTAATTGAATAATCTTGTCAACAACAACAACAAACTACATTTACAAATCATTTATTGAATAGATTTTGTCATCACAAACAAACTACATTCAAAAAATCCATTCTATTTAATTACATATTGAATAGGATTATCGTTAGAAGTAAAGAAGTACAAGTTTAATCAATAAGAGTCAAAATCCAGAATGGGTAATGGGAAACCAAGGGGTTTGAATGCTGCTAGAAAGTTAAGAGTACACCGTAGAGAAAATCGTTGGGCAGACCAGTCATTTAAAAGTAGACTTTTAGGAACTGCTTTCAAGTCATCACCATTCGGAGGTTCATCTCACGCTAAAGGTATTGTTTTAGAAAAGATTGGTATTGAATCTAAACAACCAAACTCAGCTATTAGAAAATGTGTCAGAGTTCAATTAATCAAAAATGGTAAAAAAGTTACTGCTTTCGTTCCAAATGATGGTTGTTTAAACTTTGTTGATGAAAATGATGAAGTTTTATTAGCTGGTTTCGGTAGAAGAGGTAAAGCTAAGGGTGATATTCCAGGTGTTAGATTTAAAGTTGTTAAAGTTTCTGGTGTTTCTTTATTAGCTTTATGGAAAGAAAAGAAAGAAAAACCAAGATCATAATCAGGTTATATAATGCTCATAATAAATAAGATTAAGGAATAAATTGAATCTCTAGCTAACGTAGATTTTTATTTTGTCGCTTAACCAACTTTATTGAAATTGTTTGAAAAATTCGATGATTTACTTGGAATGTTTTGAAAAAAAATGGTTGCGTTTACGAAAGCCGTACTACTGAATTAGGTAATTTTTTGCAACTTACTTTTTTCACAGTATTGAAACTGAATCACAATAACAACTTTCTAACCATATGCCCCATATGTAAGCTAAAAGAAAGAGACTGGTCATCTAATTTCTTGCTATCCAAAGCTTTTATATGTAGTTGGTTTATTATTTGAATATCATACTTCAAAGTCAATAAAATTATCATCACTTTTCTTACATAATTTATATTTATTTGTAATATACATATTGAGTCGTATATCATTTATGTAGTTTAAACGATTACTTAACTGTATTCTTATCTTTTATGCATACTCTTGATTATATGGAACAAAAAGAATTTAAACTAAATAACAAAATTCAGGTTTCGATAGAAGAGATAAAGCTAAGGGATACATCAGCGTCAGATTCAAAATATTTGGTGTACCTTTATGAAAAGGGGTTGAATCAATTACTATGCACACAATAGATACAAGAATTAGGTTTCAATTACAGGTTACATATGTATTATATAGCAAGATCTCTACCTTCAATCAGGGGACCACCCTTTTTCGATTTCTTTTTCTTTGTACCCATTGAAGTTAAAGTTTGATTAATTTTTCTAAATCTTTCATCATTACCATTATTTCGTCTTAATAAAACACTTGGATCAACTCTTGGAGCAATTTTGTAAGCTGCACTTCTTGCTGTAGGTATAGCAGCTCTTTTTCTTCTTTCAGCATTTTGTTCATATAAAGTTTTAGCTTCTTTTCTTTTTGATTTTGATAATTTATTTACATAATCTTTTTTATTATATTCACCGAATCTAATTGATCTATCTTTATAAGAATCACTTTTATTTAAAATTGGTCTTGTCCAATCACCAATTAATCTATCAACGATTTTTTTCAATTGAGGTTCTGTTCTTTTTGATCTTTGATAAAAAACTAATACTTTCCCAATACCTGAAGCAACTAAATGATCAATTTTAATTGGTAAAGTTTCTAAAGCATTAATTAATTCTTTTTGTATTTGATAAGCAGGCATAGAAGCATCAGGTAAAGGTTCTAACCATAATCTAACAGCTTCCAACATATTATTATCTAAAATTGATTCTGCTAAATCTTTTTTTGATAAAACATCCAATACTTCATTTAATAATTTTAATTTTTCAGTTGCAATTTGATTATTTGCATTTTTTTCTGCATCTAAATTTGCAGCTTTGATCATTTGATCTTTTAAATATTCAATTCTATCATCAGCCATTCTATCTAAATCAATTTCATCAGATCTTTTCTTCTTTTTTGATTTTGTTTTTATAGCTGCATTCATTCTTTCTTCTAAATCAAATCTTTTCTTTTCTTGGGGATTTAGGTCATTGGTATATATATCATTGGATGGTTGTGGATATACTTGATCTTCATTAGTGGATTCACCTTCTGGTCTAGATTTTCTAATTACTTTTTTATATGTACGATCAATTTGATCATCTCGAATTTTTGGAACTTTTGTATTTTTATATATATTATCATCTTCATCAAATTCTTCATATTGATCACCTTGAGGATCTTCTGCATTTTCAGTAGCTTCGAATTCTTCTTGATGTTCGGGTAATTCAATATCTTCTTCTTGTTGTTGTTGTTGTTCTTGATCTTGTTGTTCATAATTTTCAATAGCTTGTTCTTGTTGATGTTCTTGGATATCTTCGGTTTCCTGTTTCAAGTTTGGATCTATTTCATCTTGTGATAGATTTGTAAAGTCAGCTAATGGATCACTCATGGTGAATGAAAAATAATGAATCTTTTTTGTTGATAAAAAATTGTGTTGCACACGGATAGTTGCAAAATTGAAACCTTACCAAATGTAATCAACTTGAAGACTCTTTGATCTATATGAATTGTCTTGTAGAATTATTATGAAAGATTAGAACCTAACAATCTTGGAGTATTGAAAATACAAATTAACCTTGAATCTTGTGCAAGTTTTAAATCTGAATTGGAAAGTAAACGGTTTAAATATATAAAGAAAAATCATTTAGCTAGATTTCAATCTCTAAGTTTAATTGAATGTGGTTCTTATACCTAAATATAAAAAATTACTCCGTGTAAGTAGTTCTTCCAACTACATTACAGAGAATTCAAAAAAAATTCAAAAAAATTCAAAAACATCAATTTATCAAACTACCGAAAAAACTCCTAAGTATCATTACGATGATATCAATAATCTTGCTAATTGCAAGCTAAAGCTTGGATCAGTCTCATTTCGGTCAGTTTTATACCAGATTGCATTTCGTGTATTCAAGATAATTTATTTCTATCAACGAAAAAAATATTTGATTTTTCAATATTATGTCACAGTATATTGGTAAAACAATATCACTTATCTCCAATAAGGGGTTAAGATATGTTGGTATATTAGACAATATTGATGGTGACAACTCAACTGTTGCCTTAAAGTCAGTTAGATCATTTGGTAGTGAAGGTAGAATGGCACAATTAGGTCAACCAAATTTAGAAGTTCCACCAGGTAATGAAATTTATGATTATGTTGTATTTAGAGGTAATGATGTTAAAGATTTGAATATTTTAGAAATTCCGATTGATCAAGTTAAACCAGAAATTTATCAACAACCAACTTCTGGATTTTATCAAGGTCCAACTAGTTATCCACAACAATATCAATACCCACAACAATATCAATATCAACCAACCAAAACTGAACCACATCAACCAGTCTCAGCATCTCCAGCACAAGCGCCATCACAAGCAGCTGAAACTGAAACGCCAACACCAAATGAATCACAAGTTACAACAAAAGATGAACCAACTAAAACTATAGAACAACAACCACAACCTAGATCAGAACCACAACCAAAGTCAGAACCACAACCAAGATCAGAACCAAAACCAAGAAAATCCAAAATCGAAATTCCAACTGAAGAATTCAATTTTGAAGAATCAAATGCTAAATTTTCAAGAGAATTGGAAAAAGAAAAAGAATTGGAACAAGCTGGTTACAATCAAAAATCATCATTTTTCGATACAATTTCCTCATCAAATGAAGAAAGATCAAGTATGAGATGGTCAGAAGAAAAACTGTTAAATATGGATACATTTGGAGAATCAAGTTTACATAAAAGAGGTGGATTCAGAGGTAGAGGTAGAGGAAGAGGAAGAGGTAGAGGTAGAGGTTTCAGAGGTAGAGGAAGATCTGATCCAAAACCTGAATGGGCTTAATATATTAAATTCTAGCAACATTACCTATAAATAATTTTTGATCCCTCTCTTGATCTTCATTTTTAAATTTAATGAATTTACCATAATTTTGACTTAATGAATTTAATGGACTGAAAAAATTTTCAATAACAACTTTCCTTATAAGATGTTGACCTTTATTTAGGAAACTTTTAACTCTATTATCAATTTGTTTGAATTCTTTACATTCAATTAAATCATTTTCAAGGAAATGTACAATCGGATAATTTTCCAATTCTTCTTTTGATTTATGATTCAAATTCGGTATTCTCATCATTATATCATCTGAATCTATTTTTATATTTTCCATAAATCCAAATCTTAAAATACATTTATAATGACCTTTTAATTTCATTGGAGCCATTAGAATCCTGTCTTCATTTGAAACATACGGTATTGATAATACTCTAACTGCTATAAATATGAAATCTTCAGGAATTGATACAAATGTTTTCAAGATTGTTCCATATAAATAAGGTAAAGTATTTGGTGAATTTGTTAAAATTGAATTAACATACATGAATCCCACACCTTTATATTTGATTAATTTCTCAATTCCATATTTTGATATTATATCATCTTGATCAAATTTTGAAGATTGAATTTGATTATTATTCAAATCAACAGTTATTGATTTATCAAAATAAGGAAACAATTGATTAATTTTAATCTTTTTATTAAATTCATATTCAACTTTTTTATTTCTTGCCCAATGCCATAATGATAAAAATATGAAAAATAATCCAGCCATTAAAATTGGAAACCATGCACCATGAGGTACTTTTTTCAAATTTGATACAACCATACAAACTTCTAATGGAATAAATATTAATGCAAATAAAATTGGCCAAATTAAATTTGAATTATAAACATAAAACATACAGATTAAAATCAATGATGATGTGACGATGAAATCAAGTGAAATACCTAATCCATAAGCTGCAGTAACATTATTACTATTTTTAAATCCAGCAGTTGTACAAACAACACCAATCATTAGTAACCAATTAACCGTTGGAAGGTAAACTTTTCCAGAATAATGTGATGAAACATGAATGATTTTCAATTTTGGGAAACAATCTAAATTAATCAACTGACAGATGATACTTGAAACTGCTAAGATCAATGCTTGTGATGCAATTATAGTTGCTAATGTAGCTAAAACAAACATAATCCAAAAAACAGCAGAATTTGAACCACCAGGTAATGATAAAAAGAATGGATTTGTCCAAGCTTCTGGATGTTTAACAATATAAGCACCTTGACCAAGGTAGCAAATTATCAATGCTGGATATACAAATCCTGCTAATGTAATTTGAATTGGTAATTTACCGAAATGACCAATATCACTAAATAAAGCTTCTGTACCAGTTATTGCCAACATTGCACCTGAAAATACATCAATACCACCACTTTTCAATAATTTAATTGCATAATATGGTGATAAAGCAGCAAATATACCTGGATGGAACTTAACAATATTATAAATTCCACAACAAATCAATCCAATTAACCAAAGGAAAATAATTGGTGCAAATGAAAATGATATCTTGTGTGAACCATATCTTTGTATCAAGAATAATAAAACTAAAATTACTTCTGAAACTGCCAATACATTGTTAAATGATGGTTTTGCAATTTGAATACCTGCAACTGCTGATAAAACGGAGGTGGTTGGAGTTAATAACCCATCAGAAATGACCAATGAACAACCAAGGAAACAAGCACCAAGGATGAATATCTGAACAATTTTAATCATAGTTGGATGTTGTTTAATTCTTTCAATTCTTGAATGAACAGTATGTAAAGATGAAGTTGTAGTATCTTGTCTTGTTAATAATGTTAAATCACTAACTTCAGTTGAACCTGGGATATTAACACCTTTTGGACCAATATTCAAATATCTTGCAATCTTTGCATAAATTGCAACTTGACCACCTTCACCATTATTTGGACCTATAACCAAAACAATTAAAACATACTTGAATATAACAATAATTGTAAATAAATAAAATATAATTGAAATAGCACCATAAATTTCTTCTTTTGTCGGAGTTGAACTTGAATATTTAATTGAATTTAATACATATAATGGTGAAGTACCAATATCACCATAAATAGCACCTAAGGAAGTAAATGATAACATTGCAATTTCTCTCCATGGTTGTTTCTTTTTTGGTTTTTCATCAATTGATGATTGACTTTCACTTTCTTCATCATATGGATCTCTAGCTTCTAAATCAATATCTAAATTTGTATTAATACTGAATTGATCAGTTTGATCGTTGATTGACCTTGAATCAGAAGTTTTATTCATACTTTCATCTTTTAATGAATTTTTAGATGGTGATCTTGAAATCATGTAGCTACTTACAAAAAGAAATATGATACTACATTCTATTTATATAGCATATATATACATATAGCACATGTTTTACAATATACTAACTCATAATTTGTTAGTGGAAAAGTTTTTTCTGGCACAAAATAAATAAAGCTTAGGGGGCAAAATTTACTATACGATTTGAGGGATTTATTTGATCAATAACAATTGTATATACCTAATGAAAGTTGGTTCTAGTTACACTAATGCTAGATTATGCGTAAATGTAGATATCATTAATACTGATTTTATAGGGGCAGGTCAGAAAAAATATCTCAAATTTGATACTTTTCAAATGTTGATGATTTTACCTTTGAGTTAAAACCTTATTTGTTGAAATTTTCACTAGCAGCTCACACTACAGTCTTCTTGCTTGTTGTTGATTTTGGTGGAATTTGAAAGAGGTCTCTATATGAAATTGCAGTATAGAATGAGTGGTTTAATAAATTTCATACGCAATGCATGATAAAATTTACGAGAGTAAACAAATTTAAAATTTTCATTTCCTAATTTGCAACAATTGAGGGATTTTTCAACTTTCACAATAAAAATATTGATACTATATTACATTAAAATTTAAATACATCTCGATTGGTCAAATTATTGCTTATCATTTTGATTATCATTTTTCATTGTGTGTTCAAATCTTAGTGGAAAGGTTGAATCTTAAATGTTTCTCTTGGTTATGATAGAAAAATGAGAGCCAAAAATCTAAGGTACAAAATCAACAATCTGCTTGGCAAGAATTTTCAAAACACAAAACCATAAAAAAAATTTCAAACATTTAATGATGCGGCAAAAACATTAAGATAAACTCAGCCTCAAGTTTTGACAATTGAAATTTTATGAGAAAACAACGCAAATGATCTCATTGATGTTTGAGCCTATTGTTTCAGAGTAGTTTACCTTATCATGATTGGGCTAATAATTTATAATAATTGGTACGCGTCGTATAGATAACACGTTGATATTTGCTTACTTTCTCATAGATATGATTTTTGTATAATCCATTTCAATAGGTCCAGAATTGATACTTATACTACGATAATCTTAAAAGTGATCAAAAGAAAATATTTGAGAATTCTGGCCAAACTAAGAATTTTGCTTAAATCCAGTGTCACATATATTAGTCCTTAACACGGTTAATTTTTAATTTCATGATGTTCAACTTCTACCTTTTCAATATC
Source organism: Insectozyma morakotiae (assembly GCA_030564645.1). Classification (NCBI taxonomy): domain Eukaryota; kingdom Fungi; phylum Ascomycota; class Pichiomycetes; order Serinales; family Debaryomycetaceae; genus Insectozyma; species Insectozyma morakotiae. The sequence goes on from JAKTYD010000004.1 coordinate 114,262, forward strand.
ATGGACCTCACCAAGATTAGTTGCTTGATGTACAGCACTTTGATCAGCAACGGAGCCACCTCTTCTACCAATCATATACCAAGGTAATTTGAAAACAGCATCAATACTTTCTAAAGATTTTGATTTCAATTCTGGAATACATAAATATGCCCAAATTAAACTTACAACATTAATTCCGACCATAAAATAAAAAGCACCATAACTTTTCATACTAACCATCATTGAAGGAATAGCTCTTGAATTTGCATATTGATTTAAAAAATGAATAATCATAATCACTGAACTTCCAACACCTCTATATGTATTATTTAAAATTTCAGGTCCAAATAAATATTGTACAGCATTGAATCCCATCACCCATCCAAGACCAGCTAAGAAAAGTGCTGCAAGTGCAGCTTGAGATGCATGCTTTTCACCTGAAGTTAAGATATGTGAATCATCATCAACTGGTACAATATTCAAAAATAAAGCAAAATATAAAACACAAGCCATTTGAATAAAGATTCCAAGTATCAACAGCCTTCTTCTACCAAATGTATCAAGTAAGAAGAATGCCGCTAAATAACTTCCAAATAATTTAACAGCACCTAGTATTAATGTATTTTTCATATTATCAATACCTCCTTGATTATTTGTAATTAATTGAAATAAATATGGTGCATAGATTGTTATTGTGTTTGCACCACTCCATTGTCCAAGTAATTGAGACATAATACCAACTAGAAATACCCTTTGAAATAATCTTTTTGTAGTTAATAAATCTTTAAGTCTAAGATACCATGGATAACCTTCAATTGCATGTTTTTCTTCAAAAACTTGATTTTCAATATCTTGAAACTCACCAGAAACATATGGATGCTCAGCAGGTATATGTCTTAGTCTAACTAAATTCTCAATAGCTTTTTCTTTTTTATTTACCTTGACTAACCAACGTGGAGATTCAACTGTGAAAAATGTACCAATACAAGTCAATCCTGCAACAATAATCTTAACACCAACTGGTATCATCCATTGTGAATGATTTGAGCCACTCATGTATTTGGCAGTCAAGTAATTACCAAGATATGAAATCAAGATAGCTAAATAAACAGCACCACTGAAAATTCCAACAATAAACCCTCTTGCTTCTGGCATTGCAACTTCACTCAAGAAACATGGACCAATGCAGGTTGTTTGACCAACGCCTAAGCCTTCAATTAATCTACCAACATACAACTGTCCAATTGTTCTTGAAGTTAATTGAATAATAACACCAACGATTTGTACAACACATACTATCCTTAAAGCATTGACTCTACCAAAATAATCAACTGACCAAAGTGAGATAAATGCACCACCAACTGAGCCTAATTGAACCATACCAGCAATATTACCTTTTAAATTTGAAAGTTCATGTTCTGATTTATTTGGATCATTAAAACCAAACAATTCTCTAAATGATTCTTGGTAAAGGTTACCTGAAACTGTACCTTCATCCATTCCACGTGCACAGCCAGTCAATCCAAATACTAATACTGAGATATATAATGTCCAATTGTAAATCTCTTTTGGTGTGTTTGGATTACGAAAATTCCATTTATATTTGTTTTTCTTTTCAATTGATTGAATTGATGATTTACTTGAAATTGATACGTCTGAAATAGAAGACATCTTTATTGTAATAATTAAAAAAGTAGAATTAGACCGTATATTTATAATAATTCATAAAGTTACAAGTTTGCTCCTACCTAATATTTGATGGCTAGTAATTTTATTTTGCAGTCAAATTAAGCAGCAAAAGTTATATACAGGGATCAATATTTTCTTGGTAATCGAAATTTCATGAAATAAGAAAGACAAAGATAATGAATAGTGGGGAACAATTAGATTAACATCCAAACTTTTTCTTGGTAATATTTGTAAAAACTTGAGTTCAATAATGAGGTTAATAGTATTTGGCATATTATATGAATTGAAATTATTCTAGGCATTGATAAATTATTTCATGTATGGAATAATTATTATCCCTCCCCACTGATATGATAAAATCTAAAACTCCGGGAGATTGGCTAAGAAAATAGGATTTGACGTTGAGACAAGAGATATTAGATATCGCTTCCTAACTAAGTCATTTAAACAAGAAGACAAAAGAAGACAATCCGTCTCAAAGATTAAGATGAAAAAGAATTGGCTTAAAATAATCGTATAATTATTTGTATGTTAGGAACAATCAGTCAAATCTTCGATTACAGATTTTCAATTGTGTCTTTCGATGTTCTTCCCCACAATTTTTGTGGTTTTAATTTAAAATTAAACTTTGACGTACGATTACTTATTTTGTTTCAATTGTGCATTTAAAATTCCGGGGCATTAACAGAGTACGATTTTGTCACCCAACAGAACTCAATTTAGAATTGAAGGATTTGATAGTGAGATTTGAGGGGATGAGAGTAGAACACGTTCTCACGGCTGATCTTTACATTGAAATTTGCGAATTTTGTTGTGGATTTCAAACGTTTACTCGGGATTTACTGATAACAAATCTGATATATCCAATAATATCATTTGATCCCGGTCATGAACGCTTGTAATTGAGCTATCTAGTACTTTGTATCATCATTCGATGTAGGAGGAAGAGAGTCATTTATTGCTAGCAGGTAAATTTTGTCATGGTTCAAGCGTAAAATAAAAGATAAGAAATTAACTAAATAATTGAATTGAATTTACTTTTTGATCCTAAATAAGAAGGAGAGTTTTAGAGTTTGCAAAACCTCAACCAAATCAAAAGTTTTGAATGAGCACAATTTCCTCTAGATTGATACAGCCTTTTTTCTCTATTTTTTCCTAGGAAAGTTCTAACGAACAAACCAAATAATAATTAGAAAGCAAAATGGTAAAGATAATGAACACTTCATTATAATATCGACTCTAATACACAGTGTTTAATGTAAACATTCACACAAAATATGAGCTTTTAAAATTATTGAAACACAGCTGATAAAAAAGGGACAAAATAATCAACTCAAACTGCGTCTCTTACCCTCTACATTTTAGCAGATTTTAGGTTGAGAGCACAAGACATTATAATTATGAGCTAGTGTGTTTTATTAGTATTAAAGAATAATTGAAAACATTCTATGTTTTGGATTTATTATTCAAATTTAATCCAAAAAACCTATTTGGAAATAATAAGCTTTTTAAAATTAAAACGATGTGTCCATTTACGGAAGATCTTATAGAGTAAGCTATTTTAACCCTTAAATTCTTTGTATAAAATTAATCAACAGCAAAATCGAAGTGCCATTTATATGCTAATGAAATTCTACTATATAAAAGGAGAAACAGATGCTACTAAATAGATAGAATTTTTATTCAGTTTTTCTGGAAACATTAAAATGTCAAATAAAATAGCTAAATCTCAAGACAAGCAGTCCAAGAAAAATCTGATGAGTAGAACAGAAATGGTGTTATACAATAATATTAGTGATTCAACAGATCAGATATTCAAGAATCAATGTTCTAACAACAATGACAACAAAAGTGATAAGTCTAAAACTCAAGAAGAATTTAAATCTAATGTTGGATTATGGTGCTTACCATACGAAACAATACAATTTATATTAAACCATCTTAATCAACATGATGTTTTGAATTTAATGTACACAAATCGAAAGTTTTATAACTTGTGTTTGAGGAGGCTTCATAGAGATTTGTTTGTTTATGTAGATCAATCATGGGAAACATATGAATGCCGTCTCACAGTATTCACATTCCAAATTGTTCATCCAAAACACCTGGTTCGTACTTGTCCTTACTCAAAATTTACTTTTGTCAAAGAGAATGCTTTTGAAAATTTAGTGAAAAAACAGAATTTCAGATTTGATTATTTGAATAAGGTTGTCTTTGAAAAAAAACCTAATAATGAGCAGATTATTGAATTTATCGAATGGCATTCAAATTGTAAAGCTGAAAATTTGGTCGATATGAATGATGAGGATAAAAATTTATGGTTTACATTTTTAAGATTATACAAAAACAAAACTGGTATTTGTAGTAGGACCCAAAAAACATTTGTAATGTGGACTTAATTAAAGTTCATAAGATAGGTTCAATAATATGTATCAAGAATTGTAATTGATATATATTTTAATATAAAAAAGGTTAATTTTCAAGAATCGGCTAGCTTAATTTCATATTTTACTTCTTTATGAGCGGTTCTATGGGTATAGTCGAAGTTACAATAACCACATAATTTAATGATTTCTGTAGATATAATAAACCAAATCTCAATAAACAAATTCGTAACTGGACCATCTAGCTTAATTTATCAAATTCATTGCTAGATCGTTTAGGCGTATAATGCTTTACAGCAACTATAGCTTCCTTGCACTCAAATTCGTCCTTAAATTAATCAAGCTCTTTAACTCGGCTGCTACCATATTACTCATATAGCCATCAAACTAGAACTTACTGATCTAGAGCATTTTTAGTAACTGTAACGATTTCGCAACCAAAATTTACAGGATCATACTCTACCAATATTGATTTAGAGCAAGAATTGTATGCATATCCCTGCCTCATGACTTTAATCACATAGAAGCTATAACAACTTAAAACTCTTCCATTGAACTCTTTTTTATGTTCATTCTTCAAAATTCATTGAAATGTCATCTTTAGACAAAAATCATAACACGAAAGAGTATAATGATATTAAAGAAATCAACAACCTTATTATTGAGATTAAAAGCTTGAATTTAACTTTATTGAAGAATTTAAATGATCTTAACGATAAGATTTCCAATATTCAATGTTTTGGCAATAATGAAAACATAAGAATCCATCAAGAGATTAATACCAATGTTCAAAACAAGTCTAGACCAACAATTGGAGTAACGACTTTACCCTCGGAAATAATGCAAATTATATTGAATCAACTCAATCAACGTGATGTTTTGAATTTAATGTATACATGCTCAGGGTTTGCTCGTATATGTTTCGAAAGATTATATAAAAGACTTTTTATATATGAAGACACTGAGAAATTAAAGACTCGAAGAGGGTACAAGACTCATTATTACAACATATTTTTTCCAAAACACCTGGCTGAATATCATTTTTACACAAAATATACCTTTTTAAGTTACGATGAATTTAAACTAATTGTATGTGATTCGAAATACAGATTTGATCTTGTGAAACAAATAATTTTCGAGAAGAGTCATGATACTGATAGATATCCAGGATTTTTCAAATGGCATTCAAATTGTGAAATCATACAAATGACAGATTTAATTCCTAAACAGAGACATCTAATGGTTGAATTTTTGAAGCAAAACAAAAGAGATAACAAAGATGAATTTTACTAGGAATAATTAGTTTTTTCATGTAAAACATTTTTAAAAAATTTGTATCAAGTAACTAGGATTTATGACAACGAAAAACACAAACTTTTTGATTCTGAACATTTTCTATATAGTTTGAATTTACGAATGTTTACAGCTCTCTTTTTCATCCAATATTACCAAATAAGCAACTTCTTAATTGCAATTATCGCTCAGGTAATTTTAAGATTTTGCACGGCTTTTAGAATCAGCCCACCAAGACAACTCAAATGTAGATTATTTTAAGTAACTGTAGTTATTTCGCAACCAAAGTTTGCAGAAATATACGCCACTAATTTAGAAATTTATGCGCATATACCTACCGCTGAATTTTATCCATGTAGAAGTTAAAAAAAAACGTAAATCCATTATTGTAATTTAATTTATCTTTTGTTATTCTCCAAATAGAATGTCAAATACAATAGCCAGTTTCCAAGATGGCAATTCCAAAGAATTTCAAAACTTTAATGATCTTATCAAAAAGTTTGAAAAACTAAGAGCAATATTACTAAAGGATATAAACAATCTTATTATTCAATTAAGCACAATCCATTACTGGAGTAACAATGAAAAGGAAAAGATTCTTGCTATAAAAGAGAGAAAATCTACTACTGGAATATGGATTTTACCATCTGAGGTAATGGAGATCATATTGAATTATCTTAATCAACATGATGTTTTAAATTTGATGTATACAAACTCGATGTTTAAAGAAAACTGCCTAAAACGTATCTATAGCAATGTTTTTGTATATGCAAATGAAGTAAGTGTAGGATCTAGACGATTAAAATTTGCAAATTATCAATATCAGTTCATACAATCAAATTTCCTGGTCAATTACAATAAATTCTCAAAATTTACCTTTGTCAAATTTGATAATTTCAAGGTAATTATAGAGAAACTGAATTTTAGATTTGATTATCTACAAAAACTCCTCCTTGAGCCTGTAATTTACAACGAGAAAATAATTGATTTCATTAAATGGCGTTCAGATTGCAAAATCAAATTTACGGACGAATTGAACGAAAGAGAAAAGAGGTTGTTGTTTGCGTTCTTAAAACAGAATAAGAGAAAACGTCTCATTTCAACTACAAGATTAGCTCTATATTCCACCAAAACTCTATATCTAAACTATTGAATATAAATATACACCAATAAATCTTGATCATTCATCTCGTTGCCACGATAGAATTATTGCAAGCGGTGACCCGTTGTTCGAAGCATATTATCAAAAATGAATAACAGAATATAAATTTATGTACTCTTCTGAGATTACAATAGCTTAAAATTTAGACCCCACTTAATAATATTAAATGGTCAGCTCTTAAATTGAGTAAGTCTTCTAATGAGCTAAAAGATGTCAAAATAAGGCTTTTATTGGCTTTTTGTCACCAAAATTCATCTAGAAAATATTATAGAATTAAAGTAATATTTCGCAACTAAAATTTAAACATAAGATGACGTAAACTAAAAACAAAAATTTTTTACATATTTATGCCGCTTAATTTCAATCAGGAGAAGCTGAAACAGGATTCAATATATAATTTAATTGCAATTCTAATTAAGTTCATATCCATTCTTGAGAAATTAACAAATGTCAAACGAAACGATTGGTGCTCATTATGAATCAGATTTTGATGGTACATTGATAATTAATGAGCTCGTCAGTAAAGTTGAAAGCCTGAAAAAAACATTATTTGATAATATAAATAATCTTCTTAATCAAATTAGCAAGAAACAAAGTTCGAGCAACGATGAGAACAGAAAGAAGCTCTTTCAAAATGAAAGAACACTTAGAGTTGGAATTTGGAGCTTACCATCTGAGGTGATGGAGATCATATTAAAACATCTTAACCAGTATGATGCTTTAAATTTGATGTACAGAAACAAAATGTTCAGCTCTTTGTGTTTGCAAAAGATTTGTAGTTATATCTTTGTTTATGCTAACAAAGTAAGTATAGGATCTAGACGATCAAGATTTGCAAATTATCAATATCAAATAATACAATCAAAATATAAAATCAACTACAATAAATTTTCAAAATATACTTTTGTCAAATTTGATGATTTCAAAGAACTAATAGAAAATCTGAATCTCAGGTTTAATTATCTAAAGAAAGTTCTTCTCGAGCAAGAACTTTATGACGAAAAGATTGTTCAATTCATCAAATGGCGTTCAAATTGTGAAGTCAAATTTACAGGTGATATCGGTGAGGATGAAAGAGATTTATTAAATGACTTCATGAAGCGGAACAAGAAGGAAAAGCTCATTTCAATAACAAGAAAGCCTCAATGATCATATAAAATTCCATATTCAAATTATCGTTTTTATTACTAAAGCTTTTATATTTCATGTAGTTATTTCTTTTCCGGTAACTCTAACAACAACATAAAATAGATTTGTATATTATAAGCGTTCAAGAGATTGAGCCATTATTTTTATACATGTCATCATAACAAAAACTAGGTTTCGTTCAGAGATTGATTTTTGAACTCATTTGAGATAGAACTAATTAGAATTTTTGCTCAAAATCCGTGTATTTAGCTCCTGGTAGTTGTATAAAAAATGTAGCTACTTTCAAATATAATTGCAAGTATTATTATAAGATTTCGGATAGTTCGAAATATCGCCGGAATTGAATTAATACTAAATAAGATCAAGAGTTTAATAGCTTACAAAAATTCAAAATAATCTACAGACTCTTAATCAAGCCTCAATGTCAGACTATACCATTAAGTTCAAATCATCTGAAAAAGAAAAGAACATTTTTAGAACAGAATTTGTCTTGGTAATCTTTATAAATAATATGCACTCATGAGAATATTCATGTTCAAATGAGTTTAATGATTGCAACCATTTATATTTAGTCAATAATTCTACTCTTTAGGTGATATCATTAACTGTATTGAAGATAATGTCCCATGAGATTCAATCATTTACCCAATAAAGCCATCAATATAATTGCAAAACATCTCAGATGCATCCACTTCATCTTCCATTGCAATGCATTGTATCGGTACCACATTTTAATTTTAGATAATGTGAAATCATATCATGCTTAGGCATTAATTTACTCAAAACAGAAACTTAAGAAAAACAATAACAAGTAATCTATTACTCTATAAATGAGAATCAACAGCCATCCATATTAACAAAGCAATAATTGTTTTCCCAGCACTCTTTTGTGATTTCGCTGTTATTACCTTTACAATTTGGTGTGGCTGGACTTTTTCTGTACATGTAATCCATATATAATTGATTAAATTCAATGTTCGATTTATCTTTTAATTTTTGAACAACATACTTATCCCAAAAAGTTGCATTCAATGGTGAATCAGCACTCCAAGTTCCATCAGGGTCGTAAGCTTCTCTTGCTGAATATTCAGGTAACCAATCTGGCTCATCACCATTATTTATCATTGTTTCATTCAAATGTATATAATAATTATATGAATCCATTATATTGAAACTAACATCTTCAACTTCATAATATCTATATGATGGATTATAATAAACCCATGGAGTTATAGATTGAACCACCCACGAGGTTACAATTGGATCTCTAATTGTTGAATTCTTACCTGGACTATCAACATAAAATACACTAAATTGATCAAGATGAGTATGTCCATAAAAAATATTTGCAATGGTATATGGAGCAAATCTCTCAACAATTTTTCTAAAAATCAAAGATGGTACTTCTGATTCATCACCTGCATTAGTTGGAACATGAGCCATTATCCAAACTCTTTGATTCTTTTGTTCACTTTCAATCAATTCATCAATTAAAAACTTCCATTGACCAAAAGGATCTGGATCTGTTGTGATATCAAGATAACTCCATAAGTTGGAAGAATAATAAGTATTCGAATTTAAAGCAATGATTTTCAATCCTCTATTGGTGACATAAGAAAATCCTGAATAATGAGATTTCAAATCATTTGCATCTTTTTCTGGAAGCCATTGATTGTTAATCCATAAATTGATCATGTCATCGTCATTCCAATTATAGCTATTGTTATACCCAAGTTTTAATGGTGCCAATTGCGCATAAGGAAAAGAATCGTGATTACCCATACTTGGTAAAACAGTAAGATTCTTCAAATAATGTTTCATCAATTCAAAACATCTTGTTTCTTCCTTTTTAACAAATTCTGGGGTACATTGAATAGTATCATGATCTACTAAATCACCTGTGAATAAAGCTAATTCAAAATTTTTCTCTTGATGTAATTTGGCCATATTAATAAGTGAACTATTGATTAAAGCTTCAGGTGAATCACCTGCATAAACACCAAATACTGTTGCTGGAGCATAATTGTAATTCCAACCACGATATTTCGGAAAATCATAATAATCCCCTTTGAAATAATTACCAGAATCATCATAATGAGCATCTGGATAAAATGAATATTCAAATTTTTTAGCATTAGGATTTTGTTCTGCATAATAACTTGTAAAATTGTAATTTTCACCAGGTTCAGTATTAGCTACAGATTCAGGTAAACCACATCTCAAATTATTACATTTTCCTTCTGTTCCTACTTCATAACGTATATCAAGATGATAATCACTCATATGAATTACATTAAACCTTTCTCTACTGGTTTGATTATACTTAGGCTCGTAATAATGTTGAGGTTGTTTCTTCGGCCACCATTGATCAACATTGAAAGATTCAACAATCTCTGCATGATTGGGCTCAGAACAAGCACCTCCCAAATTATAACAATAATATTCCAAATCCTGATCATTTGTTGTATTAAAAACCTTTAAAAAATGTAAAAAATCATTATCGTATACATTAATCATATTACTGTTTGCAATTCCAGAGTCAATATCTTCATTAAACTTTTCAAAATTCTTTGACTCAGTGGCTGTAAAAACTTCTTTGATTGACACAGATCTTTTGTATAAGATGTTGTTATACAATCCTTGTATAATAACAATGCAACTAAATGTTCATGATCTGGATCATTCTTTATCAAATTTTGTGCATATTTAATTCTATTTTTGCATTGATCACAATTTGATTTTGTTCCTTTAGCTTCTTTTAATAATTTTAATTGATAATTAATGTAATCGTATTGTTCTCGTGGCAAATTTTCGAAAATTACATCGTAAGCATCATTATCTTTCTTGGGTGCAGCGGCTCTTTTATCCCTATGGATACTTGGAATTCCATGAGCAATAGACAAAGCTATTAACCAAAAATACAATATACTAATCAACATTGTATTGATGGTTTGTTATGAATTGATTTAACCTACTATTTATACTCAACTTTTCTTCGCTGAACAACGTGTCTTTCATGCATTCTCACAACAAAGCGACATATGTATATCAAATCCGGTTCAATGTATGAAATATCAATAATAACCACGTTTTTTGGTTTGAACAATTAAATCACAAAAAAAATCGTGTTATTGTTATATAGTTTTACTATGTAAAAGTTATATTACAAATTAACGTTAAGGTTCTCACACTGACGGTTCTCACACTGATTTTTTTTCCTGTATGTAGACTCTTTTTTGCGCAAATAAAGAACTATGTAATTAAATCTAAAGAAGAATATAATTTCCGAGAAAATTAGTGCGTGCGGTAGAGAAAAAATCAGTGTGAGAACCGTCAGTGTGAGAACCATGACGTTAGCTTAACGACATAATTGTTCGATATAGCACGACTTTAGTGCTACCAATTATTCCATTTATTCTATATCAGCAACCGATATAGTTACGTCAATTACTCCACTTTCCACGTGTTATAGATTACTATTCATTGTATATTTTAGTATAAATAGTAGTAGATTCCTATCCTAGTCAGGAGGGTTTCTTTCAATATAAAATCGTTATATCTAATTATTAATATTAAGATTCACTCACTCTGGATTAACTCATTGAGATACAATTGGATTGGAGTCCAATCTACAAGGATTCTCACATATCAAACACATCACTAATTTGGTATTTATTCAAGTTAAAGCTACTTAATTACGGTTAAGTTAGTTCATAAATGTCACAATTAAAATACTTTTTCCGCACTACGTGACAGTCATTTGAAATCAATTTATTAATTAGAATTGAGACAATGAAAAACAAATCTCTGAGCCGATTTTAATACTTTAACATCGAGTTTTTTATTGATAGAACCGAAGCATCACAAAGTCAAAATTGTGTTTTTCTTGCTTGGTGCTTTTTTGACTTTGGAATATGTATTTTCCAAATAAATAATCAATTCAAAAAAATAAAAACTAGACTCAACAAGCAGCAACTGCCATTTATCCAAAGCTGAGCCAGTTCTCTTAACGTTATATGTATTGAATGCTCGGCATTTCTTGGCTCACCAACATCTTTTGTATGAATTTTCAAAATATCGAATTTATTTGGAATTGAATTCCACTTAGTAAAAAGTTGATTATAAAAAGAGAAGATGCAGACATTTCTACATATGTCGAACGGTACTCAAACTGTTAGATCATGAAAAAAGACTGTTTGAAAGGTAAATTCTTTTTCAGAATTTTTGTTTACAATAATAAGGGAAGTAAATTAGAATTGCATTAAAGCTTTCAAAGGCAATTTAAATTCATGGTTACCATTCAGATGCTTCAACCCTTTCAAATAAGCTTTTATAACAATTGTAATTATAAATTATTAGCAAATTCCTAGTTGATAATTCCTTATATATTTTTTTTAATAACTTTAAGGAATATCTAGATTGTGACATTTTGTCAGAAGACTGAAAATACTGCTCGTGTTTGTTTCATTCAAGAGCTTATAAACGGTGAAGTGAACTTTTATATCTTTCTTTGATTTAATTAAGATGCCAACTGAGATGCTGAACTCCCAAGACAAAAGTTTCAATGATAGTCAGGAAATTAATAATCTTGTCACGAAATTTGAGAATCTTAAAGTAACTTTACTAAATGTTATAAAGAACTTTAGTAATCAACTAACAGAGATTCAATGGTCAAACAATGTTGAAAAAAGAAAGTTACTCTTTGAAAAAAAAGAGGGGTCTACAATTGGAATATGGAGCTTACCATATGAAAAAATGCAAATTATATTGGAATATTTAAATCAGCATGATATCATGAATTTATTGTATACACATTCGATGTTTCTAAACATGTCCTTCGAAAAGCTTTATCGCAACATCATAGTATATAAAAATAAAACAAAAATATTTGGCGGAAGAGATCCTATATTTAATCAATACAATATTGTATATCCAAAGTTTCTGGTTCATTATAGTGGCTACTCAAAATTCACCTTCATAAAAATCGACAATTTTAAAAGCCTAGTAAAGAATCGGAATTTCAGGTTTGATTATTTAAAAAGAATCATTTTGGAAGACGTCAGTGGCTCTGAGTTAAGTGTTGAGTCTGCCAAATGGCATTCAAATTGTGAAATTATACAACTGCACGAGTTGGTTAGAAAAGATGAAATTTTTTTGAAGGAATTCTTGGGAATAAACAAGAAAATCGTCAACTATTGATGTTATAAGAACAAACCAATCAAGAAGCTTTATTAATTTTTTACGGAACTGGAACAATGCATGAGTGTCATCTTTATTGCTATAGAATTTAAACAAAACATCCGATGTTCAATTGTTTCTCTACATACAATATTGTACTATCAATAATTTTATAATTTACATGATATTAATTTTCCTGATTTAAATTAATTAATAATAAATGACTTTGTTCAAATATGTTTTGCCAAACATTAATTTGTCTCGACGATTGAACGTTGTAGCTTTACCAAGTGACCACCATAGTACTTGTTTGGATCCTATTCTAGAGTGAATTATATGTAGATCTATATGAGAAGGTTGGTGCTGAAAGCTTAAATATTGATCTAAAGTAATAGATCTTGAGGGACCACCATTTTTGTATTGAAGTTGAGAAGATCTCTATTTTATTAATTATAAATTTGTATAGCGTGGGAAATGCGACGTTTGTCGATTTCGCCACAATTTCCATGCACATAGAATCTTGTTCGTCTACTTAGATTATACTTTGTAGAATCCTATCAACAATCTTTCGAGGACAGTTAATTATGTTTCAGGTTGTCATGCTTCAATTATTACTTTTCAACTTTCATGAATTTCTAAACCATTTGATTTTCTATTAGAATAACTTTTTAATTAAGAGATCTTTTAACACAACAAAAAATTCTATTTAAATTATATTGTGTATGTTCTATTGAACATCTAGAACATTTTAAGTAACTTCAAATATTTCGCAACCAAAATTTGCAGCAACATACGCTACCAATGTCGGAATGAACTGAATTCATGTGCATATATATGCTGCTAAATTTTAATCACGTACAAGCAAGGACGAATTTAAATCCATCTATTAGCAATCTTAGCTCATTTTAATTTACTTTTTAAAAGTTAATGAAATGTCAAATGAAATAATCTGTGCTCAACATCGAAAAATTTCTAATGATTTCCAAAAAATTAATGATTTTGCCAATAAAATTGAAATTCCGAGAAAAAACTTAATGAATGATATGAACAATCTTATTAGTCAGCCAAATAACACTCAATGCTTGTTCAACGGTGATAACAAAGTCATATCCTTTCAAAATGAGAGTAACACTATTGGAATATGGAGCTTACCAATTGAGATAATGGAGATCATACTAAAATATCTCAATCAGCAAAATGTATTAAATTTGATGTATACAAATAAGTTATTTAAAGATTTGTGTTTGCAGAGACTTTATCGTTCTATATTTGTTTATTCAAATACAATTTATAACGGAAATCAAAGCGTTCCATGTCAAATAATCTATCCAAATCACCTGCTCAATTTTTTTGGCTATTCACAGATCACTTTTATCAGGTTTGATAGATTTAAAAGTTTATTTTACCAGCATAATCTGAATTTGAGATATGATTTAATGAAATTAGTTCTTTTTGAGGAAATGAACACAGAGTCTTGCAGGTTTATTGGAAATAACATTAGGTGGCATTCAAACTGTAAGATCGGAATATTAAAAAATTTGAAACCTAAACATATTTATAGTGATTTTTTGGAAGCAAATAGATACAAATGCATCCAATATTTTGGACAATTTTAGATAAGAAGGCTAATTTGCTTTGAATATTTTGAATTTGAGATCTTCTATTTCTAGTCAAACATGAAATTGAGAATGCTCCATAAATTAAAATATTTTACTAAACTTTCGGTAAAAATATCATTTTAATAAAAAGGTTTTTTGAAGCATCAGATATATTCCCCTCTAGTATTCCAACAAACAGACTGCTATTACTTAATTTATGTTGATAAGGACTGCATATTTATTATAATTTTCTATGATATAAAACAATTTGTTTTACTAAAAAAAAAAAAGGAATTCATGTCAATTTTACCAACTGAGATCAAAGTACAAGCAATTAATATATTAAATTCAATCCTATTTATGCTTCTGTTGACGGCCCTTCTTCGGCACGCGAGCAACGTAATACAAGATAATTGTAAAGATGATGTTAAACCCAATGAAAGCAATAAAAATTCCATAATCTCTCCATCTTTTATCATAATAAGAATTAACTTGAGCTAAAAATTGATTTGTTGAATTCATTTGACAAAATAAACAATTATCACCTTCATCTTTAAAATAACCACCAGCATAACTAATATATTGATTCAAATATTGAGAACAAGTTTGACCATTTGGTGGTTTAATTTCTAATAATTCAGTTTGTGAACAAACAACATTTGTATTTGCTAAACTTGTTGATAAAACACTCAGCATTAAATATGTAAATGGATTGACTCTATACATGAAAATCCAAAATCCTGGTAATGCACTTGGGCCAGCTAAAACACCACAAAATAATAAACACATTGTAAATAATAATGAAGCCAAATTTGCTGCAGTATCAACTAATTCTTGAAATGACATACATAATTGTCCCATTGTTGCTGCATAGATATAAAATGCAGTTAATAATAACCAAACTAAAACACCTCTTTGATGAACCAGATCGGTTGGTTCTGCATTTTGATATAAACCAACTGGATAATACCAACAAAAGTACGAAATTGTTCCTACAGCAATTTGATATGGGATTTCAGATGTAATTTGACCAGTTATAAATGCAAACCAACTAAAAGTTCTTGATGGAGCTTCTCTAACTTCATATACATCTCTTTGTTTAACAAAGAATGGTAACATTTGATCAATGATTGTTTGAAATGGAATAAATGACATGAAAACTGAATACATTTGATTTTGTAATCCTTGTAATGAATTATTAGCTTTGAAAAAGGAAAACCCGTTAAATAATGATGAGGAGATAACTAAAAACAATTTTGAATAGATATATCCAGGTGATCTCCAATTTTGTACAATTGCTCTCCAACTGACTAATAAGTACTGTTTCCAAATTGGTGCTGCATATTTCAATTTCGCTTCTGGATCTTCATCTCTTGGTAATTTACTCAATTCCGTTTCCATTTTCAAAAGTTCTTCTTGTGTTTCTTTAAATTCGGATGAATTTCTCCAAACTTCAAAATAATCTTGTTTTGCATGAGAACCTGGAGCTGCACCAACAACTTCCAACATCCATTCAGCAGGATTAGCTTCTTTCGGACATGGATCAGCACCATATTTTTCAAAATAATTAATCAATGATGAACAATTTTCACCTAAATCACCAAAATAAACAGTTTTACCACCTTTTTGTAAAAATAATAATCTATCAAATTCTTTCAATAAAATTGCTGATGGTTGATGAATTGTACATAAAATAGCTTGACCATGATTTGCTAATTTTCTTAATAATTTACAAATTGACCAAGCAGTTTGTGAATCTAATCCAGATGTTGGTTCATCTAAGAATAATAATAATTTTGGTTTTGCAACTAATTCAACACCAATAGTTAATCTTTTTCTTTGTTCAACATTTAATCCTTCACCTGCAACACCAACTAAAGCATCTGCATAAGTTTTCATTTCTAATAAATCAATAATATAATCAACATATTCATCTTTTTCCTTCTTGGAAATTTTATTAGATTGTCTGAGATACGCAGAGAATCTCAATGCTTCTCTAACTGTTGATGAAGGTAAATGTAAATCTTGTTGTTGGACATACCCAATTGATCTTTGAAATGATGAATCTAATGAATGACCATTGACCATTCTAACACCATCAGTTATGACCCCAGTTGTAACTCTTTCAGATAAACAATTCAATAAAGTAGTTTTACCAGCACCTGAAGCACCCATTAATGCAGTGACTTGACCTGGTTTAACCCAACCATCAACATGATCTAAAATAACTCTATCTTCTTTTTTAATCTTAACTTGATAAGTTAAATCTTTCCACATGAAAATTTCTTTTCCACTTGGTAATTCTCCATTAGAATCTGAATCATATTTTTCAGCTTCTAACTCTTGTTCATATTTTATTTTTTCATTAGCTCCTGCTTCATCATCTACCTTAGATCTTCTATGTTTCTTCAATGACCCTTTTAAAAATAACACAATTTCACCTTTTTGCATAGCACCTTTATTCAAATCAGTTAATAAAAGATAAGTACCCAAGAAAAATATTATAAATCCAATAGTGATTCCCAAATTTCTCCATTTATGTGAGTTGTAATATCTATAAGCTACTCTAAGGTAATCTGTACCATTAACCATTGAATCACCAGGTATAGCCCCAACAGTTGAACAAATTTTATTTTCAATTGAAACACTTTCAAATCCTGGTCCTTGTGGTATAAATGAAGCACATTGGAATTCACGATCATGGAACTCATTAACCATCAACGATTCAAATACATAACCAATTGGATTTATATAATTGATCCATCTAGACCAACCTAACATATTATTAATAGGTATGACAAAACCAGTATAAATGACCATAGCCATTAATAAAACAGTAGCAGGAGTCATTGCACCAGCAATTGAAGTAGTGACAGCACCAATAGTTCTGAATATATGTGACATAACCAAGGTACACAATGTACACATTAACCAATAGAAGAAGAATCTACCAGGGGTTCTTCTCAAATTAACCATGAAATAAATAATAAAATTGAAAGCCATGGACATTAAAAATTTAGTTGGTAATTCGAATATGACACTTGCTAAAGCATCAGCTGAAGGTCTATACAAAGCATACTTCTTATGTTTCTCAACAATTGGTCTTGCCTCATATAATGATAAAATCTCCAATAATGATGCAAATGCATTAAATAAAACTGAAAAAAATAATGCTGCACCTCTATAATAAAATGAACCAGTTGTTTGATTTAAATTGTAAAATACCGAAGACAAAATCAAACCCATGAAAACTTGTCCAAATATTGAAAATCCAGTTATAGATGGATCACCCTTGAGTCTTAACCAATTTCGATACATTAAATATTTTGTTTGCATAAAAAAATTGACGGTGTATGGTGAATTAGGCCTAACTTTATCACTTTGACGTGCAACATGAGATTCATGATAAATTTCTTTAGTATTCAACTTTTCACAATCAATAAAATGTTGATCGATTTCTTTTATCAATTTTGCATACTCTGGAGACTTTTTCCAATAAGCTTCAAATTCCATTGGAGTTCTTGGTACTTTATTTTCATAACCTGGTAAAACCACTCTTTCAGCAGGATTTGTCAATGAAGTTAAATAATCCGCAGTTGTTTGTCTTTGAGGACAATCATAACCCATATTAACAAAAAATTCTTTAGCTTCATTTGCTTTACCAAAGAAAATTTGATAACCATCATATAAAACAACAACTTTATCAAATAAATCATAAGCATCTTGTGAACATTGATAAATTGCAATTAAAGGAGTTGTATCTAATATAGTTGCTGATGTTTTTAATGCTCTTATAAATTCTAATGCAGTTGCAGCATCCAACCCTCTTGTTGCATTATCCCAACATTGAATATTAGCACCACTTAATGAAACTTCGGCAATTGAAACTCTTTTACGTTCACCACCAGAAACACCTCTAACAAAATCACTACCAACTTTTGTATTTCTTGTATGTGATAATCCATAAGTTGCCATATAAACACTTGCCATATGTTTTGCAAAAGTTTCTCTATCTATATCACCTCTATTTTGTGGTGTTCTAAATCTAGCAGCAAATTCTAAAGTATCACCAACTGATAAATGAGGGAAATGAACTTCAGTTTCAGCTGAATATATAACATCACCATGATAACTTTTTTTAATATCTTCTTGTGATATACCATCATAAGTAATTTTAGATTCTTTTGAAATTTCAAACCCATAAGTATTTGCTGCAACTGTTTTTAATAAAGTTGTACAACCAGCACCTGGTCTACCTAAAACAACAGTTAATTCACCAGGTTTCATGATAGCATCCATTGATTTTAAAATATCAAAATACCTTGATTCATCTTTTTTTTTCAAATGTCTAAATCCTTCAACTGATAATTTCCAAAGGGCATTGGTAACAGTGGGTTGATAATCGAAATCGTTTGCAACACCTCTTGCACGTAAATTACGATATGCAATACCCAATTTTGAAGGTTTATAATAATCTAAATTGGATTCATATAATTTTTTAACATTTTTAACCCAATATTTAGCATCAAAATTCTCAGAATCTGGATTTAATTTATCATTTGAATCATTTGCGTATGGGCTTACTCCCGGCACATTTGACATGTTTGTTAAATAATTCATCAAACCAGTTGATGAATTGAGGGATTCATGGGTGAGTGTTCTTGCTATTTCTTGTATTTGTTTGTTTGTAGATTCATCAACACCAGTATATTCGTAAATATCTTTTTGATAACTTAAACTCAGATCTTCACTTTGTTGAAGTGAATCATCTTTTGAACTCATGATATAGTTGAAAGAAAAATGGATGAAGTAGAATATATAAATAAACTGATGATTTTTATCCGATAAATATTCTTAGCCAACCATTATATATTTTCTTGTAAATCTGGTTATACTTTGACATAGAATATTTCTTATTGTTTGGGATAAAAAATAAGCGTTCCGGATATCAATTTGACATCGGATATAACTAACCGTACGATATAACAATAGAAAAAAACTATTTGATTGCGTATCAAACTTTCATATGAAGAAGGCTATATTCTATGCACAGAATATTCCACAACGGCCGGATAACGCATATTTGAGTATTTATGCATGTAATTAATGTGAAAGCCCTTTCCTTTTCGTATTTAGTACTTCTTTAGTGAATTTCAAGGATACTTTAATCCGTTTCATGACAAATTATTAATATCCGTAGAATTGATCAAAGATTCAAATAGAGATCTTAACTAAACCTTGGCATTTCAAAGAATATCTCTGAGTACTTCGTTTATGAGTTTTCGAATACGAGAACTTAGATATGATCAATGCTGCACATATTTGAAACTGGTTTTCATATCTAATTTTTAATGCTTATGCAGCTTTTGGTTGTTTTTTGACAAAAAGATCAAAGTGTAAGAATTTAAGTTACGACTTATCATGCAAAATTTATCACATTGGTTATTGTAATTTTAGTTTCCAACTGGATCATTGTAAGATGGTTTATAATGTTGAAGAGACTCTATCTGGACAAAAGAAATGAATGTTCAATCAACATCCAGTAATAACTGCAGTGTATTCTAATTTGAAGTCCAAAGATTTTCTTCATCTCTGATCTCTCGAATAATCACTATAACTCTTAAAAACAACTGATCACAGTCACAATCTAAATCGGTATACCGTTTTTAGGGGCTTTTGAAGCTAGTGTCAATGCATTTGCATCGAAAATGCTTAATCGGTCTCAGCATGAACAAGAAATCTATTTAAATTAAGTTAACAGTAAAATTGGTTAGATCGAACACGGTCATCATAACTGAGTTCTTCTATTTTGCAAATCAAGCTACAATTCTTGATTTTTCATGCATAAACAATTTAAATCAGCTATAAAGCATACTAAAAAGAGCAAAACAGAATCATACCTAAACAGACTCTTACTGAAGTTCAGTCAAAGTTCAATCACAGCTCTAATATTAATTTCGAATCTTGTTTTTTTACAAATAATTTTGAGTAAAAAAATTTGCATCATGGTAGCATTCTCGTACACGTCTTGTTTTTATTTACGTGAATATAAAATTTCTGGCCTGGACCATGGCATATAAGAAAATCACTGCATTTCCAGATGGTAACTCATTTGTACACTATAACGATGAATTAGATAAACTCATAATTAGTAATAGCGAAGGTTTGATCAAAGTATTTAATATCCATGAACCAGATCAAGAACCAACATCAATTGATATTCTTGAAAATTTAACAAATTTATCATTTGACTTGGATAAATTAGCATTGACAACCACAGAAGGACATTTGGAATTAATCGATCTAAAAGATAATGTATCAAAGGGTGTCATATTACGATCAGAATTACCCTTAAGAGATGTAAATTTTATTAATCAAGGTAATAGATTAATTTGTGGAGGAGATGATAATAAATTAATAATTATAGATTTACAAGATGACAATTCAAATAAGAAAATTGATTTACCTGATCAAGTTGTAAATATTTCATATAGTCCCAAAGGAGAAACTTCAAGTATCAGTTTATCAAATGGAAATGTTCAAATATATTCAGTTGTGAATGAAGAAATCAATTTAATTAAAAATTTGTCCAATGTTATACCTAGAAAAATTAATGCTTCAATGGATAAAGTGGATTATAATAATGAAAATTATGATGAATTGATCAATTGTACTAAAACTCAATGGTCAACTAGTGGTGATTATCTTTTGACACCTGACACAGATACGATTCAAGTATTTGAAAGATCAAATTGGAATGAAACTGAAAAGAAGTTTAGAATTGGTGAAAAAATAATAGATTTCATCATCAAAGATCAATATTTATTTGTTTTAACACTTCATGTGTTTAAAGTATATGAATTTGAAAGTGGAAAATTAATTCATGAAAATGATTTTGAATTAGATGATGAATCATTACCTTTAAACCTTTCATTTTATAAAAACAACCTATTCATAGGAACTACCAAAGGTGAAACAATCAGTACAAAAGATTTAATCGAACAACAACCAGAAGTAAATTTATTTGTTGATGATGTTGAAGTTGAAGATGAAGAAGAATCAGAATTAGATGAACCACCAAAAAGAAAATACACATTTCAAGAAGAAGATGATATGATAATAGATGAAGAAGATGAACCAACTTTTAAACGTCAAAAACAAAGTCCAATTCAAATGGAAACCAAAATTATCCCTTATTCACCTGGTTCAACACCTTTTGAAAATGATAAACGATACCTTACAATGAATAATCATGGTTATGCATGGATAGTTCAAAATAAAGAGAATAACCATTTTAAAAGTATAAGTATAACCATATCATTCTTTGATAAATCATCAAACAACGGCTATCATTTCACTGAATATCATTCTTTTGATTTAGCTTCAATAAATCAAAGAGGTATAATCTTGGGAGAAAGTTCAACTGGATTATTATATTATAGATCTCATAATGAAGCAATCAATGATTCTTGGGAGAAAAAACTACCATTATTAAATGATGAATATATCACTAGTTTATGTATAACTGATTCAAATTCAAATAATAATTATATAGTTGTTGGTACAAATTTAGGGTACCTTCGATTTTTCAATCAATATGGTATATGCATCAACATTATAAAAACAATTCCAATTATATCATTAGCAGCATCTACAGTTTCAGATATATTTGTAATTCATCAAGTTTCACCAAATGTTTATAATTTTTCAATCATTGATATCAGTCAAGAATTTCGATTCATTCAACAAAATGTTAATATTCCATTGAATGAACATGTCCCATTAATCAAAGGTATCTTTTTCAACGAATTTAGTGATCCATGTATAGTTGGAGGTTATGATGATACATTATTGATCTTACATTCATGGAGAGAAACAAATAATTCTAAATGGATACCAATCTTGAATTGTAAAAAGATCATTACAGATTATGGATCTGAAAATAAAAAAAATTGGAATTGTTGGCCTTTAGGTATGATTGATGATAGATTGAATTGTTTAATTTTGAAAAATGGTATCTATCCAGGATTTCCATTACCTTTACCTGTTGATTTAGATATTGAATTACCAATTAAACGAGAAATAAATGAAGATGAGAATGAGGAATTGTATGTTAGATCAATAACAATGGGTAAGATATTGAGTGATGGTCTTGATTCTAATAAAGAATATGAAGATGAATTGATTGAAAAACTTACAAATTATCAATCAGTTATGGATAGATCATTATTAAAATTATTTGGTGAATCTTGTAAAGAAAATAAATTAAATAAAGCATATAGTTTGGCAAGATTGATTAAAACCGATAAAGCATTATTGGCAGCTTCAAAAATAGCAGAAAGATTTGAATATCTTGCCTTGGCATCAAAAATTGGACAATTAAGGGAATCACTTCTTGATTTAGATGATTAATATATATTGTTCTATTTTTCTAAAATTGTTTTCTAATGTAGTTTAACAAGATTGGACTAACCCATAAAGCACCAGCAATAAAACCAGCAAATGTTAAAGTATCATAAGCGTATTGTTCTTGGATTTTAGTTTGTTCTTCAGTTGGTTGACCACCGTACATTGTTTGCTTAAATTTTTCAATAAATTTTTCAATGAGAATAAATTAGATTCAAATAAATTGATAATTACACTATGACATCAATTAAACCATTTCAAATTGATGATTTATTCAATATAAACCCTGTCAATCTAGATCCATTGACTGAAAACTTCAATATATCCTTTTACACATCATATCTAATCGATCATCCTAATCTATTTTATAAATCAATTGAACCAAATAATGATATAAGTGGTTATATGATGGGGAAAATAGAAGGTCAATTAAGTAAAAAAGAATTACATACTCATATAACAGCTGTGACTATAAATCAAGAATATAGAAGAATTGGATTAGCTTCAAAATTATGTTTATTATTAGAATCTATAAAAGAAGTACAACAAACTTTATTTATTGATTTATTTGTAAAAGTAACAAATACTTTAGGTAAAATATTATATGAAAAATTAGGTTATGGTGTTTATAGAAGAGTAATTGGTTATTATGGTAAAGAATATCCTACTGAAAAAAAACCAGATGATCAAATTGATGCCTTTGATATGAGGAAGGCATTACCTATGGATAAAAACCTTGAAACAGTACGAGAGAATGGTGAATCATTTTATGTATTTCCAAATGAAGTAGTATTTTAATCGAAATACGAACTATTTGAAATTGTCCAAGTAAAGTAATGTTCTCTTAGAATAAATATTTTGATTATTTATAAAAACACCATCAGGATAAATATCTGAGTAAATTGGTATTTAATCATTTCATTACCACCAAAACTACCGTTAGTTTTGTAAAATCATGAATTTGTATTTTAATATTTTTATGCAGCAATAATATACAGAAAAAAAATCATGTCAAAAAGTTTATATAAAGATAAAAGGTTTGGAAGAGATGGTATAACATCCAACTCTTCATCTAGAGCAGCATCTCTATCAAGAACCCCTCTTAGATCAGATGATTCAGACTTTGAAAGTGATGAAGAAAATGATTTAATTAAAATTGATGAATTATTAAGAGAGAAATTAACTTCTTTACAACAACAAGAAATTGGTGAAGCTTCGAAAGAAGATAGAATTGGTATGAACGATAGAAGACAATATGAAGCAAGTAACTTAAATAAATCAAGAATTCAAGAATCAAATTCAATAAATGAAATTATAATATCTTTAACATTTTCAAGATCAGATATTAGTTCACAAAGTAGGGAATTATTATTAGCTCAATTATATAAAATCATTGTATCTAAGTCATTATTAGTCTATAATGAAGAACAAACTGAAAATTTAAATTATGTTGATGAAGATAAAGTGTCAAAATTGATTAATATTTTAACCACGGGAAATTATAGAAGTGAAGTTGAATTTCTATATTTATATCGTTCAATTATTGCTTTGATATGTAGTGATATCGATGAATTTTCAGGTTTAATTTCAACTGATTTATTAAATTACATTCAACATTTAATCCTGGAACCTGCAAATAGTGTAATAACAAATGAAAATAAAGCAAATTTGATATCTGGATATGTAGTATTAACATTGGTTCTACATAATGGATCATCAAGTTTTGGTATAGATGATAAAATTACTTTATTAATGGAAATTGCTGAAGGTTATTGTCAAAGTGCAACTGCTTTAAAAAAAGAAGTTGAAAGTGGTAATAGAGAACATTCAACATTTATAACTGATAAAAATTTAGATAAAAAATTAATCAATGAAGCTAATTTAAAAGTGATTAGTGAAGCTTCGGTTTCTATAAGTGCTATTCATGGTGTTGGATGTATGTTGACTTTACTTTCAAAAGGAGATTATCTTAATGAATTGGTTGAAGATTTAATGTTTAAATTAGTACCATTATTAGATAATGATGAGAATAGAGACATAGCAAAAGCTGCCGGTAGAGTTATTGGATTAATTTATGAAATTTATGATTATTCAAAATCAAATGATGAAGATGATGAAGAAGAATATAATTCAAATGCTCCTTATTATGAACAAGAAAATTTAATTTCAATTTTAACAAGATTATTAAATTTATCATCTAAGAAAGTTGCAAGAAAAGATAAAAAAGATATAAGTTCAGTATTTAGAAATATTTTAAATACTATAAATATTTATACTGATAAATCACAAAGAGATCAAGTTTTGAAAAAGACAAAGGAAGGATTAGAATTATCTCAAACTACAATTGATTCTTCATATATAAAATTATCAAAATTTAAATCATTAAAAATAAATTCATGGTTTTTATATTTAAGATTACGTGAATTAAGATGGTGTTTTTCATTTGGGTTACATAATCAATTAGTTGCAAATGATTCAATACGTGATATATTAAAAGAACCAGAAAATGAATATTCATATGGAAATCGTGAGGAAGATGATAGTTATTTCGATGAAGAAGATTCCGATTTGTTACATGATTATATAGATCAAAAACATATCAAGAATGAAAAGATAAGGAATGAAAAGATAAAGAAGGAAAGATTGATAAAAATTGGTGATCAATTGGATGAATTGAATTTGAATGAAGATATATAGACACTGAAAAAATCAGTTGCAAATTATAAATATTGACACAAAACTGCAACAATCGTTTAAAATTATATACAGTTTGTAATATATGACATCATAATAAACAACCAATTTCAATTATGGCCAACTTTAATAGCTTTACAATAATAAGGTTTAATCTAACTTAACAATCAACCAGGGGAGAATCGTAGATTAACAATCAAATCAATTATGATGAATCATTCAAAATTATTCATCTCTAGTTTTGACTTTTCAAAATTCATCTTTTGACATTCCTGTCATCATTTTGATTTTGAAACCACTAGGATTAGTAAACTGTCTCCAATGTATCAGTTTAATTAGATATCCTCTCAGTTTCAGACTCGACTCAACAATCTCTTACATAATCGATATTCAATTTTGTGAATTTTTTTATTTTTTCTAACTTCATTCTTTCTCTAAATCAAATGTCAAATTAACAAATCAAGGTATCATGACAGAGCTATATTTTTTAAGGCATGGTTTAAGAATAGATGATGCTCTTAAAAACAATCCAGATTCAAGACCATTACTCGAAGATTATCAACCATTTGACGTTCCAATTACTACAGATTCTCAATCGCAAATTAAACAAGTTGTAGATGAAATAGTGGATCTAACAGAGGCATTTGATGAAGATGAAGAAGTATCTACAAAACGTAAAAACATTTATGTCCATTTCAGTCCATATCTACGCTGTTGTCAAACGGCAGATATTTTAATATCGGAATTAAAATTAAAATTATCAAAAGTTTATAAAAATTATAAAATTAGATTTCAATTGTTGGGAGATTTTGCATTAAGTGAGTGGGTTCATAAAGAAATGAAATATCAAGATCAATTATTAGATGCATATAATTTTTATATACCCAATTTAAAAACTTTAAAAAATAAAAATGCATGTTCGAATTTTAGACCAACAACTACATTGGGTCCTTATAATGGTCCTGGATTAAGTTATAAAGATTACCAACAAAGATGTAAAGATTACTTTAAGAAGTTATTAGCAACTTATGATAAATCAACGTTTATAAAAAATAAAGATATTATAATAGTGATAAGTCATGGTTATACGATCAATAATTTTATGTCATATTTTTTAAATCATCCCTTATTTGAAGAAATACCTGAAGCAAAATTAAATTATGCAAAACGAGTTTTAAAAGATGACTCGGAAAATGATTTTGATCCAAAAAATTATACTTGGAAGTTATACAAAGATGCATTAGGTATAGTTCATGAAGATCTAGATACGACTTTAAACCTAGAAACAGATATCGTATATTATAAAACTAATTTCATTAAAAAAGATCAAGTTGATAATTCTCCAAAAGGTGAAATACCTGATGAATATAAACCTAGAGCCTCATTTAAAATCGAATCAACATCAGCTTCAAGACAAGGTTTTGGTTCGAATAAACCTGCAATTAGACATAATTATCTATGTGCAGCTGCTAGAGATTGGATACCAAATGCAAAACATTTTGCAATAAAGGCTGAATTTAAAGAAAAAATGATGAATAGTGATTCATTTAGAAAAGATTATTCAATTACAAATCATCCATCAAAACCATTAAGTCCAAATGTTTCACCAAACTCTGCACCAACAAGATCAAATTCTGTAATTGATTTATCAAAGATCTTAACAAATGAAGATATAACACCAATGAAATTAAAATATTCAAATACTTCGGAAATACCAATACATAAAATTAATTCAAGAGTCAATTCTCAAGTTAATTTAGCTGCATATAATAGACCAAATTCAAATGATAATTCATTAGTTGATTTACCACGTTATGTACAAGATTTACAAACTAGAATCAGATCCAATTCAAATCCAAATACTCATGTTGTGGCAAGTACAAAAGATTCATATTTCCCAGCAGCAGTTACAAAAGTTAAATCATCAGGCTCTGATGTATCAATAGATTCAAATAGTGAAGATTTAGATGTTAAAATGGATCCAATAGAAGAAAAATTTGAGCCAAATCATATAAGAAATTCACCAATTGATACTTTAAATAGAGCAAGATCATTGAATAAAAGGAAAACAAATAATTTATTACTGTCATATCAACAAAAACGTTCAGCTCAAAATGTACCTTCAATACCTAATTCATTAACAAATTCATCAACATCAATACCAAAAGTTCCAGAAAAGAAATCTGATAGTGAATCTGAATCTGAAATTGAAGGTAACCAAAAGTTATTTTCATTGTTATTCAATGCAAAAGCAAGTTCACCACCACCAAATGTACCAATATCAAGAGCTAGAAAAAATTCAATAAAATATATATCTGGATTAAATGAGATAGAAAAATCAAAACGTCCTGTTTTTTATAATTTCGAATCAGATAGTTCTAGTGGTGAAGATGAAGAATATGAAGAAAAGAGTAATGGTAGTCTACCTAATGAAAGATATAATTGGTTTGGTCAAAATAGATAATTTATAGATAATAAATAAATCTCTCGATAAGAAAAAATCTATGACAAAACAAAATCAATATGGGTTGTCAAAAAATTTAAAAGATTCCGTCAATTTTAAAATATGTTCACTTGTAAATACAAATCCACAACCATATTTGGTACCAATGTCTGCTAAATTTGAAGATCCAACTGTATTCAAAAAACAATCACAAATTTATAAAAATTCAGATTTATTTGTTAAAGTTGGAATTTATGATAAAAATAATAATTTACTTACTGTACCAGTTCAAACGTTATATAAACTGTTTAGTAATAAGAAACGTCAATGGAATCAGACACTTAAGTTGAATATAAATTATTGTCAACTTTCAATTGATTGTTATGTGAAATTTGAGATTTTGGAATATATTGATACTAAAGAAGTATTATTTGGACTAGGGTATAGATCATTGTTTAATCATGATGATTCAATCTTGAGAACTGGATTACAACAAATACACATTAGTAAGGAAGAGAAGGTCAACTATTCAAAGGATTTTATAGCTTCCCTTGATGAAACTGAAGAAGATAATTTTTATTTATATGTTGAATTACCAAAATTTGAGAATCCAATACTTTACTCGGAGATTGAATATGATACATCAATTGAACCTGTTAAAATTGAGATACCCCCTGTTATAACAAATATTATAACTTCAATAGATATTCCACAAAATGCAGTGTATGACCCTGAATTTCAATTCAACAACACACTTGATCCTATCGAATTGAAGTATCACAAATTAGAGAGAAACATAAACAACAATAATAACCTCCTTCTAGATAGAGATATCAAACCAACTCCACAATTAAGAGACGAATTATTCAAAATCCTAATTAAACCTTCAAACACTGAATTAACGGATTATGAAAAAAATCTAATTTGGAAATTTAGATTCTACTTCAGTAGAAACAACACATCAGATATGAATAAAACAACTAAATCGTTTTTACCAAAGTTTCTAAAATCAATAAATTGGGATAATGACTATGAATTAGACCATACATTTCAACAAATCTTACCATATTATTGGACAGTTGATAAAATTAACATTGGAGATGCATTAGAACTATTAGGTGATTATTTTAATCCATATTCCTTAGGTAAACAAAATGATGAAATTGATTTTGGTTCAAAAACATTGAATGATGATGAAAAAAGATTCATTAAAATATTTAATAACGTTTGTTATTTAAGAAACTTGGCTGTTGAAAGATTAAAATTTGCTAGCAGTGAAGAATTGTTATTATATCTATTACAATTGGTTCAAGCATTGAAATATGAACTGTTGATTTATAAAAATGAAAATACAACATCTACATTGGCAAAATTTTTAATTGAAACAGCTGTTGAAAATGAAATATTGGGTATACATTTCTATTGGTATGTTAAAGTTGAAAATGAAGATCAATTGAAAACTGGCATAAGTATTTATACAATTGTTTTAAATAATTTTGTTGATAAATTGAAAGCTTATTGTAGTGAAACTAAAAAACCGTATTATAAACATATCAAAAGACAAATTTGGTTTATTAAGAAACTTACCACTTTAGTTGAATTATTACGTACATCATTCAAAAAGAATGAATCAACATTAAGAAAAATTGATTTCTTACGAGATTATTTATCAAATTCATCAAATGAACTATTAAAATTTCCTGAACCATTCCCATTACCATTAGATCCAACAATCATGGTGTGCGGTGTATATCCTCATGAATCATCAGTATTCAAATCTTCATTAGCACCGTTAAAAATAACACTTAAAACAATTGAAAAAAAATCCATTGGTACATCACAAATATTTGGTAAAAAATCTTATAAATATGGTAAATATCCATTAATGTTTAAGATTGGTGATGATTTAAGACAAGATCAACTCGTAATACAAATTATCAACCTAATGGATCAATTACTTAAGAATGAGAATTTGGATTTAAAATTAACTCCTTATAAAATATTAGCAACTTCACCAATTGCTGGTTTAATACAGTTCGTCCCAAATGAAACATTAGATTCAATATTATCCAAAACATACCCCAATGAAACAGGTAATGGTATTTTAAATTATTTAAAATTTCATAGTCAAGATCAACTAATAGATGAACCAATTTCAAAAAGTGTTTATCAGACAAATCCAAATGGGTTTAAACCAAAACCAAAACAAACAATTACATCAGATTTAGGTGTAAATCCAATAATTATGGATAATTATGTGAAATCATGTGCTGGATATTGTGTAATTACATACATATTAGGAGTTGGTGATCGTCATTTAGATAATTTATTATTATCACCAAATGGAAAGTTTTGGCATGCAGATTTTGGTTATATACTTGGAAGAGATCCAAAACCTTTTCCACCATTGATGAAATTACCAATACAAGTAATTGATGGAATGGGTGGTTTACAACATGAGAATTATAATATTTTTAAAAATTACTGTTTCATAACTTACACCACATTACGAAAAAATTCAAATTTAATTTTAAATTTATTTCAATTAATGTTGGATGCAAATATTCCTGATATAAAATTTGATTCAAGTAGAGTTGTTGAAAAAGTTGAAGAAAAATTCAATTTACAAATGACCGAAGAAGAAGCTATATTACATTTTCAAAATTTAATTAATGATAGTGTAAATGCTTTTTTACCTGTAGTTATTGATAGATTACATAGTTTAGCTCAATATTGGCGAGCATAAAATATATGAAACGATGATAAATGAAACGATGATGTCGCACCTGCATATAATTTGTGTCTTCCAAAATAGGAAGGAAAAACATTGATCTCAATTTTTGGACTGATTCAAGATCTTTATTGCTTATGATATTACCACCATTACCATTTAAAGTGAAAACAACTGTTTCATGGGCAGGCGAAGAAGAAGGGGATTTAGGATTTATAGAAAATGAAATAGTTGAAGTGTTTTCAATTGTCGATGAAAGTTGGTGGAGTGGTAGATTAAGAAGAAATAATGCAGAAGGAATATTTCCAAAAGATTATGTAGAGATAATTCAAAATCATTCTTCAATTAATTTGTCCGAAGATTATAGAAAAAGTATGACGAATATACCTGTTGGTAGATACCTACATGAAGATAGAATGAAAAAGAAATTGAGTTATCATCAACAAGAAGAATTATTAAAAGAAAGAGAAAGAGAAATTGAGTACTTTAAATCATTACAAAAGCAAACGTATCATGTTAAACCAATGAATGAAAAAAAATTACATCAAGTTAATTCTCAACCAAATATCAAAAAGATTCAACCAACTGTTTTCTCAAATAAAACTGTTGAAAGTCTTTCACCGAAAAAGACTGAAGATATCATCAGTGAATATGAAGAAATTACTAAAAAAAGAGCACAATTGGAAGTTGAATTAAATTATTTAAAAAAGTTGGAAAAAAGTAAAGATTCATTTTCTGAATCAAGTAAAGGTACTGAATTATCAAAGAAAATTTCAAATAGTTCTGTAGAATCTGATGATTCTATACCACCACCTCCACCACCAAAACATTCAACACCAAGAAAATACGATAATGAAGAAGCATATCTTAGAATCTATCAACAACAAGAAGAATTGAAAAATTCAATCAAATCTTTACAAAGTGATGTTTTGAATTTATCTGAACTAAGTGCAACTAGTGCTGGCTCATTTATAAGGCATAAATATGAAAAAGATTTCCATGATTCACAATCGAAACTTAAAGAATTATCTATTGAACCAAAACTTGATATAATGAATTCAGTTTTTGAAGATAAAAAATCACAACCATTTTTCAAGAAATTATTACGTAAAAATCAAGAATTGAATCCAATTGAAAGACATTTTCAAAAACAGGATGAAATAGATTGGGCTACTTTCAAACTGGATATTAATAGAATGAATTCATTAACTTCTCAAGATAAACAAGGTAGAACAAAAAGAGTGGTCAGAGAAGAAGGTAATTTAATTGTTAAACCTTTAGATTTTATCTCAGAAATCAATACCAATGAAACTTTTGAGAATGATGATGATGAATTAGATTTAAATGAAATTTCATATAATAAATGTGATGCATTTGTCTCAAATTATGATGTTTCTCATGATTTGAATGATTTTATATCCGATGTTTCAATAAAATTTTACGAATCACCAATTAATAAAATTAGATGTATTTCATTACATTTATCAAAATTTAATATCATCGAAGAAAATTCGAAGATATCTCAGATTAAACCAAAACTAATCGATGTTCAATTTAAAGGAGAAGCATCAATCTTCCAAATCAATTATATATTTAAGAAAATGTTAGATGCTTTAAAGATCTCATCTGAAGTTGTCTTGGGATTCTGGAAGAAACCAAATGAATTCTACCACAATGAACAATATGTTATCAATCATTGTTGGTTATCAATTTTAATTAATAATAAATTCAGATTAATGGATTTATATAACTTCAAAAATGGTTCTGTTTGTAATATCAAAGATTATAATGAATTTTATTTTTTATCTGAACCATTATCATTAGTTTCGACTCATATTCCATCAATTATCGATTTACAACATGTTATGCCACCAATCGATCCAAACATTGCATTTTATTTACCAAGAACTTATTCTGGTTTTTATAAAAATAATCTATCATTTAAAACTTTTAATAATGCATTAACAAGATTAAAAGACTTGGAAATTTTTGAAATTGAATTATCAGTACCAAATGATATTGAATTATTTACATTGATAAAAACATCCAAAATTACAACTAATGAATTAAGTCTTTGTCAAATTAAATGGGTAAATCATAAAAGAATTGCAAAAATTAAAGCTGTGTTACCTGAAAATGTTCAAATTGGTGTATTACAGATATTCTCAGGTCAAAAGGGTTTACAAAAAGTATTTGATAATATCCATGAATTATCAATTGTAATACCTTTATATCATGAAGGTGAATCAAAGAAAACAAAATTTGTTCAAAGATTCCCAACTGTTCAGGCACAAAATAATGATTTATACATTTTAAGACCTCAAACTGATAAGCTTATTAATAAGCAAATGTATACTTTTGAAATTGAACAATATCCGTCAAAGGGAATCTCAAGTCAAGATTTCAAATTAGTAATCGAAACTCCACTGGGTAAATATTTCAAATTACAAGGTGAAACCCCGTTTGGAGTTTATTCAGCTCAAATAAAGTGTCAAGAGACTGGTGCATATAGAGGTTTAGTTATAGGTGATAGTGGTAATAGTTGGTATGTCTTTGCACAATGGACATGTATTTAATATATATTCTTGGTAGCGAAAATTCTCATCATGTCTGTTGTTGTACCTACAATACCAACGACTCCAAGCTCAGTACCACAAAAGTACACAAAAGATAAAAAAGTAGGTGAAGGTACTTATGCTGTTGTTTATCTAGGTAAACAAATCACTAGTAGAAGAAACATCGCCATAAAGGAAATCAAAACAGGTTTATTCAAAGATGGATTAGATATGTCAGCTATAAGAGAAGTGAAATATCTTCAGGAGTTAAAACATGCAAATGTAATAGAGTTAGTTGATGTATTTTCAACTGCAAATAATTTAAACTTGGTCTTGGAATTTTTACCTTGTGATTTGGAAATGTTAATCAAGGATAAATCAATAGTTTTCAAAAGTTCAGACATAAAATCTTGGTTATTAATGACATTACGAGGAGTTCATCATTGTCATAGAAATTTTATCCTACATCGAGATTTAAAACCAAATAATTTATTAATTGCTCCAGATGGTCAATTAAAACTTGCTGATTTTGGGTTAGCAAGATCATTAGGTAATCCAAATGAAAATTTTACTTCAAATGTAGTTACAAGATGGTATAGAGCACCTGAATTATTATTTGGTAGTAGACATTATACTGGAGCTATTGATATATGGTCAGTAGGGATAATTTTTGCAGAATTAATGTTAAGAATACCTTATTTACCTGGTAAAGATGATATTGATCAAATAGATGTTACATTTAGAGCATTAGGTACACCAACTGAACAAATATGGCCAAATGTTTCTAGTTTACCTTTATATAATGCATTACATGTATATCCACCACCTTCAAAACAAGAATTAAGACAAAGATTTAGTGCAGCTACTGAAAAGGCATTAGATTTATTAATTTCAATGACTCAATTAGATCCAAGCAGAAGATGTGATTCTACTCAAGCTTTATTACATGAATATTTTACTGAAACTCCAAGACCAACTGATCCAAAAGATCTACCGAAAAAGATTGAAAAGAAACGTGAAGGATCTGATGTTGGTGGTGATAACAAACGAATACATGTTTAGAAAGCTATTCTTTAATAATATATATTTCTAACGTATTCTGCAATTGCCCATGAAGCTGTTAAACCGGGACTTTCTATTCCCAATAGATTAACAAACCCAGGAAACCCTTTTTCTTGTTTGATTATGAAATCTGAAAATTGTAATTTACTTTGAGTTGGTGATAAAAGTTTTGGTCGAACACCTGAATATGATGGATTTAATGAGGATAGTGTTATTTCTGGAAAATATGTTTTGACTGCTTCATATGCTTTTTCAAGATTTTTTGAATTTGGTGTATAATCTATATCATCAGCTTTATCAATATTTAACCATTCTAAATCAGGACCAAATCTTAATTGTCCACCAAGATCAAATGTGAGGTGAGTTCCTAAACTTGATGCATTGGGATTTGGACATGGATATATTAATGTATCTGTAATTTTACCAATTGGTTTATCAGGTGTATAACTGAAATAATTACCTTTTGCAAAATATCCTTTATAATGTCTATCTTTGGGAAGTAATAAATTCGATATTTCAGGTGCATATAAACCAGATGAATTTATGATATTATCTGTTGTAATCTCTATTTCACCATCTGAGGTGGATACGTTTAATTTATATTCTGGAATTTGTTTATTATATTCGATATTTATAACTTTTGAATTTAATGCAATTGTTCCTTCATTATTTTCAAATCTAGCTTCATGAAACATTAAATAATCATGAGCTGATATTATACCAGTAGTGGGACTTTCAAGTATACCTTTTTCAGCTCGTATTAATGGATATTTCTTTTTGGTTATAAATTCAGCAGGTACATTCAAATCCTTTGCATTTTTAGCTAATTTTTCTAAATATTCAATTTCTTCATCTTGTTGAGCTACTATCCATTTCCCACATTGACGTAAATTAACTTGAAAATTACCTTTTTTATGTGCATCATATATCTTATTCTTTCCTTCGATGCATAATTTTGCTTTTAATGAATTTGGTGGATAATATAAACCTGCATGAATAACTTCTGAATTTCTTGATGTTGTTTCCATACCTAAACTTTCATTTTTTTCAATCAATAATACTTGTGAATCTGATTGTTGTTGGATTTCAGCTGCAATTGCTGTACCTACTATACCTCCTCCTATTACAACATGAGAAAAATCACTTAATTTGGTAATTGTTGAATGAAAATTTCGTTTTGATAAAAACATGGAGTATTTTTCGCATACTTAAAGTTGCAAACGAATGGAAACTTAAATGACTTTAGAATGGTTGTTTTGACCACAGTTTCAAACCTAATGTTGACAAGCCCAAATCCATTTGACTATATTTAAAAATTCAGTGGGACCCTTGTAAGACTATAAGATGTTTTAAAATGGTTCATTGTTGAGCTTAGGTCCAGACCAATAACGTGATCCTTTAATTAAATAGGTAGAAACATACTAGACATCGATAGTTCAAACCACTCAGAGTTAAATGGTTCATAGAATTGTGCAGAAAGATGTTGATCTTCATTATTTAAAACTAGGCACGTTGGGGTGGCCCCTATTTCGCTTGATTAGAAATTCAAATTCATAATCTAATCTAGAGAATGTATTTATTGAAGATTACAAACGTGGTGGATCATTGTATCAAATGTTTGTTTACATTAATTTCCCAGCTTGACCAAATCAGGCAAGATCGAAGTCAAAAGAGACAGATCTAAAATTAAATTAAGATATTTAGTCTATTCTGAACGGCACAACATCTAAAATGGTATTCTCCTTTTTCAAATATTTTACTGTGATTAGGATTTCATTATGCTTTCAAGGAGTTCATATTGTGATTCATGTATTCAATACAGTCCATTTGAATAAGATCTGAAATGATAAGTTGAAAGACATGAATGGTTTTACTGTTGATTTTGACTTGATGAATAAATCACGGCCATACGCTTTACCATATGCGGCTCTGAAACATTTATTAGCGCTTAACATTTTAGCACGTTTTCAACCGATTTGAAAAATTCATAAACAAACAATTAATTGGTATGGTTATTGTTTTTGACGAAACAATAGACTCAATGGTCAAATATAAATAAGAATGTGAATCTAATATTTTCCTCAGCAATGGTTTCAGTTTCACATTTGATCAATTCTGGTTTATTATTAGTTGGCCAAGGCCAATATCAAGATGTAGCTACCCCAGAACAAGCTGCAACAGATAACTACAATATCATTAGATATCTTGGTGGTAGTGCACCTTATGTTCAACATCCAGGTTATGGTATAAGTACAGATTTTCCAGATGGTTGTTCAATTGAACAAGTTCAATTAATCTCAAGACATGATGCAAGATTCTCAACTAAAGGTAATGCAAATACAGAATTAAAAATTTATAACAAAATTAAACTGTACAATGGAACATTGACTGGTTTATTAAGTTTTTTTAATGATTATGAATTTTTCGAACCAGATGCAAAATATTATGGACTTGAAACTACACCTGAAAATTCACAGGGTCCTTATACTGGTACTACCGATGCATTGCGTCATGGTGCTTATTTCAGAGCTCGTTATAATAGTTTATACAATTCCAATCAAACATTACCAGTTTTCACATCAAATTCAAATAGAGTTCATCAAACCTCTGAAGTTTTCATTAGAGGATTCTTTGCAGATGAATATTCAGAAAACAAAGTTAAAATAAATGTCCTTGCAGAAAGTGAAAACCTGGGAGCTAATCTGTTAACTCCATTAGATTCATGTACAAATTATAATTCTGATGAAAATAAAAATGCATCAAGTGTTTATAATGATGATTGGTTAAAGAAATTAGGTGATAGATTAACTGAAGGTAATCCTGGTTTATCATTAACAAAATCTGAAGTTTCAAGTTTATTTGATTGGTGTGCTTATGAATTAAATGTTAAAGGAGAATCACCAGTTTGTAATTTATTCACGAATGAAGATTTTGTTAATTATGGTTATTATGATGATTTAGATAAGTATTATTCTCATGGATTTGGTAATTCATTAGCAGCAACTGTTGGTTCAATTCCAGTCAATGCTTCATTACAATTATTAAAAGATGATTCAAATTCAAATAAAATTTGGTTGTCATTCACTCATGATACTGATATTGATTTATACCTTGCAGCTTTAGGATTATTTGAACCAAAAGATCCATTACCTTATGATAGAATTATATTTGATAGACAATATCAACATGCAAATATTGTTCCACAAGGTGCAAGATATTATATTGAAAAATTGAAATGTTCTAATGAAACATATGTTAGATATATTGCTAATGATGCAGTAATTCCAATTGAATCATGTTCAACTGGTCCTGGTTTCACCTGTCCTTTAAAAGATTATGAAACTTATATAACCAATAGATTACAAGGTAAAAATTATATAGAACAATGTGGAGTTCCAAGTAATGTTAGTCAAAGCTTAACATTTTATTGGGATTGGCAAAGTAAAAATTATACTGCTCCATTAGAAGTTTGATATATAGCGTTTAAATATATTTCCCAAAATGAACTGATTATGATTTTTTTTCTCTAAAGCCTTGCATAATTCGACAAAAATGAGAAGTATTAAATCAGTTGTTGTAGGAGATGGTGGAGTTGGTAAAACATGTTTATTAATATCGTATACTACAAATACATTCCCCAACGATTATATCCCAACAGTTTTTGATAATTATAGTGCATCAGTTTTAATCGATGGTGAACCAATAAAATTAGGTTTATGGGATACAGCAGGACAATCAGAATATGATAGATTAAGACCATTATCATATCCTCAAACAGAGATTTTTTTAGTTTGTTTCTCAGTTATAAGTCCTAATTCATTTGAAAATGTAAAGTTCAAATGGATACCTGAAATTTTACATCATTGTTCAAAAGATATATTAATATTATTAATTGGTACAAAGATAGATTTAAGAGATGATCCACACATGATTGATGAATTAAATTCTAAAGGAATAGATCCAATAACATATCAACAAGGTTTAAAATTATCAAAAGAAGTTGGTGCAATAAATTATATGGAATGTTCTGCAGCAACTCAAGATAATGTCAAAGAGATATTTGATTATGCTATAAGAGCAGTTTTAAACCCACCAAATAAAGAAGAATTTATTGAACAACCAATAAAGAAACAACTGAATAATCAACCAACTATTAAAAAGAAAAAAGTTAAAAAGGCAAAAAAATGTATTATATTATAATAGATATCAATTTAATAAAGCAGCTCTTGAAGGATGAACACCTGTCGGTATTGGTTTCTTCTCTTTCTTTTGATGATCAATTCTTTTCTTTCTTTCAGATTCAATTTTTTCATTTTTAGTTTTTAATTTTGAAAGTCTTGCTTCTGAATTACCACCACCTCCAACAGTTAATTCAACATTGATTTTTCTATTTCTAATTTCACTATGATGTAATCTTAATGCTAATTCCATTTTACTTTGTATTTCTTTTGTATCTTGATCAAATTCGAGAAATGCTATACCTTTTTCAGAACGAATTCTTATTCTATCAGGTGAACAATTTTTAAAATGAGTTATTAATTCTGATTGTTGAATATCGTAAGGTAAATTACCAACAAATAAGATAAATCTTGGTCCTTTACCATTATTTACACCTTTACCTTTTTTACCACGACGAGTTTTTCTTTTTTTAGGTTCTGGTTCTGATTCCTCTAGTTTCCTTTTCTTTGACTCTTGTTTCTCTTCCTTTATAGCATCTCTTTCCTCTTTTGATTTTTTAAACTCTAAAGCTTTCTTTTCCTTTTTAGATAATTTTACTTCTGACATGAGATGAGAAAAATAAATCTTATCTAAAATGGAAACACGATCTAGGTCAAAACTGCCTAAACAATCAACAGAATATAGAGATCGGTGTGATGATACACGTGGTAGAAGTAGATCCAGAGAGGAACATAAAGTTGATAATGATGATTCAATTAGTTTAATGGGGTTCAAAACGAAAAGTAAATAGGTATATTATTTATCTAATAATTTAGAATGTTCTTTTATCAATTCTTCATGTTTTGCTCTTAATTCAGTATATGCATTTGAAACTTTTGACAATTTTGATTCAATATCGGTTTTGACTGTTGAATCGTTTTTGAATTCCATTTCTTCAATTTTTTTCAAATTTAACCATGTTTCGAAATCTTCTTCATCGGTGGTTATTCTTTCCGGTATATCTAGGGTGATAGTATGTTCTATTGGATCGGTACCTATTAAAACTCTTTTCAATTGAGGTATCATTCTATGTTTTTTATTGATTGTTTTATTTTGAATATCTATTGGGATTGTACTTGTTTGTAAATATGAAATTTCTCCATTACATGGGGTGAACTGTTTTATAACTTGTTTTGTTGTTACATCTGAAACGAAAACTTGTCCTTTGGAATCACCTGAAATTAAACAAGTACCATCTATATTCAAAGTTAGACAGGTTACAGGACTTCCTTGATGATGTATGAATGTATTTTTCAAATTTGGATCGGATTCAATTGTAATTATTTTATTATTTCCACCTATACTTTCCAATGTTGAATTATATGAATTTATATTATATAATGGAATATATTTTATTTCCCCATTGGATAACCCAGCATATAAAACTCTATTTGCTGGATCTTTACAAAGTGATTCAATAGAATCGGGTAATACAAATGTTGTCAATTGTGTTTTAGTTGTTATATCATAGATTCTCAATGTATGATCTTTTGAAACAGTATACAATTTTAAATCATTCAATACTCCAACGTCATTCATTAATAAATCCGTTATAGGTAAGGTATTATCAGTTATTGACCAATATGGTTTTATGGTTTCCTGATAATTTATTAAATCTAGAATACTCCATACAATAACTCTTGCATCTTCACCACCAGTTACCAAAAAATTCCCATTTGATTTAATCACGGTAATCCCTTGATAATGTGCATCTTTAACATTTAATAAATTCCCACTTGATAATTCCCATATATACAATTTCCCAGTTTTTGAACCACCAACTAATAACCAAGGTAATCTAAAATTTGACAATTTATAATCTTCACTTGATTTATACGGTATCATACATAATGAAATTAATGGTTCTGGTATTGGAATCTTTTGATCTACACTTTCTTTCCCATATGAATATATAAAAATTAATGATTTTTCATTACATGTAAATATTCTTTCACCTGGTCCAAACCCAGTTAAACTAGTTGCATTTCTTGGTGAATTAGCTTGTCTAAAACTTGCATATTGTTTCGATGAGTGAATGGATGTTATATATCCATATGAATCAATTTTATCATTTGATATATAAAATAATAC
This sequence comes from Insectozyma morakotiae, assembly GCA_030564645.1. Taxonomy (NCBI): domain Eukaryota; kingdom Fungi; phylum Ascomycota; class Pichiomycetes; order Serinales; family Debaryomycetaceae; genus Insectozyma; species Insectozyma morakotiae. The sequence continues at coordinate 154,894 of JAKTYD010000004.1, forward strand.
TTCATCCATGATGAGATGAAAAAAAAAACCAATGCCAGTTGATTTTTTAACTAGTATATTTTTTGATGGACCAGAAATAATTCCTTATTGGGAACAAATCAAACAATATGGTCCTACTTTTATTCCAGTTTTATCAACAATTGCAGGTTTAAAGTATTATTTTCGTGGTTCAACAAATACTTGGGAACGTGATTTACATGGGAAAGTTTATATAATCACTGGTGGTACATCAGGAATTGGACAACAAATAGTCAATGAATTAGGTAAAAGAGGTGCACAATTGATTTTATTAGTTAGAAATACAAATGATGCATGGTTGGCTGAATATATTGAAGATTTAAGAGATTCATTAAATAATAATTTAATTTATGCTGAACAATGTAATTTAGCTTCATTATATAGTATTAGAAAATTTGCAACTAAATGGTTAGATAATCAACCTCCAAGAAGATTAGATGGTGTTATATGTTGTGCCGCCGAATGTTTACCAAGAATGAAACAAAGACAAATAACTATTGATGGTGTTGAATCTCATATTGGTATAAATTATTTAGCTAATTTCCATTTATTAACTTTATTAGCACCAAGTTTGAAAATTCAACCTCCAGATAGAGATGTAAGGGTTTTAATTGCATCTTGTTCTTCAATAAATTTATCTGATAAAATTGATTCTGATTTATTATGGGAAAATAAACAATATCCATTGACACAACCATGGAGAATATATGGGTACTCAAAGTTGTTGAGTGGATTATTTGCAAAAGAATTTCAAAGACAATTGGATCAATATGAGAGAAAAGATAAGGCACCGTGTAATATTAGAGTGAATCTAGTTAATCCTGGATTAGTTAGAACTCCATCAACTCGAAGATTCATCTCAATGGGAAGTATCATAGGGTTGTTTTTATATTTGTTGTTGTTTCCAATTTGGTGGTTATTTTTAAAATCTGTATTTCAAGGTGCACAATCATTTTATTTTGGTATAATGTCACCAATTATAATGAAAATTGAAGGTGGGAATATAATTCAGGAGTGTAAGATACAAACAAAAGTTAGAATAGAACTTGATGATGAGAATCTACAAAAGAAAGTTTTCGAACAAACAGAATCACTTATAAAAAAATTAGAAAAAGAATCAGCAATAACCAGAAAAAAAATTGAATTACAAACCAAAACCCAAGAAGAAATTGATGCTGAATTAAAAAAGAAGAAAGATATCAATATCAAACCTGAAACACCTGAAGAATTACAATATAAATTAAATGAATTACGAAATAAAGTCGGTATATCAACTGGTAGCTCGGGCTTACCAATTTTTCCTGATAACAATATATAACCTTTTTTGCATCTCTCGTCGCTTTCTATTTTGTGAACGAAAATATAACCGGATCTTATCCAATCATGTCCCAACCTATATCATCATTAACCAAATTACTCAACGAGAGTAGCAATGATATACTAGAGATAGAGCCTCAAAAACCAAGTAGACAATCTAGTATTAAATCAACTTCAACAGCAAGTCCAAGATATATAAAGAACAATTCAGTTAGTCATTCGAATTTTTTTGGTGAAAGTTTATCATCATCTATTCCATATTCTGCTCCTGGTGGTAGACCTAGTAATGGTCTTAATAGAGAAAGCTCTTTTAGCTCATTAACTATTCATGATTCAAATTCATCTTCTGGTCTGACTCATATACCTAATTTACCAAATGGACAACCAATATCATCTATTCATATTCAATCACCACAAGTAAATTCATCAAGTATAGATTCAAGATTTGTTGTTTCTAAGCAAAGAATTGCTCAAGCACAATTATCAACATCTCAAAAGCAAGCTTCTCAACTGGGTTTATCATATTTTTTTAATCTGAAAAATAGTAAACCAATACCTAAAAGAGAAAGTGTTACAGATATGGGTAGTTTTTATAATAATCTGTATCAAGAGGAAATGAATGGATCTCCTTCATCTTTTTCATCACAAGAACTGTTTACAAATCCTTCAAGGCATAATTCAATGGCTAATTTAAAAAGATTTTTTAAAAAATCAACACCAATTCAACAATCAAAAGAATCAAATCTTTCATCGAGTTTAAGATCTCAACCTATCAATGTTCCAGGAAGTAATGATCCCCTATCAGTTTCTTCAACAATTTCCCATTCACCAAATTCTATTAGAAGTTCCACTTTACAAAATAAAATTAGTTATCAAGAAAGAAGACAACTGGTTTCACAGGTCATAAATCCAGTTCAACTCCCATTTTCCAAAAGATATTCTAAATTAGGTGAAAGTTTAGGTGCTGGAGCTGGTGGTGCAGTAAAATTAGTCACAAGAAATTCTGATAAAAAAACATTTGCAGTTAAAGAATTTAGAACTAAATATCAAAATGAATCAAAAAGAGATTATGCAAAGAAAATCACTGGTGAATATTGTATTGGTTCAACATTAAAACATCCAAATATTATAGAAACTGTTGAAATTTGTTATGAATCAGAACGTATTTATCAAGTTATGGAATATTGTGACTTTGATTTATTTGCAATTGTTATGTCAAATAAAATGTCAAGAGAAGAAATTAATTGTTGTTTTAAACAAATTTTATCGGGTATTCATTATTTACATACAATGGGATTATCTCATAGAGATTTAAAATTAGATAATTGTGTTATTGATACAAGAGGAATTGCAAAAATTATTGATTTTGGTTCTGCTGTTGTTTTTAGTTATCCATTTTCAAAAAATTTAATTGAATCTCAAGGTATTGTTGGACTGGATCCTTATTTAGCACCGGAAGTTTGTGTTTTTAATAAATATGATCCAAGACCAGTTGATGTTTGGTCTGCAGCTATAATATTTTGTTGTATGATGTTGAAAAAATTTCCTTGGAAAGTACCAAAATTATCTGATTCAAGTTTTAAATTATTTGCAAGTAGAGGTGAATTTATTCCATTATCGGAAATGTTGAAGAAAACTCCAACTAGTAATTTACCCGATATAAATGAAGTTGAAAAACCTCAAATGGATCATACTTCAAATGAAACTGGTGCAAATAGATTATTATTAGCATTACCTGAAGATTGTAGATCATTAATTGGTAGAATGGTTGAATTAGCACCAGCTTGTAGAATTACAATTGATGAAATTATGAATGATTCATGGTTGAAACTGATTCAAATGTGTTCAGTTGAGGAAGTTGATGGTAATTATGATGTTATAAAATGTAATGATCATGAACATACTCAAGTTGATCAATCAAAAGCTCATATAGCTGCATTTGAAAAGAAAAAGAAATAGAAACTTATTATATATTTACATTAACACCACATACTTTTGCTGTACTTATTATACTCCCCACTATACTTTGTTTCTCAACATTTTTAAATCGATCATCTTTTTGTTTTATATTTGCAATTTCCCAAATATGTTTCAACGATATTGAACCTGAACCTCCTTTTTCTATTCCTGCTGCTTTCATAATCAACCATGATGTTGATGGTGTTTTCATATCAAATGTAAATGTACGATCTGGTTTAACTTTTATAACTACTGGTATTGGAGTTCCAGGAATATAATGAGCAGTTCTTGCATTGAATTCTTTACAAAAATCAATAGCTTTGACCCCTTTTGAACCTAATGCTGGACCAACTGGTGGAGCTGGTGCTGCTTTACCTGCTTCAACTACTAATTTAATTAATGCACCTTTTGTAGACATTGAAGAATAAATTTTTTTTTCATGCATTCACTACCAATAAATTCAAGAGCTAAAACAACTGCTTTAAAACAACCAAGAGAATTATTTTCTTTTAGTAGGGATATAAATGGTGAATTTCATTATGATCCAAATCATGAAAATATAAGTTATTATTATTTCCCAAATTCAAAAGTTGATGATAATATAGATTTACAAGCTGGATTTTCAAAATTTAAACAAATACCAAATGAAGATAATATGCCAAATTTTAAATCTTTTCTTGAATATTTGATCCAATTTGAAAAGGAAAATGGGAAAATTGATACTGATTTGGTTACATTCCGTGGGATAATGACGAGAATTCTATCTTTACCTTATAATTTATCTGATCCATTAGATTTATATATAGTTCCATTTGATAATCATTTATTTATAAAATTAGATGATGAAATTGAACTAAAAAGAAGGAAAGAGCAAGAGGATAGACAAAGACAAACTACAACAAAAGAAAAATTTGAATATATAAAAAAATGTGAATATTCAGGTTATAAATTTGAAACTTTAACTACATTAGCAAAACCTTGGTCACAAACTTCAAGATCAACAATTGAATCAAGAAATAAAAAAACTGTAAATAATTATGAACAATTCTTATCGGTGATAAAAACTGGTATTGGTAAAGTGAAAATTACTTTAATTGGTGAAATTGATGGATGTTGGAATTATATACCTGAAGAGAAATCAAAGACTCTTAATAATTATATTGAATTGAAAACTTCAAGATTAATTGAGAATAACATGCAAGTTGTAAATTTTGAAAAAAAATTATTCAAAACTTGGTGTCAATGTTTTTTAATGGGGGTCACAAAGATTATTTATGGTTTTAGAAATGATTTATTTCAATTGAAAAATATCGAAATTTATCAAACTGAAGAAATTCCTTTAATGATAAAGAGTAATCCTTTAACTAGTGATAAAAAGATTAATTGTATAAATTGTTTAAAATGGTATGGTGCTGTTGTTGAATGGTTGAATGAAGTGATTGATAAAAAGGATGAATCAAAGAGTTACAAATTGAAATATGATCCAGTGGATAGATCTTTTGTGGTGAAGGAAACATCAAAGGAAATTAATGAGAAATTAAGAAATGGTGGGTTATTGACTGAAGAGTTTATACTGTGGAGAAAGAATGAATTGTAATGATACCGAATATTGAATGTACCAGTGTGCCTATCAATCTGAAATAATGAGTACTTTGCAGTCAACTTTTCAATTGGTTATGTGATTTGCAGATCTGATTTATAGAATAGTCAGCTAATAATAGACTTCAATATATTGCACTTTGATTGTTTCATGATTATTATAATTACTATCCATCTCTATTTATCCTTTGGATGGGATTTTGCTCAATTTCTATATGCCTTTCTGTATAGGAATCGTATTCAACAAAACAAATCAGTATGTAATCCAACAAGCTGACTATTCCCAATTGATTTGTTTGATCACTCTTCGCACTATATTCTTGCATAAGATTGTTCCTTCGTTTTTATTTACTGACTCTAAGTTATCTTCTCGACAATTATGATAAGTAAAATGTTAATCAACCATTTTCATGTCAAATTTCAAAACATCACCAATTCGAATCATACTCTAACATTGATATGGTTGAATTTTTTTTGTAGTAAATCAATTTAATCTTTAATAAGATCAAACTTATTTATTCCAAAAAATAAGATATTAATAAAGTGTCTAAAGATCAGATGATAATATTTCAAGTATCAATTGTATAATATTAACATTAACAATTTCACAAAATACTTCATTTGGTCTCGTAGGTTTTATTAACTTGAATAAATTCACCAGTGATTGATTTGATCATATCAAGGTGAAATCGATTAAACATGTCTAAACATACATCAACAATAACACTATAACAATTCTCACCAAACGATTTGAAGAAATCTTAGAAAAGTATAGTAGTAGAACCACATCAACTTCACACGTGCACTTTAAACTTCCAATTTAACACTAACTTATCTAGCATATGCAGATGATACTGTGCATCCTCAAATGATGAAGATGTATTAAAACCAAATGAGCTTTTAATAAATGTAAATTGATTAGAATCAATGCACTTTAGTCTTGATGATATTGATGTATTAGCATAACAAAACAATATCTCAGGCACCTATAAAACATCACTAAATTTCATACGATGTGAAAAATTGTCAAAATGATTTGAAAATTCCTCAATTGTATTTAACCTTTAATGTTTTTGGTATTTCTACCACACCTGAAGTAATCAACACCCATGAAAACATCAATCAATTGAAAACAAAAAGGTGGATACGGTTTAATAGACTTAAATTCACAACTCAAAGGTAGACAAGCAAAAATCATATATGAAATTTTGTGAAGAAAAAAACTTCAACGTCCTCAAATTTTACTTTTAAAACATTTAAAATTGAAATTACTTCGATTACAAAACCCGTTTCCTCAACGATTTCTCTTTAATAAAATGACTATTTACCTAATAGAGATAATTGCAACATTATTTCAATTTTAATTAACAAATGTTTTCAAATGTCAAGATACTGAGTTTTTGCGCGTTTTGGTCCATGTTGATTTTGCGTTTTTTTGCGTCTCTTCATGTCATCTACAACAATTGCAGATATAAGAAATTTCCCTTTATCAGTGTAGATTTTACTGACTTTATATACTTCAAGCGTACTTTGGTCTCGATCAAAAAGCTGAAATTTAGATAACTCAAATTATCATCAAATTCATTTTGTAAGGAACTCCGAGAAATAAACAATATCAAGAAATTTTTCAAGTTTTAAGACAAAAATATATCAAATTGGCTGCAACTTTGCATACAAGTAAAACACCCAACAATTTTGAAGTTAAACGACTGTGGAATATACATATATAATTCAGGTGTACATACGAGATCCGTTATAATTGTTACAGCCTTTTAGCAATATAATTAGAATAAAAAGTGGCGCTTCCCAATAATTGCTAAAATTGTTTTGACATGATAACCACGCTTATTTGCAATATGTGAGTTGGTCTTGAAGGATTGAGTCAATAGAGCTAACGATCACAGGTACTATAATCACATGTTGAACTTAGAGTCAAATAAACTGGTGATTTAAAGCATAACTTATAATCTATTGTTTGTTATTTGAGAATTAGCAGATATCGGCGAATCCAAAGTTTAATTTACACAAAATTAAAACTTGCTGCTTTTCACATGGTAGTGATTAAGAATAAATAGGAAAAAGATGATGGCATACCAAAATTATTAATTATATACGAGTCTCGATGACTTACTATAACTACATCATATCAATCTTAATAATATAATATTCTGGATTGCTATACTAAATTGTAGTTACAAAATTGAGTAAAAAGTTACTGACTAAGCCTATAATAGTTACCAAAATAATTCATTAATTCTCTACGCTATTAAATAAGCACTCTTATGTTCATATGATGATTGTTAAGTTGAATAGATTCCTTAACCCGAGGAATTTTTGACTGTAGTGTAAATTGACTGAAAAGTTTACCCCAGACAAACAAATAAATAATAAATCTTATTTTCAACCAATAGAATCGTAGTAAATTGTAATATGATTCTTACAATATCTTAAAATAGAGTCAATTTATCCGATTCAAAGAGTAAAGAAATGGACTAAAACATAATAGTTGTTCTATATAATTGCTATATAATTATGTGGCCCATACCAATCCATTTAAACGTGTATTGTAAAATGGTTTCAGATTAATAATGTAAGCAAATTTAGCAGCTACAAAGAGAAAAAAAAAAAAATTCTGGAATCAGAAATAATTGATAATCAATTTTTATTATTGTCCCCGCTAAATAAACAAAAGTTATATTAATATATAAATATCCCCTTTAATTTTAACCAGTTAAATTTTTAACATTTTTTATTACTTTTATTTTACTTCTTAATTAATTTATTTCATTATGGCTCCAGTTTTCACAAATTCAAATGGTGCTCCAATTCCAGAACCATTTGCTACTCAAAGAATTGGTAAACATGGTCCTTTATTATTACAAGATTTTAACTTAATTGATTCATTAGCTCATTTCGACAGAGAAAGAATTCCAGAAAGAGTTGTTCACGCTAAAGGTTCAGGTGCTTTTGGTGTTTTCGAAGTTACTGATGACATCACTGATGTTTGTGCCGCCAAATTCTTAGATACCGTTGGTAAAAAAACCAGAATTTTTACAAGATTTTCAACAGTTGGTGGTGAATCGGGATCCGCCGATACTGCGAGGGATCCTCGTGGTTTTTCCACTAAATTCTATACCGAAGAAGGTAACTTAGATTTGGTTTACAACAATACTCCAGTTTTCTTTATTAGAGATCCATCAAAATTCCCACATTTCATCCATACTCAAAAGAGAAACCCAGAAACTCACTTGAAAGATGCTAATATGTTTTGGGATTATTTAACTACCAATCAAGAATCAATTCATCAAGTTATGATTTTATTTTCAGACAGAGGTACTCCAGCTTCATACAGAGAGATGAATGGTTATTCAGGTCATACTTATAAATGGTCAAATAAAAAAGGTGAATGGAAATACGTTCAAGTTCATTTTATCTCAGATCAAGGTAACAAAACTTTAACCAATGAAGAAGCTGGTCAATTGGCTGGTTCAAATCCAGATCATGCTCAAGAAGATTTATTCAAAAACATTGCTGCTGGTAATTATCCATCATGGACTTGTTACATTCAAACTATGACTGAACAACAAGCTAAGGAAGCTGAATTTTCAGTTTTTGATTTGACTAAAGTTTGGCCACATAAACAATATCCAATGAGAAAATTTGGTAAATTTACATTAAATGAAAATCCAAAGAATTATTTTGCTGAAGTTGAACAAGCTGCATTTTCACCATCTCATTCAGTTCCATATATGGAACCATCAGCTGATCCAGTTTTACAATCAAGATTATTTTCATATCCAGATACTCATAGACACAGATTAGGTCCAAATTATACTCAAATTCCAGTCAATTGTCCAGTTACTGGTGCTGTATTCAATCCACATATGAGAGATGGTGCTATGTGTGTCAATGGAAACTTGGGATCCCATCCAAACTATCTTGCCTCAGATAAGCCAATTGAATTTAAAGAATTCAGCTTACAAGAGGATCAAGAAGTGTGGACCGGTTCAGCTTGTCCATTTCATTGGAAATGGACTGATGCTGATTTTAAGCAAGCAACAGACTTGTATAACGTTTTAGCTAAGTATCCAAACCAACAAAAGAACTTAGCTCACAACGTTGCAGTTCATGTTGCTGCTGCTGATGCTCCAATTCAAGACAGAGTCTTTGAATATTTCGGTAAAGTTGCTAAAGAATTAGGTGAAGCTATTAAAAAGGAAACTTTAGAATTAAGTCCTAGAAAATAAATGAGTATGTAGTTAGTATTTAGTTTAAATATGATGAATATAGTAAATTGTTTGAAATTTATGATTTTAATTCTCTAATTTTTCTCATATCGAATAAGCTAAGTATATCTAAATTGATAGTAAACTTTTGTTCATTAAGAATGAAAATAAATAGAAATATAGATTGGAGAGTTAGAGACGATTTACAATTGAATTTAAAAGATAAAATGTCAGATTGATAGTTAATCAAGTGCATTTTAACGAGTAATTCTTTAGCTTGGGATTGTAAGTTGTGGTGATTGTAAATATGTTGAGTATCTGAAACGTGGACTTTTATATCAGGATAATTATTTGTGTATGAACATGATTGTTGTCGAATTACAGAGATGACATGATTGTTTATTGAATTAGTGCAATTTTGCTTATATTTAAACAATAGTTGAGTAGTTCTACTATAAAAGTGATTGAGAGTAATTACATTATTAACTTGATATTTACATGATAATACACATTTATAAAGCTGATTTGTATGTTTAAATTGTTGTATATTGTTATTATCTTGAGTTCAATTTAACTATGGTACATCAAAGCTTCTTATTTTATAAATTATGGATTCTTTAGATTCAAAATTATTACTGAAACAGGTTCTTGTCACACTGATTTTGAAGTAATAAAATCTGTAGTTGATGACGAACAACTATTTATTGAGGATGTGTCACTTCAAATGAAAACTTTTACAATTAGGATTATTCAAAAAGCCGGTGACAAAATACATGTTGTATATATTTCAAAATATAAATTAAGGTTATAGGAATATTCACGACTTTAAATTCGATAGCTTTAATTTCAAAAAATTCTCAATAAAGGAATTATCACGTTGAATATCCAATTACAATAAAAGTGTAAGATATTAATAGTTTTGCTTAATAGACATAAATATAGAGGTTTGATCTATTATTAAACAGGAATCGACTAATTATGTTATTTGGACTCATAGCTTAATGTTCAAATGTAAATTGAATATTATATCGAAATTTGTCTGATCCATTTTTGATAGTGCTTTTGTCAAAAATTATAACGATTACGAAAGTTATCAATCATTTTATTATTTATCAATAGAATTTATTTTTAAATTATACTAATAAATCTTAAAAATATGATATAGAATACTTTTTCAGTCAATTACTTCAACATTTTGAAATAACTAATTAATTATCAATATTCTTTGTAAATTATATTGGTTTATTTGAATTTCAAATATCAATTCACCTGTAAATAAATAAAGTACTTTGAGTGCATAAGATAAACCTTAGTTGTATCAATAGCACAATACTTTAACTTTGATTATTCGATAAATTAATATGTGCTGCCAAAAACGAACTTAAAAAAAGGATTCATAATCAACCACAAAAAATTAGCAATAATCTTAAAATTTTTTGCAAATTTGCATGTTTTTATATTGTTTCTGCTTGTAATTTTTATCTGAGCATTATTGAGCTATTTGAATGCAATTATAATGACGAAAGAATTAAAGTTATAATTTGAAACAGATTATAGATAATTAATTTTGTTTCAAATAATGTCATGCAAGCTTATTTCGAATTTATTAGTTAAGCTTAATTCTTATTTTTGTTGTTTTAAAATTGAATTTTACACAAGGTCAAATAAGTCTAGATTTGTTGTTTTTGGTTACGATCTAATCCCTGTCTCGATAATGTACAGATTAAGATTAAATATATGAGAAAATTCACGAATTTTGATTAATCATTGTCATTTGAGCTAACAGAGTTCTTATTAATACTTTTCCTAGATTATAGTGAAGAATCTGAAGTTAAATTTACAAAATAATTTAACTGCAGAGAAAACAACTCCATTTATTAACGTTTGAAGGTATATATAACAAAAAACAAGACAAAGAAGCACAATAATTGGATGGATTAGTAGATAAATTAAGTATTTGATTAAAAATTTATTCCTTTTCTAGAGTAATCCATTTAATTCCGATTTGAAGCATCGAATTTAAATCTAGCGCCAAATAATTAATTATTATAAAAGTTGAATTTATTCTGAATATAGATAACCGATATCGTTGGTAAATAATAATTTAATTTTACTATTTAATTATACATTTTGAAATTAAATATACAATTAAATCTTAAAAAAATGTGGTAGATTGAATACTCTTGAGATTATTATTTCAACTTCGATATTTGAAATAACAACTGCAATTTTGATATTCATTTTTGAAAATCTTTTAGGTTCGACACCTAATATAAACTAAGTCAATGAAAATAGATCTGACAATGTAGCTAAACTCATTTTTTCAAATTGATGTCATTGCATTAATAAAATGGTTAAACAAAATCAATGTTCAACATGAAAGAAGAAGGTTATTTCTCTGAAATTGATGATGTAAAATATGCTCCACTTATATAGTTTTTAAAAAAAGGGGGAGATTAATAATTTAATTGAGAAAATTCAACATCTAAAAAACGCATGTAATTAATTAAACTTTTTGTGTTAATATACTCAATCGAGAAACTTAAACACAAAATCAATCAATATCGTCAAACTAAAAATTTCAAGAAAAATAAATTAGCATCTATGAAGACTTAAGAATTTTATCTTTGTATCTAAATATTTAGTCTTTCAATTGCTAATACCGGAGTTTGATTGCATTATTTTTATTAATTATTTATAAACTTTGTCTCAAAAATTTATAAAGCATTATTAAAAATATGTAGTGAAATACTCTTGAATTCATTACTTCAAAATCTATCTTTGAAATAATTTACTCTTTTGAATATTTCTTGTTTCTTGTAAATTTTTCAGCAAAACTGAAAAACTTTTCCCCATGATTTGAATTACAAAATACTGAATCAAACATTAAAACCAAACAAAGGTGCCGAATTCATACAGCGATTTTAAATCAATGTGGAATACAACTCAATTTATAGTTTTAAAAGAGACTCAAAATTCGAGATTTAACTTTGCGTTGCATGCAGAATATACTTTAAAGTTTTGTGTAATGTTATTTAATTAATTAATTATCATCTTCCGAAAATATCAATTTTATCATTAAAGATCAACAGAATATAGTTTTAATATCATGATACCATAAACGAGAGATAAAAATAGATGAGATCTCTGGAAGGTAATGAGCTCAGCATTGTTACCTTAATATTGTTTGTCTAAAGAAACTGAACTTTAAATAAAATTAACTAACAATTTTGTTAAATACAAGCATCTTAAGTTTAATTAATAGATTTTTAAAAACTAATGTAATTGTATAAGCAATGAAGAAACAATGAAAGACAACTACACAAGTTCGAAATTTGTACAACCTCTTTTTGATTGCATTATAAATTATGAAGATTGCAAAACGTTACTTTTATTTTATTATTTATCAATAAAATTTGTTCCTAAATTATACTAATAAATATTAAAAATATGAAATAGAATACGTTTCTAATCGATTATTTCAACATTCGTATTTGAAATAACTGATCTAATATTAATATTCCTTGTCAAAGTAGTTTAATCCAAATGAACAATGGATTGACAGATACATGAACACACCATGGATGGCCTCAGAAAAATTTCCAGAAAAAGAAGACAAGAAATTAATCAAATTAGTTAAAAAAAAAGGGCACAGATTAATTCTTGTAAAAATTATTTGGAAGTATTGATACGTTTTTATAGTTTTTAACTTTCTTATTTGTTAAAAATATAATAATGCAATCATGATGACAAAAGAATTAGAGTTAAACGTGAAACAAATTATAGATAGCTTCAAAAACTTCTAAGCAAGATTGAATTTTCTTGGTAAAATGTTGTTTTTTTGTTGTCTTTATTCGGAATTTTCATTTCATTAAATAGGTCTGGATTTTTATTGATTAAAATTAGTTTTTTGTGTTCATTTATATACCATGTGCCATAATGTACCAATTTGAAAAAAGAATGACAAATAATCTCGAATTCTAATTATGCATCATTTTATACTCTGTAGGTTTTCGAGTATTTTACAAAACAATTTAATTACAAAGAAGTAATATCAATGTAAATCGAAAACTTCTATTTAAACAACAATAATCAAATTCCCAATCTCTCATCTTTAATGGACATCGAAATTGGATAGTTGGTTATTTATGAATTAACGAGAACGTGAATTAATTAAATACGATTCCAAATCCATTGCTGGACTAATTAAGTAAATTTCAAAATATTCAAATTAAACCAAACGCAAAAAGAAAGAATCCCCACAAAAGTAAAGTTTTTCTAAAAATAGATAACCGAAATTGTTCAATAATAATAATTGAATTTTAATATTTAATTATAAATTTTTTATTTAAAATATACAATCAAATCTTAAAAAAATGTAGTAAATTGAATACTTTTGAATAATTATTATTTCAGCTCCGATGTTTGAAATAACAAATTCATATTTAATATTCATATTTAATTATATTCGTGTTTTGACACGTCATAAAGAAATGAGTTAAAAACAAGAGATGTGTAAACAACTTATCTGTAATGAATGTAAAAACAACTATCATATTTTGCTAGCACTTTAATGAAATTTTCCTGAAATTCATATTGTAGTTTTTGCTTTACTTATATACTTTTTTAGAAAAAATCAAATATGTTTTCTGAATAAATTTATTCAAAATATGCATGTAATAAATTTAACTTTTGTGCTCTCATACCTAATTGAGAAGCCTGAACACAAAATCATCATTATCGTCAAATCATAAATTGTTATCCTTTCGTCGAATGTTTAGGGGTTGAGTTGTGATTATTAAAATTTAAGTTTTTGTGTATATTATCTATTAAGTTGATCTCAGAAACTTACAAAGTATTGAAAATAGTGACATACTCTTGATTTATTCATGCCTGTTCTTAAGTTTAACGAAGGAAACCTAAACCTAGTTCATTGTAGAATGAATTAGATTCCTTTCTTACTACCAGGTTGACCTGATCATATATAGAACACATTCAATTTGACTTCAATATCAATGACAATTTCCAAACATAACACATAATATTTACATTATAATACATATTTATAAAAAATCTCTTAGAAAATCATCAAATAAATAATTATCAATTGGATTTGTATCTTTATTTTGTTGTATGAAATTATTATCATAAGTTGAATTCAAATGAGGTATATCAAAATTCATAATTTCATTAAATTCAGGATTCTTTACATTTAACATTTGTACCCATAATGAATCAGCTTGTTGTATAATTGAATCTGAACTAATTGAATTTGTAGGTGATGAAGAAGTACTTTCTAAAATACTCTTTGGTTTTTTCTTAATTTCAATTTCATCTAATGAATTTGTCATGATATTTTCCAAATCAGTCAACATTTCTGTTGTTAATAAATCGGCTTGATATTGAGGTTTATTATTTCTTATAAATTCATCATCAACCAATGAAGCAATATATTTTTGAGCTTTAGTTACCCTCCAAGCATAATAATATCTATAAGATAATTTATATAAACATTTGAAGAAAATGTTTGACCATTTCATTGATAAATTACAGCAACTTTTCAATTTTTCAAAATGTAATTTATAATTTAAATCAGCTATATTACTTGATTTCATTTTTAAATAATGATCATACTTATTTTGCAATGAATAAATACAATATTGTAACCTAACTGTAATTGTCAGGATTATAATTATTGATTTATGACATGCTAATTCAAAACTTGGAGTTAATAATAAATCATTTGGAGCTTTTAATTTATTTAAATTGAAATGTATAGTTTTATGAATAAATGGTAAAACTTTACTAATTAATAAAAATGATTTTTTAATATAAAAATAATATAATCTGATATTTTCCTTCTTCTCATAATGATTTATAAAATGAGAATATATTGAAATTAACCAGAATGTACAATGTAGGTAAATCTTCAAATATATACTAATCAAAAATGAATCTTGTAAATTTGTTTCAAATCTATAATCTTGTAGTATAGTTCCATATCTATCTTGTAGATACTTTTCTATGTAATTCAATTTTATTACAAATTGGGACAAATTAACAGTTCCTTTAACTTTAAACAACATATCTTGTAATTCATATAATGGTTCATGAGCAGTTTCTAAATTAGGAAATCCTAAACTAGCAATTGTTTCCAATTCTATATTTACAACATTCTCATTACCTGGAATATAAAATGGAATTTCTGTATCAAATGAAAATGAATTCACACTTAAACTAGTACCATGTGACATTGCATTATCTAAATCTTGTATAATTAATGTGTACCAAATTTTTCTACCTAAGTTATTTAATTTTTCATCAGGTAATGATTTAAAATTATTTGGTTCTCTATGTAGGTCCAATTGTAATGCCATTTTAATCAACATTGAGATTGAAATTTCTGCATCTCCACCATCTAATCCATCACCTTCTTCAGGAGCAAATGCATAATATAATCGAATCAATACACCTAATTGTAATAATGTGATATTTGAATTTTTCATAAAATTGAATAAATGAAAACATGAACAAGCAATTGAAACAACTTCTATACTTATTGGGTTTTCATAAAAATATTTCAATTCTGAATTATGAGAATTTATTTCATTGGTTGATAAATCATGAGAAAATAGTGAAATATAACTTAATCTTAGAATCAATAAAAGTATTCCAAGTTGTATAAAATCTTGTTTCTTTTCAACTTTTAAATCATTATCAATAATTGGTGTAAGGTATTCTCGAATTGAAGTTTCATCAATTATCGGAAATAAAGGATATAAAGTATGAAAAAATCTATTAAATAATAACCATATAATTTTCTTTTCAGGTAAAACTAATTTAATTTTTTCTAATAAATTTAATTCTTCATTTATAGGACCTTGATGAAATGATAAACCAAAAGATGTTACATTATCTTCATGAACTTTATCAGTGAAATCTTTTTCAATTTGTGAAGCATCATTTTGTTTTGGAAATACTTTATAATTGAAATGTTCTTTTATACTTGACATGTGGTTCCATAACAATGACACTGCATGATCATTCTTAATCAATGCAATCCAAGATAAAGGTCCTGAATTTCTTTTTCGAATTGGATCTTTATCTTTACTTGGAGTTAAACCTTCAAAAAAATTATAAGTATCAAAATCAGATTCAACTTGATTATTTCCTATAAGATCAGATACATTGACAAATTCATTTACATCATGATTGATTTCTTTTGGTTTAACTGATTTTTCTAAAGTTTGTAATTTCAATTTTAATTCATTTAATTCATTATGAACATTAATTGTATCCAGGGATAAGTTTGAATAAACACATTCTTTTTTATATTTGATACATGTATTACAAGGATTCTCTAGATCACATTTGACCCTTCGTTTCTTACAGAAATCACATACTTTGGTGATTCTATTTCGTTTGATACCCATTGCAACGCGTAGATTACGTAAGATTTAAAATTTACAACTGATTTTTAGTAATTAATAGTTACTGACCAATAAACTTTCGTTTGCGCTTTGATATTCGATTCTTTGATTTTTATTTTATACTTGACTATGTATGATTTAGAGTCTCAATTGAAAGAGGTTCCTTACCAAATACTATCCATTCTTTAATGGGATTCCATGCGCAGAATCCCAGTATTCTGTTTTTGATCTGCGGCTTTAGATGTGTTTTTGCGCTTTGAGTTTTCTTGTAATTGATATAACCAAGCATATTAAAACTGCTGAGTGGGGTATTTCTTTTTAATTATAATAAGATATCGAGACTCTTAAGAGTTTAAGATGACATCTATTATAAAAATGGTGGACTATTTATAAAATCACATTTCATTATTCAAATTATTCAAACTATTCATTTGCAGCCAGATATTATCAATTTGTTCATTCAAAGCAGCATCACCAAAAATTGTTGCAAAACTTAATTTCTCCTTATTATCTAAAAATGTTTGCATTACAGATTCCAATTCAATTAAAGTATCAGTTGGTATTGATAATGTATTATGATTCATTTTCATTAAAAACTCATCAGTTGTGTAAGACCCAATTACATCATGAGCTTTTACAATTCTCCAGGCATAGTAATAACGTTGAGATAACTTCGCCAATCCATCTTTAAATATCAAACTATATTGCCACATTAATTCAGCACAATTCTTTAAACTTTCCAAATGTAATCCCTCACTTTTGATCATATCCAATCTTAATCTTAAATTAAATGAAATTAAAATATTCAAACATTTATGAGCAATTGATTCAAAACTTGGAATCAAAAATAAATCCATTGGTGATTTTAATCCTTCTTTACATATAAATTTATGATATAAAGGTATAATACAATTTATTATCGCAAAAATCTTTCTTAAATAGTATAATGCAAATTTTGAATTTTTTTCAAAATGATTAAATAAATGAGTTAAAATTGATAAATGCCATCCACCACCTCTCAAAAAAACTTTCAATCTTGTTGCTTGTGAAAAGGTTATATTCGTATCTTCAAGATTTATTGATTCACCAGCTAGATTTAAAAACATTTGATCCATAACATTCAATTTATTTGTAAATTCAAGTAAATTCACATTTGATTTGATTTTATAAATCATTCTTTGTAATTCATATAAATTATCATAGCTCGGATTCAACATTGGGAATATCATACATGCAATTGATTCTAATTCAGGATTCTTAACATTGGCATTATTTGTTGAATGATATGGTATCTTTGTATCAAAAAATTCTGAATTTGTATTTAAATTATTACCATTTGTTAAAACATTTTCTAAATCTCTCATTAATATTATGTACCATAATTTTCTTGCTAGGTTTGTAATTTTATTATCTATATGTGGTTCACGATGTAAATTTAATTGCATTGCCATTTTAACCAACATTACATTTGCAACTTCAGCATCACCACCAGTTAAATCATCACCTTCTTCAGGTGCAAGAATACTATATATTCTAATAAACAATGCCAATTGTATTAATGTTATATTTGCATTTTTCATATAATCGAATTGATCTAAACAATTCTTTGCAACTTCAATAATTTTAATATTTATTGGATTTTTTATAATATATTCATAATGTGGATTATCATAACCAGTTAATGCAGAAACATAACTCAATCTAATTATAATCAAAAGTATACCAAGGTATGCTAAATCCATTTTTTTATCAACAACAACTTCAACTTCAATTTCATTAAATTTCTCATAACCTATTAATTTTTCAATATAACCAACAAAATCAGATTCATCAACTATTGGATAAAATGGGTATAATTTTTCAAAAAACCATTTTATCAATAACCAAATAACTTTTTGATTTGGTAAAACTAATTTTATCTTTTCAATCAATTTTAATTCTTCTTCAAATTTATCAAAATATTGTATACCTAATGATATTGATTTTTCAGAAACTTTTCTATCTTTATAAGGTTTTATATAACTTTTTCCATCTTCATTTTCATAGGTGGCTGTAAAAGATGCATATTTTGGATCATTTGATTGAAATGCTTCGGTTTTAAATTTATCTTTTATATTTGAAACAAATGTCCATATTTGTTTCATTGCATTATCAGTTTGAACTAATGCAATCCAAGATAATGGACCAGAGTTCCTTTTCCTAACTGGATCTTTTTCATAATTTGAATTTGAATTTTTGAAAAAATTATATGAATCAATTGGTGAATCAATAGGATTATTACCCATCATTTGATAAAAATCTATTGAAACATTCAAATCTTGTGGTTTCTCTTTGGCTATAGCATTTTCAAGAAATTTTAATTTACTTTTCAATCGAAATAATTCATTTTGTGAATGATCTTGAATTGGATCACTATTTTCATAAAATTCTTTTTCAGAATAAATACATTCACGATTAAATTTTAAACATGTTGAACAAGGTTTTTCTAAATTACATTTGATTTTTCTTCTTTTACAAAAATCACAAACTTTGGTTATTCTAAATCTTTTGTTACCCATTTGATGAGGATTTGAGTTGATTTGAATTTAAATTTTATAGAAAATCTTGAAATTTGTATAACCTGTTGCGCATAGAGAAATTACAAGAAAAATTAGGAGATCAAACGATAAGTCATCGATTCGACTAAACCATTAAAGCCGTTGAGATAGTGTTTGATAGAGTGTAGGTGGATGTTTGTTATAGCTTTAGGCGAATGTAAGGTACAACAACCAACATGAAAATTGTTGCGTCCAGAGCAAATTCAATTTTATCTCCGTTTTTGAATATCAACGATCTACTGTGATTTCTAAGTTCAAGGCAGTGCAACTATCTCGATGAATTTTGGACTTAGTTTCCCAAAATGGAAGTTTGAGGCTTTGATGTTTCCTGAATTGACCAATACACAGATCTGAGTTTTATTTGACCAATCTCATTTCATAACAGTTACAATTTTCATATGGATTTCCATGAGAGCGGAGTTTAAAATGGAATTAAAAATTCAACAATTCGCGAAATTGAAAATTCTCGAAGATTCAGGTTTGTTGATTTACGGTAAGATTGGAAGTTTTAGTTACTAAAAATAAATTGAATCAAAAATCGACTCACCGTGTTTCTTTTAAGCCTTGGAATTGAAAGAGTTCTTTGCGTGATTTTGTTAACCTTTATACCTGAGCCATGATAGGCAAAGTAATCGATGTCTGTTTTTTTTATACTTGCTGCTTAAGTAAAATTGTGGTCTATAATTTTGGGTCACGAAATTTAAGCAATTCACATTTAAATTAAGCCCGAGAATGAAACAGTTTTGAGTTATTTTTAGTATATATATACATTTAATTTCCCCATTTTTCCCAATTATACAAATATTCATTCATTATGGCAGACATATTATCAGCAGTTGGAGATATAGTTTCAGCAGGTATTGGCATTGCATCAAAAGGACAAAATGTTTTTGCAACAGTTACATCAGATGCTGCTGGTGTTTTCCATACAGCTACTTCAGGTGTTGTTGTTGAATTTAAATCATTAACTTCAGAAGGTGGTGAAGGATTTGCAATTGTAACTTCAAGAGCTGATGGTGCTATAAGTACAATTACTCAAGGTGCTTCAAGTGAATTATCAATTAAATCAGAAGAAGTAGATAGTTTTAGAAGTTCATTAAGTAATGCTGAATCTACAGCTAGTGGTTCATCGACTGATACTGAAAGTACTGGTTCTGCTAGTTCAAATGGTGGTGCTGGTGGTGTTGTTGCAAATGGATCAAGTACAAGTGATTCATCAAAATCATCAGATTCAACTTCATCTAGATCATCAGATTCAGCTTCATCAGATTCAAGTTCATCTAAATCATCAGATGCTTCATCCTCATCTAAATCTGATGCTTCTTCAACTTCTTCAAGATCAAGTTCATCATCATCATCAACTTCTAGTGGATCTAGTTCTGGTGCAATTAAATCAACTGAATCAAACTGGAAGAAATCTATGTTATTTGGTTTAATCGGTGGTTCAGTATTATTAACTTTAATTTAGATCAATACAAAATAAACTTTGAATACGATCTCTGGGTAAAAAATAAGCTCTACAAATCGATCTTTTGATCAATTCTGTTGAGAACCGGCTTTTAGATTTCTCTCTTGATTATCATGCTAAGATAATAATTTGATTTTCATTTAAGGGCGATTGGAACTGGGTTTAAGATTTGTATTTCTACTTTAAGTAAAAAACAGGTTTTCCTGATTGGTTAATGCGGCTCTGACTTGGTTTAAACACGAAGCTTGAATTATTATTGTATATAATTTTAATA
This sequence comes from Insectozyma morakotiae, assembly GCA_030564645.1. NCBI lineage: Eukaryota > Fungi > Ascomycota > Pichiomycetes > Serinales > Debaryomycetaceae > Insectozyma > Insectozyma morakotiae. The sequence continues at coordinate 175,782 of JAKTYD010000004.1, forward strand.
GTACGATGTCAAAACACCCCTAAAGGAAATGTGTATGGATATATGTCATTTATAATATTTTTAACTACGTTTTAATCATTCCGACTACTTATACTAAATGAAAACGTTCAAGGAGGGATACTAGAACTAAAGAAACATAGCTTTTGATCGAGTATCCGATTTAGTTGCTAAAGATTGAATCGTATTTTCAACAGGAGTTTAGGGCTTCAGGTGTTTCAGGTTTGTTATTTCAAGTTTTCAAATTTTACAAAATTTCTTCTGATACGGGGTGCCGTCGATGAAGCTAAAAATTACAAAAAAAATCAACAGAATAATAATACAAAGATATCATAAAGACAACTCAAGTCAACTTATACTCAATTGTTATTCATAGTGATTTCGTATTTCTCATCGATTCATCGTATCAGTGAGACATGAACGGATTCTAAAACAAATGTGCTGATATGAATTCCATTTTAAAACATAATTATAATTCGATATCTAAAAATTAGAATCTTCTTTTTTCTATTTTTTTTCAATTTAGTTTTCATACATTTTTAAGATATGTGATATGTTTAAAAAATTACATAATAAATAAAGCATATATTATTATTAACTTTTCAAGGTGTATGTGAATATCCAAGGCAGTTCAAGCTAAGAATTTATTGATATATTCTTCTTATCTTACTTGACTACTAAATTATTAAATTAGAGCCTCTTTAATGATATTTTTGATCCATTGGAGGTTAATATAATTTTAATTTGCCACTTTGTGTAAAATGATTGTGCTTACATAATAAAAATATTTGGTCTTTAATTTCACGTAAAATCCATCGATATCGAATTTCAGATTTAGCTCATCGATCTGCAATTGGAATGTCTTAAATATGTCTCAAAGTTGATTCAGAATGTAGTTAAGCTCAACCTAAATTATTTAATGTACATCTCAGGCATTTGCTTATAATTTAATTGGCAGATATTATATTTTGTGTAAAAAAATTTCTTTTTTATATTACATAAGTGCTTACAGTTGGAAAAATTGAAATTGGGTGCAAAAGATGTATGATAATAATAAAAATTGTCGATAGATGTAAGGGTGTAAACAGATATTAGTTTAACATAAGATATTCAAATTCCTATTCTATATAGGGTGTTGATATTACTAAATTTCAGTACTCTTTAATTACACACCTTTTATTATAATCAAATAAAAATATTGTAGTTTAATTTTTGATCTTAATTTCTTAATCTAAAAATTTAAATATCGTCAAATTTTTCTTCTTTTCTTTTAAAGACGAACAGTCTTACTATTTGTTCAAATAGATTTATAACTCATCATTTATAAACCACGTATTTTATCTCAATTTTTCAATATTCAAATAGTTGGTTCATTAGCATTCAAATCTGTCATTTTTGCATTCAGCATTGCATCTATCAATACTCATTCCATATATAATTTGCATTGAAAGCATATTCATCACAAATCATTACTTAAGACATTAGACCAAATTTACAATCATTTTTTATAGAACAAGGAGAAAAAAAAAATGTCAAAAAAACTTCCCATAAGTTCAATTTTATTATCTGATCCAATGTCAAAACCTGCTAGATTACAAGTTGATCCAGATTCAATAGAAGCAGAAGATAAACCAAATAGTATGAGTGGGTCTACTTTCAACATTTGGTATTTAAAATGGTCTGGAGGTTCAAATAATCCTAGAAATAGACAACAACAATTATCTAAATTTAGATGTCATATCAAACAAGATCAAGGATACACAAAAGCAAGAAAAACTAGTCCCATTTGTATATTTTTCAGTAAAGGTTGTTGTTACCTAGGTTCTAAATGTCATTATTTTCATCGATTACCATTAGAAACAGATCAAGTCAATACAAATCAAGATTGTTTTGGAAGAGAAAAAACAGCAAATTATAAAGAAGATTATGACGGAGTAGGTTCATATAATTGTAAAAACCATACTATATTCATAGGGAATATAAAACCAAAATTAAATATAGAAAATATACTAAGGAAAAATTTTGAAGAATTTGGAACAATTGAAGATATAAAAGTTTTATCTAATAAATCATGTGCTTTTATAACATTCAGATTAGAAACTGAAGCACAATTTGCAAAAGAAGCGATGCAATCACAATCATTAGATGAAAGTAATAATCCAATTTATATACGATGGTCTAATAATAAAAATCAAGATAAAAGAACTATTGATGAAATTTCACCAATCGATAAATTCAATGAAATAATGGAATCAAATACTCATAAGAAAATTAAAATAACTCAAGACTTAAATGGGAAAAGCCCAAGTGAAATTGTTGAAGTTAAAGAAATTGGTGTTGATGATGAAGGGGATGAAGGTGATGAAGAAGATGACGAAGCAGATGAAAATGAAACTGGTGATGTTGAAAAATTAATTATTAAACCAAGAAAAGAAGGTAATTTGAAAAGAAATATAAACTATACATTACAAAATTCTAATAATTCAAATAAAGAATTTAAAGAACCAATAAAGATAAATGGAACTAATGGTTTCCAAAGAAATCCAATAATAAATGATTCAACAATGAAGGATTTAGCAAGATTTAAGAAGAAGTTGATTTTTAAACGACACGAACCAAATCTAGTTAGTGTAATTGGTAATTACTCAACTGATGAGGATGATGATTAATGTTGAATGAATATGAAGATTAAAAATTAATTTGTTTTTCTTATTGATGTAGTTCAATCATAAGCTTTTTGAAAGAGAGGTGAACGCATATTTTAATCGAAAACCCCCCATTATCTCTTGACTTGATTTTAAAATTTATATTTTAAATGAAGACAGTACTTGAATCGAAAGATTTTGGTCATGTTTTCATTTTGCAAAGGTTAGTAAATCGTGTTCTGATAGGTCTTAGTTATATAAAACAGTGATTGAATCTAGCTCTAGCAATGAAGCTAAATCATTATTCATACAATGAATCCTTCTGACAGATGATCGAGATAATGTGATATGTAACAATAAAATGAAATATTATAAAATGAGGAACGATCGAGATGAGTTATAAAAGGATTTAAAAAAGATAAGAGATAAAAAATTGCTATAGAGAATACCGACGGTAATGATCAACTTATAAGTATTTATTGAATAGCAGATCGAAACATCAATGCAACTAATTGCAACTTAGTCACATGAATGATGTTGATAAAATTTCTACAAAATGTAGAGGTTTCGATATTTGACATCATTAGTTATAAAAATAACATGTTTATTGAAAATAAATTATATAATTGCTTCATTCAACTAGATTCCGATCATTTAAAAGATCCTTTTGATTTTTTTGTTACCAAACTCTAGAATGGAACTATATTTGATGTCAGTGAGTTTTTAAACTGCCCAAAACCAATAGCTTTTTTATTCAAATCAACAGCAACGTGCATATATCTGAAGAGATAAGCACCTAATTGTCTAGTAGTTCCTTTATGCACCGAAGTTTTACAAGATTCTCCACTTTGATTTGGATCAACAAATGATTTCAACGGTAAAGTAAGCGTCTTTCCATTGATTGTATAATTGAATGTTTTTCCTTCAAGTGCAGTACAATTGAATGTATTCTTTTGAGCATTATAAACTCCCATTTTTGTAACGACATCTATGAATTGTGTATATGCTGCTTCAGGTAAATAACTATCTGTACCTCCAGTATCAACAGTATATGTATAATTTATGGTAATATTTTGATTATCGATTATCATATAATTTGATACGGCATTAATATTTCTTTGTGGAAGGGTAGTCCAACTAAAATCACCATCAAGTTTTGCTTTATCATAACCTCCTAAATGAAATTTAGAACCAACACTATTATCACCTATATAAAATGAATAAGCTGGTTGAGAAATGTTGCCTTGCTCATAGGCTTTCCATGCAATGTTTCTTTCTTTTGGTGATGATAGACCCATACCAATTATACCTTGTGGTTCTCGAGCATTATAATCTAAAGCAAACGGAAATTGTTTTACTGTAAGATCACCAATGGTGAGATCATCTTGTACTAAATTACCAGCCAAGAATGCTTGACCACTATAATAGGTTGTAATATTGGATCCTATCCAAGTAAAAGAATTTGATTTGCTGGTATCAAAAAGTCCGAATTTTTTACAATTGAAAGAACATGATGCATTGATTGAAATTATATGACAATCATAACTACCAGTATCGAAAGACACTGTCACAGGTTGATTATTCGAACCAACTTTGAGATCAATTGAGTAATAGGCAGGTTTATAAATATTAGCTTCAGGAACTAAGTAATCTCTTTTAACAACACTTGGTCTATGAGTCAAATCATATGATGAAACTTTGAATTGCTTTTTCTTGTTTAAAGCTGTTGCATTTGAGAACACAATAAATGTTCCAATTAACAACAAAATTTGATGAAACTGCATTTTGATATTGAAATTGAATATCTTTATCACTCTATTTATACTTCAAAAATTCATCATCAAGGAGATGTCTGTTATGAGCATTGAGTTTATTGTTGAACAAAAATATTGAGCTAATTGTTAAACAAAAATATTATTTTGAAATTCATGTTATAATTACCAGAATTTGTACAAACATCACTCATTGATTTGATTCTTACAAAACTTTAAATCTCAATAAAGTGAACTCAAAGACCTGTCAATTAAATACTGCAAAAGATCAATCAAAGTTTAATAAAATGATCCTCAGAGGCTTTTGAAACAAAAATCATAACATCCCAATTAATTTAAATCTCCTATTTCTATTTCCTTTATTAAAATTTTATTTAATTTAAACCCGAGTTTATTTTGGCTCTATGTAAATAATTGCTTCTATGGTTACAAAATTCTTATTGTATGAATATCAATTTCGTGTTGATATGTTACTTGTCCGCAATTGTAACTATTTAATACATTAGAAAAGATCTCAGTTCTGTATTTAGTTTGCCCCAATCCATAATGTATCAAGCTCTATTGCTTCTACTATCCATTGAAGAATCCTATTCAATTAACGATAAAAATCGAAAAAGTTAAAAATTTAGTGAAAATATATAATAATTTACTCATAACCATCTAATTGTCTACAAATTTCACTCCTTTGCTATTTATTCGTAAATACAATCGTAGTTCTATCAGATTATGACTCAAATTTCATTTTACTCTTAGTTCTGTTTTTTAATTTTGATAATTTGTTGACCATATAAAAGTAGTTTGAAATAAGTGTACAGTCACTAATTTTCATGGTAATACCGTTTTAAAAATTTATTAATTATATGAGCAAATCTAAAGTGTTATAAATCTATCAATTGCATATTTCGGCCACGAAATTTTAGTTAGCTCATGCATCAGGTTCAGAATTGGTTTGAATCAAAAGTATAAGAACCTTAAATTTGGAATCAATCGTTGATATTTTTCGTTAAGACAAATGATCTAAGTTTAAAAAACTATACACCCAGCTTACTTTGACTTTTGAGTTCAAATCAACAAAACTATCCACTCGTCTTTAGTGAATACTCTGATTTTGTTTTCTTATCACTATAATCACCAAAATAAATTTGTGAGCGCATTTGGTAGCCGATTTTTCTGATAGGCAACTTTATCATCGTACAATATACTGAACGATTTCCATGTCAGAAAGATCTTTAATTAGGATCATCAAATAGTCAATCACAGAGCTTTTAGCAACATTTAAAACTACTATCAAAGTTTTATGAGGAGGTATATTGACTTTGACTTGGTTTGTTAGTTACGAGCCTTGGCTTTTACAGTTTTGTGTTACGTTTCTAGGGGCAGTATTTGAATTGAAAGTTTTTAGTTATGTTCTACTACTTTAGTAAGTAAGCTAAATTAATTTTCATTCAATAGATCCTATAGACAGACGATGTCAAAGGATAGAGATATGGTGAAACTGAATAGTAAGATGATCTTTTGTAAAGTGAAAAGTGTTTATTCAAAATAAATCATATAAATGTTTCATTCCACTAAATTCTATAATTTAAAAGACCCTTTTGATTCTTTAAATACCAAATTTTAAAATGGAACTATATCTGATGTCAGTGAATTTTTAAACTGTCCAAAACCAATAGCTTTTTTATTCAAATCAACGGCGATGTGCATGTATCTGAAAAGATAAGCACCTAATTGTGCAGTAGTTCCTTTATAAACTGAAGTTCTACAAGATTCTCCACTTTGATTTGGATCAACAAATGATTTTAACGGTAAAATAAGTGTCTTTCCATTAATTGTGTAACTAAATGTTTTTCCTTCAAGTGCAGTACAATTAAATGTATTCTTTTGAGCATTATAAACTCCCATCTTTGTAACAACATCTATGAATTGTGTATATGCTGCTTCAGGTAAATAACTAGCCTCTCCTCCAGTATCAACAGTATATGTAAAATTTATGGTAATATTTTGATTATCAATTATCATATAATTTGATACGGCATTAATATTTCTACCTGGAAGAGTAGTCCAACTAAAATCACCATCAAGTTTTGCTTTGTCATAACCTCCTAAATGAAATTTAGAACCAACACTATTATCACCTAAATAAAATGAATATGCTGGTTGAGAAATACTACCTTGCTGATAAGCTTTCCATGCAATATTTCTTTCTATTGGTAATGTTTGACCCATACCAATTATACCTTGTGGTTCTGTTTCAACAGCATAATCTAAAGCAAAAGGGAATTGTTCAACTGTAAGATCACCAATGGTAACATCATCTTGTACTAGATTACCATACAAGGTTCCACCACCATAATAGTCTGTAATATTGGTTCCTATCCAAGTAAAAGAATTTGATTTGCTTGAATCAAAAGCTCCTAATTTTTTACAATTATTAGAACATGATGCATTGGGTGAAATTATATGACAATCAAAACTACCAGTATCAAGATTCACTGTCACAGTTTGATTATTCGAACCAACTTTGAGATCAATTGAGTAATAGGCAGGTTTGTAAATATCGGCTTCAGGAACTAAATAATCTCTTTTAGAAACACTTGGTCTATGAGTCAAATCATATGATACAACTTTGAATTGTTTTCTCTTGTTTAAAGCTGTTGCATCTGCGAACACAATAAATGTTCCAATTAACAACAAAATATGATGAAATTGCATTTTGATATTGACATTGAATATCAACATCACTCTATTTATACTTCAAAAATTCATCATTAAGGAGATGTCTGTTATGAGCATTGTGTTTATTGTTCAGCAAAATGTTGAGCTAATTGTTAAACAAAAATATTATTTTGAAATTCCTATTATATTATCCAAAATTTGTACAAACAACATTCATTGATTTGATTATTACGAAACTTCAATCTTGTTTAGGTATTCTAAGATCTGTCAATTGAATATTGCAAAAGATCAAACAAAGTTTGATAATATGATTCTCAAAAACCTTTGAAATAAAAATCATAACATCCCAATTATTTTAAAAACTCCTATTTCCATTACTTTTATTGAAAATTTTTATTTAAATTCAACTCAAATTTATATTTAAATAGTTGCTTTAATGGTCACAAAATCATGGACGTGTTGTTATTTGGTGTTGAAACATTACTGGTGCACAATTATGTTTATTTAATACATTAAATTAGATCTCAATTCTGTAAATAGTAAATATCTCAATTTTTCAATTGATTTACTTAATTCAATATCTTGTATCATGTTTTAATGCTTAGACTATCCAATGAAAATTTTTAATAAACTAATGATGGAAACTGAGAAATATAATGCTTTACTCATAACCATCCTATTGTTTATAAATTTACTTTTCCTTAGCTATTTATTCGCGATTAAATTCGTAAGCCTATCAGAAAATAATGCAAATTTCATCTTACTAATTTTAATTTTATGTTGACCGAATCGAATAACTCGAAATAACCATTGTATACTTTATTCCTAACCATCATGGTAATATGGCTTGAAAACTTACCAATTGAAAAAGCAACTATAGAATTGTATGAATCTATCAATCGTACTTTTTACTCACAGAATTTTGGTTAGGACGTGCTTTAGGATTAATTTGATTCATAACTTTCCAAAGTTTCAGAATTGGAATCAAATCGAAGATACTTTTTGGTAAAACATATAATCTAAATTTGGTTTGCCGTAAATGCAATTATGTTAGTTCTCAAGTCCAAAAAAACACTATTATTAACCCATCTTTTGTAAATACTTTGATTTTATTTACTTGTCAATACAGAATGTTTTCTTGTCAATATAGAATACTTGAAGCTCAAATGAAAGACAAATAACACACTTTTGAACCAAGCAAGACATAAGCGTTATTTATAGAGCTTGGTAAAGATTGATGAAGTATATATAGAATAAGTAAAGCTCCTCAAAAATCTTAAAAGCATACAAAGGTTCCTGAAAATTTTCAAATCCCACTTGAGAAACACTATGTTCGTATCTATCAAGTTGTTCCATTCTGTCAAGCATTCTAGCCTTATTTAACCGTTCTTAATACGAGAAACTAATTGCATTTTATATTTTTATCTCACTAAAAAATTATCTTTTACTCGACAAATCACGAAAATAAATTGTGAGTGCATTTGGTAGCTAATCATTTCGATAAGCAACTTTATCATCGTACAATATACTGAACGATTCCCATGTCATATAGATGTTTGATTAAGATCATCAAAATTCATTGACAGAGCTTGTAGTAACATTTAAAAATACTATCAAAGTTTTATGAGGAAATATACTACCAATTACCAACTTTGATTTGGTTTTTAGGTTGCGAGCCTTTGCATTTACAGTTTTGTGTTACATTTCTAATCTAATCATGTCTTTTTATCAAAATCGATTTAGGAATTTTCTTAAGCAATGGAGATTTTGGACTTACCTATAGAAATCATATTTGAAATTTTTCAATGTATAGACAATTCAATACTAGAGACATATTTGAATATTCCAATTTTTAATAAATATATCATAAATTATTTATATCCAATTTGTGAAATCAATGCCCCGAGAAACTCTTCTCATAAATCATTTAAGTCAATTCAAGACTTTGAGGAATACCAAAAAAGATTAAACAATGACTTCAAACCACAATTGATAATTAATGAGCTACATGATCAACAATTGTCAAATATAAAAATTTTAAAGTTGTCAGAGAAAATAGAGAATGCAATTGAGTTGAGTCCAGCAATTAAAAAACTCGAGATTGAGTTTGAAAACCATCATTTAATAAATAAAAGCATAGGTTGTTTATCAATTGACAATTGTCCATTATGGTTTATGAGTCTATTACCTTCCAATATTCACAAGTTGAAATTGAAAAACTTCACTGGAAATGAATTACAAGTACCTACAAATATAAAAGATTTCAAAATCATCGAGTCAAATGATTTACTTATGTCAATTTCCACTAATTCAGTAAAACATTTTGCATACGTTGGAAACCTACAGATTAACACTTTACAATTTAATCAATTAAATCTATCTGCTGATATTGAATCCATTAAATTATCAGATTTGAATTTAAACTCTTTAGGAGGTATTCGTGAGTTTAATAATTTGAGACAGTTGGAAATCATAGATTGTCCAAATTTAGATATATTCGATGTTGAATTTCCACAAAATTTAAATTTGTTGGTATATAGACATAAAAAAGTCAAACCATCTATTAATTTTCAATTGAAAAATCAAGAATACCAGATCATAAATGAGTGGAACAACCTACCTTCAAATCTAAAGAATTTAACATTTGAAAATCATCCATTACTTAAATTCAGTACTTCAATCGAATTACCAGCATATTTAAGAGTTTTGAATATTTCCAATACGACTGGTTTCTATGGAAATTTGAACCAATTAAATTTGTCAGATAGTTTATACAAATTGATATTTCAAAATGTGGGAATTGAGAAGATGAATGTCAACCTACCCAACAATCTAGTTCATTTGGACTTGTCAAAAAATCAAATCAAAACTTTAGAATTAAAAAACTTAAGTTCATTGAAGTACTTAAATCTAGAAAGAAATTTAATATCAACCTTGAACCATCTACCTTCGAACTTAGAGTTTGTTAATTTTCAAAACAACCCAATTGAGAGTTGTCAACTTGATTTAAACATATATAAACTAGACATATCGATCAAAAAAATTGAAAGTTTTAGATTATCAAATTTACGGCATTTGAACTTAACATTGAGCTTTGATGGTTTTAAATTCGATAAAAATGAGTTGATGTTACCATACAATCTTGAATCATTATACTTAAACAACATTAATTATTTCAAAAAGGTGGGTTTTCAAGATTCATTCTTTAAATTTCCAAAATATTTAACAAATTTAACGTTATTGAATATTTACGTTCCTGAATATGCGGATTTTGAATTTTCAAAGTCAATTGAACAGATAACCATCAATACAAACTGGAATCGATACTCAATAGATAAATTTTTTAGGTCTGTCGAGCAATGCAATAACTTAGAGTATTTAGAGTTAAGTAATGGTGTGGTGAGTTGTTTAGACTTTCGTGATTATAAATTACCAAATTCAATCCAAATTTTAAAAATCAGGAAAATGAAATTAGAGCTTATAAATGGTGAGTTTCCAACAGAACTAAAAGTATTGGACTTGCAACAAAATTCTATTTCAAAATTAAAGGTTCCAAATGTCAAATTTCTTAATTTGAGTAAGAATAATATCTCAACTATGAAGAATTTCGATTTCAATGATTGTAATCAATTGCTTGAGATTAACTTGGATTTGAATCCATTGAATACAACGATAAATACTTTTATTGATGATTTAAAGTTCACAAATCCAAATTTAAGTAAAATTATCATTTGATAAAACAAATTAATTAACTTTCAAATGATTATACCAATCTCATGTGATGCCAGTTTGGAGTTTAAAGTCAAAGAGACGATTACATCAAATAATTAGAGCTGATTCAACACTATGGAATGAGAAGATGGATATTTATTCGAATTTATAATTATATAACCAATCAGGTATTTTGATACCACTATGATTCAAATATTTCTTTAAAGGTAAAAAAATCTCTTTATCATTATCATTTATAAATGTAAATGATTTACCTAAATTTCCTGCTCTACCAGTTCTACCAATTCTATGAATATATTCATCAAATTTTTTAACCATTTGATAATTAATAACCAATCCAACATTTGGAATATCAATACCTCTAGCTGCAACATCAGTAGCTATTAATAATTTAACTTGACTTGATCTAAATTTTTCAATTGATAATTCACGCTGTTGTTGATTTTTTGAACCATGAATGACAACATTATGAAACCCTTTTGAATCTAATTCTGTTGATAATTCATCAACTACATGTTTAAAATTTGCAAAAACGATTATAGACAGATTGGAATTTGCATGAATCAATTTTAATAATTTATTAAATTTAACCACTTCATTTTCAGTAGATGAATAATCAAATTTTTGATCAATATTTGATGAAGTTTGTCCATTTATTGAATCACCAATTGAAACTTTCATAGGATTTGTTAAATAATTTAAAGCAAGTTTTTCAATTTGTGATGACATTGTTGCTGAAAACATCATAGTTTGTCTTTTTGTAAGATGAAATATTCTTCCATCTATTGATTGATTTAATTTTTCATTATTTGGTAATGTATCAAGAATCTTATTTAAATCTTTTTCAAACCCCATATCGATCATACGATCACATTCATCAAGAATTAAATAATAATTTTTATCTAAACTTAAGATATTTCTTTCTAATGAATCAATTAATCTACCTGGAGTAGCAACAATTATATCACATCCATTAGTTTCAATCTCATTAATGGAAAGATTATATTGATGACCACCAATGATTGATAAAACTTTTAAATTTAATTTCTTTGTAAATTTTTCAATCTCAGTAGTAATTTGAATTGCTAATTCTCTAGTTGGAACTAGAATTAAACCAAGTGATTCATTTCTTAATTTTTCAATCTTTAGGAAATGTTCATCAATAGATAAAATGTAATCTAATAATGGTAATAAATAAGCTAAAGTTTTACCTGAACCAGTTTGGGCAATTGCTAACACATCATGTAACTTTATTGAGATAGGTATACTTGCACGTTGAATTGGTGTCGGTTCATAATAATTTAAGGAGTTTATGGTTGAAACTAATTGTGGTTTTAATGATTTCCAAGATCTTAATGGATTTGGTACATTTTTCACTGCATTATCTGTTTTGATATTTATGTTGTAATCCTCCTTGAAGATTCTCCAATCACGTTCAGTCATTTCTGATTCAGACTTAGTTGTCCAATGTTGACTATCCAATAAAATGTCATCGAACTCCTCATCTTCTTCATCCTCATTAATCAATGGTTGAAAATTCTCACTAGTGTCTTCTTCTTCATCCCAATCAAATTGAAATTTTCTACCCTTGGAAGGTTGTCGTATTCTCAGTGATATTGGCTTGTGAATTCTATATGAGGGTGATATATTGGTGTGATTGTGATTTTGTTGTGAGATAGATTCATTATGGAATTTTCGTGATTTTTGAATTTGGTCTTGTTGTAGTTTCTGCTCTTGTTGAAGTTTATCTCTATTTGATTTTGATATAAATTTCGGTACTAGTTCATCATCTTTGAGCAAATCATCAATTGAAATTGGTCGTTTTGACATGGTGAAGGTATCATTTTATATAAGATTTTTTTTTCCAACTGAAAATTGAATCTGATAAAGGGATTGTAAAAGATCATTTAACTCTAGCAAATCAATAGTATATGTTGAAAGAAGGTTTTAGCTTATTAAGATGGCATTTGAATTACTAATCATATCATATTTATATTAATTTCTGTCTATACATTAAAAAAATTTGTGTCATAAATCTATATCTATCTATTTCTATTAATCTCTCTCTCTCTTATTCTCGGATTATCCATTTAAAAATCCAATTGGAATCACTACTAAACATTTAGTATTGTAAAAATCCAAAAAATCAATCAAAACTACTTCAATTTTATCGTAAACTCATCTTTTATCCTAATTAAAATTTCAAATCTTGTTCATAATTACCACTACTATGTATTGATCTCACAGTTTTATTATTTTAAATCATCAATTATCTATTGAAAAATCTAATATTCCATTTAAATATAAGTAAAGCAATATTGTTTATCCCACTTGCCTTATTTTTTGAATGGATCAAAGTTTGATATAATCTTATCATTATTCAAACTTGCATTTTTGGCCTTGATCTTAGATCCATTATTATTCACTAAATCCGACTTTGCATCCTTTATGTTACTTATATTATTAAATCCATAGAAATGACCTTTTGTATCATTTTCCAAGTTATTAATTAAATTTTTCAAATTAATCAGATGAAAATAATTTGGTGAAGATAAATTTTCAATTGAAAAGTTTAAAATTTGATCATTTGTAATTTCATATTCTTTTGGTAAATAATCATCATAATTTAAATCATTTGAATCTTCAATTTTATCACTAGTATATAATTCAACATTATTAAATGGTAACACCGCACATAACCAAATTCTAGTTTTATAAATCTTAAATAATTCTTTAATTAATAATCTAAAATCAATTCTTTTAAAATTTGCAAAATAATAAAAAATCAATTTTTTAAAATCAAATTGGTACTCAACATTGATCAAAATTAAGTCATGATTAAGATTCAATTCTTTAATTTTGGAAAAACAAGTGATGAATGATTTCTTTTCTTCTAGGAATTTTTTATTCAATTTTGAAATCTCCATTGGTGTTACAAATCTTAATACTTGTTTAGTTGGTAAGGTCAATATAAATTCATTATCCTCATTGTAAAAGGAATTTATTATACTTGAAGCATTTAAAGAAGTTGAATGCACCCCAACGAATGAGCTCCCATTTTGAACTTCTTTCTTATCTGATTTGATGGTTAAACTTTTTAAATGTTCAATTTTCTTTATAAAATTAAATAAAATTGCAAAATTCAATTGTACTAATGGTTCAACAATCATTACCAAATCTTTACCTCTATCACCATCAACTATAACCAAATCATTTTTTTGAAGGAAAATGTTTGAATTATTAGGATAGGATAATAAATCTAATTTCCCATTTTTATTAACTACAAAAGTTAATAATTTATTATATGAAATATTATTTATATTTTTGATAAATGTAATCAATTTTAAAATTACAGGATCGCCTAATAAGTTATTTAATTTATTTAAAATCTCTTGAGTCATATTTTGATCCTGAAAATATTTAATTGTTTTTAGATACAATGATCTCAATTCTGGTGAGGCAATTATATATTGATTTTTCAAAATTAAACCATTTTCCAATCGGATTGAATTATCTGAATTAGTGGTTGTGGTTGTATTGTTTGTATTGTTTGTATTTGATGGTGGTTGGACTGTTGTAGGATTTGATATTGTTGGTTGTAATTGTACTTGTGGTTGTGGTTGTTGTGAATCGTAATAAAATGGATTAAAATTGAGTTGTTGACTTGGTCTTCTAGTTTGAAAATCATTAAAGAAATTTGAATATTGAAAAGGTGGGAATTGTGGTTGTTGTAGTGATTGTTGTGGTTGTTGTTGTGGTTGATTTGTTGATAAATCTTGATGAGTTACACTCCAGTTTGGAGTACGAGTATATGATTCAGCAGCATAACTTGGTCTTCTACTCGATATTTCACTAACCCCACCTTGTAATTCCAATGGTAAATTAAAAGGATCTTTATTAAATGGTTTTTGAAAGATTGATTGATATTGAAATTGTGGGAATGGTTGTTGAACATGACCTTGTGGTTGTTGACTGGTTGGATTCAAGTCATTGTCATTGTTAATTTGTTCATTATTCAGGATATCCCATTCTGTTAGTTTTTTATATAGATGATCAAAATCATCGGTATTCATGATTGATTAGACAAAGGAATGTAAAATTATAAATCAACTGATTGAACTATAGTCAGAATCCGATACGAAATTTTAGTGGTGATCGTTGATTGTTGATTATTGGTGAATTAAACTAAAATAGGATATAAATTAAAAATAAAAAATCAAAAAATAATAAATAAAAATAGTGAAAAATGTCGAAAAACGAATGCAAAAGAGAAAAATTAAGCTAAAAATTTCGCGCTTTAAACACCGAATTGGGAATTCATAGTCATATAAGATTGTACGATGATTCCAAAAATTAATTAGTAATAAATAATTGCTCCAAATATAAGCTTTATTGGTTCTGATATTAAAGTTTATTAAATGGTTTGATAATAGATGATGATTCAATTTAATTAAAGCTAAGCCAAAACAGAGAAAAAAAAAAATTTTAATCGGAGAGCGTAAAAAAATCGCAAACCCCATATTTCAAATTACCTATTAAATTATCCAACCAATTTAACTATCATTATTGAAAAGGTTCATCACTAATTGATGATATTTAGGTATAACTCCACATCTAATTTATTTTAAACCCTAATCTTACATTAAATGTCTATTTAATTTTAGAGCAAACAAACATATGATAATGCATATATACTTAGTAGTGAATCTAGGTTTAGGTCTGATATGGTTTCAATATTCATCATTACTTAAATATTATTAATGATCACCTTATTTGTAATTTTATTGATTCACAGTGAATATAACCTTTTTTTCCTATTTAAACTCACAATACATTAATTTATTAGTTAACAACAACAAACAAAAAAAAAAAAAAATTAAAAAAATCACACCAGTTGAGGGCAAAATTGAGAGTAAAATTAGAAGACTAAATGACGAATAAGATTCAATGAATAATTATAATTGTTCATCGATTTTTGGAGATTTATTTTGAGTGGCAAAACAATGAATGATGGAATTGAACGTAAATTATTATAACTTACCCCAGATTCTTATTTTTCCCCATTACAAAAATTTATCCATCTTACTCCTTTTTTCTAATTTTATTTAGTGCAGTTTTTGGCTAACAATTTTATAAATTTTAATCTCCATCTTATCTCTTGACCTAATAAATTTCAGCCGCCTTTGTTACATTTACATTTCATCAAGTGATAGACATTACAATTAGTAATACAAAAGATAATTTACTTATTTTTATTGTGTATTTTTAATTTATTATACAGATAATTCGAGATAACAAAATATTCAACGATTCCCCTTTTTTCTTCCTTCTCCTCTTGTAAAAATAAAAAATTTTCTATTGGATTCATTAACAGTCATAATATTATTTAGATTCATTGGTTATTTACTAATTATACTTGAATCACTACCTCTTCTAAAACCTTGACCAGCTTTTGGAGGATATGAATGACCATCAATAATAATAGCTTCTTCAGCATCTAATGGTTCACAAGTACACCAAGCACTTTTTGAAGTTGTATCCATGACATTTTGAACATGATTTCCACAACCAGTCCATGATTTATGATGGCAAAGTCCACAAATTTCTGTTCTACACATGTTATATTAATTGATTATTTATTTTGATTAAAAAAAAAGTAAGTAATGACTTGAAAAATGGAGAGAAATAAATATGAAATATTTAAATCTATTTATATACTCTTGTGATGATTGAAAAAAAGGAGTAAATAAAGTAGTAGGAAATGGAAGGAAAGAAAGGAAAATTGAAATTATTACATAATATTAAAAGATAAGCAGTTGTTATTCAATTGTTATTTAGTTGTTATTTAGTTGATTATTGTATTTGTGATATTGTGATTGTAATGTTGTATAATATTTTATTATTGTGTTCACTTTAAAGCCTCATTCTTACTCTATTAGGTAATTCTCCATCTATCCATTCCGTCAAATTTATTGTTTATTTCTTCTATTTTGATAATTTAACCGATCAAATCATTCAATATTAATGTACAATATTCTTATTATATGATGATGAAGATGATGATGTCAAATGCAAGAAACTTATGATTTATTTTTGTCTCACATCGACCACCAAAACTCTTTTCCTCTTTCTTTTAATGGCATTCACAGCTTTATTCCATTTATATTCTTTTCCCCTCCTTATCATTCAATTTATTAAAATTACTACTAAAATCTCACTTCAAGAATAGCGTCTACGATCAATAATCAATTGTAATTATTTACATTATTATATATTTAAATTTATTACAAAGCAATTGTCAAGCGTCAGCAAAAACTAGTTAGTCACAAGTCATCAATATAAATCTCATAATCATCATCGTTTGATTGTTGATTTCTCATCTTCTCCAATAGAATACATTATTATTAACTTTTTTAATAACAACCACCAGTTTGAGCTCTATGAGCTTCTATAGTATCACCATCTTCTAATTCCAAATCATCTGGAGTTTGATCAGCTTGGATTCTTTGACCTTCACTTAAGAAACGTAATGCACTCATATCTTTACCTTGTCTTTTACAAAACGCTTCCATTAATCTTCTCAATGGAGTATTTCTTTTAATTTTAAAAAAGATTTCAGCTGAACCATCAGATACTTTTAAATTAATATGAGTTGTATCTGGTTTTTCTTCTTTTAAGTTAGCTGATGAACCACCAGCTTGTTCTTCATTGTTGTCAATTGGTGGACTAGTTTCGTTATCTGACATTATCTATGTATTTTTTTGGTTTATATTTTTTTCTTAAGCTTCCATTAAAGTGGTTCTTTGCCAACGAGAATTATGACAGAGGTACACGACCCTGGAGTAGAAGTCGAATTCATACATCATGAAGAAGATTTTAAAAGAAAGTCAGAATCAAAGGAGTTGAATAAGCATACTAGAGTGTTTTACCAGTAGTTTAATTTCAACTACTATTTTGTTGAATCAGCATCTTAAAGTTACCCTTCGAGTTTTGTTGATGGCAACAATAAGATAGTCATAAAACCAAATAAGAGTGACGGTGCCTCTCATGGTATTGCCGATTATTCTCATACTCAATTCTTATTCTTGATGTTTTTCTATAATGACGAATATGGTAGCAGTAGCAATCTTAATATGCACGACCACTATAATTATTATATTACTATAAAATTAAATCACTATAATCTCAATCAAGTATTGATTAATTAATATATCAAATCCATGGCAACCGAGTATTAACAATCTTATAAAATCAACAATCAAACTTAGACATTAATATAAACATTCAATCATGTCTATAGAATCATCAACCTCACAATTAAATACTTCATTATTAAGATTGAAATTATTAGATGGCTTAAGAAATGGAGATAAATCAAAAATTGACTCAATTATCAATGAATTAAACAATACAAGCACTTCAGATAAAGAATTTATTAATCTCAAACACACAATCTTACACTATGCAGTTCAAGTAAGTTCTTTAACTACCATTCAATACTTGATCTCCAATTCTCAAACATTTAAATTAGATTTAAATTCACAAGATGGTCAAGGAAACACACCTTTACATATTGCTTCACAGATTTCCAGAGTAGATGTTGTGAAATATTTATTATCATTACCAAATATAAACGATACAATCCTAAATTCAGATCAAAAACAACCAGTTGAATTATGTAAAGATTTAAATTTAGCTCAATTGATGCAATTTGAAAGAGCAAAATATGTCGAGAAATGTTCAATTGAATTAAGAAAATATTTCAATACCAAAGATTATAAAAATTTAGAACATTTATTAATTTTAAACCCTAGATCAAGTGAATTATTAGACATAAATGGTTCTGACCCAGAATCTGGTAATACTGTTTTACATGAATTTATCCTTAAGAATGATTATGACATGTGTGAATGGATTTTAAACCATGGTGGTGATCCATTTAAACGTGATAAAAAAGGTAAATTACCTGTTGATTTATGTCAACTGGATAAATTAAAACATTTGATAAAATCAGCAAGCAAAGAACAAACTATGATTATTGATCCTTCAACAAATAGTAGTGAAGCTCAAAAACAAGGTAGCTCACCAGTTTATAAAGGTTATTTACGTAAATGGACAAATTTTGCCAGTGGATATAAATTAAGATACTTTGTATTAGATCAATTTGGAATCTTATCATATTATACCAATCAAGATGATACAATGAATTCATGTAGAGGTTCATTAAATTTAAGTTTTGCTACTTTACATTTAGATTCAAGTGAAAAATTGAAATTTGAAATATTTGGTAAAAATGGTTTAAGATGGCATTTAAAAGCAAATCATCCAGTTGAAACAAATAGATGGGTATGGACATTACAAAATGCTATAACAGTAGCTAAAGATAATCAAAAAAAGAAACAAAAAGAATCAACAACAACTAGTGCAACCACAGAAGATGATCCTGCAGTAATTGAAAAACATCATCATAGGATTAGAATTCCAGGTAGAAAAAAGAAAGAAAAAAGTCATAATAGAACAGTTAGTCAAGCATCAATGGATTCCGATGGTTCCTTATCAAGATCTTCAACTTTTAAAAGTACAAACAATGACAAAACTTCAATTCCAGTTACTGGTATAAACAATCGTGCATCCTTAGATGATCAATATAGTTATAATCCAACCGATAATGAAAATTTCGATTATGATATTGATGATTTAGAACCTGATGACGATGAAACTTATGATGATGAAGATATGGAAATTAATAATGTTGATATATCACAATTGAATGATTCAATTGAAACTAATAAAAGATCTTTACAAGTTGAATTATCAAGTTTAATTGATTTATTCACTCACGTATTAAATAAAGAACCACAACAAAATTCTTCCTCCATTGTTGAAGTTTGTAAAATTGGTTCAAATACTTTAAAATCTATAAATGAAATATTTATAAATTATAATTCTCAAATTGAATTGAAGAATTCAAAATTGAATAAAAATTTAAATCGTCAATTTGAAATTAATAAATTATGGGAAAAATCAATTCATCAATTAGAAAATGAAATTAAACAACGTGAAATCAAATTACAACAATTTCAAGGTCAAAGAAAACAATTGAAAAAATATTTTGCAACTAGTGGCAATAGATCAAATGGTACTGAAAGTCCATTACCGACTCAAAAAAATAGTGTTGTAACTAATCAAATTGATGATACATTAAGTCCAACCCCAGATGAATCTCAAATTAAACAAGTTGATGAAAAATTGGATCAAATTGAAAATGAAAGTGAAGAACAACGTGAAGAACAAATTGAGAATCCAAATACTAATATGCCAGGTGCATTACCAGATGAAATTAATGAATTATTAGGTGAAGATTCAGATGAAGAGTTTTTCGATGCTGATGAATTTGAAGAAGATGAGGAAGAAGAACAACAGCCAATTCAAGAACAAGAACCAATTAAAGAACCAGCTCAAGAACCAATCCAAGAACCAGTACAAGAACCTACTCAAGAGAAGGCTGTACCTGAATCAAACCATATTCCTAAAGCTGCCGTTGGTGGCGCTGCCATTGGTGGTGCTGCCATTGGTGGTGCTGCAGCTGGTGGTGCTGCAGCTGGTGGGTTTGCTGGTGGTTTTGCTGGAATTCCGCAAGATCAACCTCAAGAAGCTCCTCAACAAGATAATATTTCTGAAGTGACCAAAGTTGAAGAACCAAAAAATACTAAAGATACCTCCAATCAAGAAATCAATGATGGTTTCAACCCTCAACAAAGAGAAGTTAATTCCAAATTACAAACTGAAGGTAGTTTTCTTGGTTATGAGGTTCCACCAAGAAAAAAACTATCAATGGATGAGGATAATAGACCAAAAGTTGGTTTATGGGGTATATTAAAATCAATGGTTGGTAAAGATATGACAAGAATGACATTACCTGTTTCATTTAATGAACCAACATCATTATTACAAAGATTAGCTGAAGATATTGAATATAATAATTTATTAAACATTGCTTCAACTTATGATGATTCTACATTAAGATTAATCTATGTTGCAGCATTTGCAGCAAGTGAATATTCATCAACTATTGATCGTATTGCAAAACCTTTTAATCCTTTATTAGGTGAAACATTTGAATATTCAAGACCAGATCAAAATTATAGATTATTTGTTGAACAAGTTAGTCATCATCCACCAATTAGTGCATGTAGAGCAGAATCACCTAAATGGGATTATTATGGTGAAAATGCAGTTGATTCTAAATTTTATGGACGTTCATTTGATTTTAAACATCTTGGGAAAATGTTTTGTGTAATTAGACCAGATAATGGAGTTAAGGATAAACGTGGTCAAATTCAAACTGAAGAATTATATAGTTGGAAAAAAGTTAATACATCAGTTGTTGGAATCATGTTGGGAAATCCAACTGTTGATAATTATGGTAAAATGATTGTTGAAAATCATACTACTGGTGATTCAATTGTAGTTGATATGAAACAACGTGGTTGGAGAGCTTCTTCAGCTTATCAATTATCTGGTCAAGCTTTAGATTCAAATGGTAAACCACATTGGGCAATTGGTGGTCATTGGAATCTGAAAATATTTGGTAAAAAAATTAATTCTGAAAATGCTCCACCTTTGGATAGAAAATTATCAGTTTTAGATGAATCTCAAAAGACTTCAAATGATCCTTATTCAGGTAATAAATTTTTAGTTTGGCAAGTTGCTCCAAGACCAAAAGTTCCATTTAATTTAACACAATTTGCAATTACATTGAATGATGTAAACTCAAATTTAAAACCATGGTTAGCTCCAACTGATACAAGATTAAGACCTGATCAAAGAGATATGGAAGAAGGTAGATATGATTCTGCAGCTGATGAAAAACATCGTGTAGAAGTTAAACAAAGACAAGCTAGAAAATTTAGAGAAGAAAATAAACAACCTTATATTCCAAATTGGTTTACAAAAAAGAAACATCCAATTACTGGTGATACTTTTTGGGAATATAATGGTAAATATTGGCCTGAAAGAAAAAATAAAAATCTTGCAAATTCAGGTGATATTTTTTAATATATAGAATTTGATATTATATTATTCATATTTATTGTAAATAATTCCGATTTTACTATCTTAATAATTGATGGTTTCTATACCAAAAATCATATCTTTAGATACATATTCATTAATAAACTTTTAACTGGTGAAATCAAATTCTTAGAGATTTTGTAAATTTATAATGTTTTTAGTCGCTTAATGGTAAGATCAAAATCTTTAGTCAGACAATTCGAATAGTTAATTCGAACAAAATCATCAATGATCAATACACATTGATTAAAATGAAGATGAAACAAATGTTGGATGTAGGTTAGTTTGAAAACTGTCGTTACCTAGTAAAGATTTTGTCATCTTATTACAGATGATAATTAAAGTGATACTAAAAACAACTATGAATAAGAGGCATATAGTCAATTAGATTAGCTAAATTTGAACTGTGATGGGCCAATTTATATAGAAAATAATGTTATGATATTTTAAGGATCAAAATCTCTTTTTTGATATTGTTACACTCTTTTGAGGGGTTTTTTTTACTATAAATACTCGCCAATTTTCCCTTGAAATTTTTTTCTCACAAAATTCCTTTGGATTAATGACTTTTGGCCTTACAGTTGTGGCAATATTTTGTATCGGGAAATGTTGCATCAGGATTTTCATAACAGATTTTTTATAATGCAAAGAACCACGTATTTCATGTCTTCATGCGAAATATGTTCATTAAGGTGTCACAAACGTTTGTGGCATTAGTTACACAATTACCAATTGAATTTCAGTTGGTTAGATGTTCAATGATATTTGAATTAATCAAAATTGTTGACATCTAAAATACAAGAGAGATCAATTAGATTTTAAGATGTATCAATTTAAATCAAATTAAATTTTGATTCTTATTTTGATACAATTGAATTGAAAGGTTTCTTTTACCATATTTTTACACTTACTATTAACTACAAACTTTACTGTTTGATAAAATTTTTGGACTTACTTCATAGAAACTTTGTTTCTGACTGTTTATAGAATATAATTATAATGTTTATTGGATATTAATTAGCGCTTAATTTCTTTTATATTTATTTCTCTATTCATTTTACAATCTTTATTTGAATAACGATTCTAGATAAAAATCATCTCGTAAATTTTAAATTATGATACTTTCACAGAATTCAAGTTGTGAAAGGACAATTTCTATAGAAATGAATATAGATAATATTTTAAGGATCATTTGGCTTTATTTTGATATTAATACGCTCTTTTTGAGGGTTTTTTTTACTATAAATACTCGCCAATTTCTCCCTTGAATTTTTTCCCAAAATATTCATTTTCAATATGGTCAATCATAATAGGAGTACATTAGACTACACAAATAATGGATTGAATAATAGTAGTACATGAGACTACATTATTACATATGATTCTTTGAATATCAAGTATGGATGAAAAGGAATTTTTTATGACATTGATAGGTTTTAGAGGTGGCATTTGTTACACAATCACCAATTGAATTTCAGTTGGTTAGATGCTCAATAATATTTGAAATAATCAAGATTATTGACATCTAAAATTTAAGAGAAATTAATTGGATTTCAAGATGTATCAATTTAAATCAAATTAAATTTTGATTCTTATTTTGATACAATTGAATTGAAAGGTTTCTTTTACCATATTTTTACACTTACTATTAATTACAAACTTTATTGTTTGATATAATTTTTGGATTTACTTTATAGAAACTTTGTTTCTGACTGTTTATATAGGATTTATTTATAATCATTATTGTATATCAATTGGCGCTAAATTTAATCCTTTTTATTTTTGTATTCGCTTTACAATCTCAATTGAGAGATATAGCCTAAAAAAAAATCAGTTTAGTGAGTAGGATACAAAACATATTAATTCAATGTACATTGTATGTTAATTTGATTATTAGTTCTCACTATCAATACCTATAATATTCATATCCATTATTTTTTTCAAAACGAATAAAATTTTGTGGTAATTTCAAATTTCTTCTATTTCGGATATTACAATTGGCAATAGAACAGCGAATCAACCCAGTTGGAATTTTAAGTACCCAATAATCATTATCGAAGCTAATATTTTTCAATTCTAATGATTCTAAACTTGAAGGAAACGTAATTAATGAACCAAATTCTAAAATATTTTTGGAATCAAGTACAAAACTAAGTAAAGTCTTTGGAAATAAAATATGTTTATGACTTAATATATGTGCACCACAATGACAATCAGACATATTTCCTTTAAAATGTTTCAAAAATGGGAAATTGTTATTGGCAAAAGCTAACCATGGAAATGTTGAATCGATAAGTTCTAATGATTGTAAATGATTTAATGAAATTGAAGATAAACCATGTACTTCTCTATATCTCGTTAAGGTCAATTTCGTCAACGTTTTGGGAAATTTGATTTGAAAAGCTTCAGTCAAGGTTAATTTCAAGGTTAATAAATACTTTGCTCTGGTTAAGACTTTATTCACTTCTTCAATGGCTTCTTTAACTTCCAAATGTGTAAAATACAAGTCATAATCACAACCAACATACCCAACTCTTGAAACAATTACAGTCTTAACTGACTCATTTAAATATTGAAATACTTGATCATTTTCAGATTCTGAGAATACTCCTAAATTCACTTCAATCACATTTGATGTTTCTGAATAAAATTCAACTACTTCATCACGTACATAACATTGAGGAAAATCCAAAATCACCTTATGGTTCTCGCATAAGCCAGCCAAAAAACGACTATCTGGTTTATAGCAAATTATATTGGGAGTCATTTGGTAATAATCTAATAGATCTAAAAGGAAATCATCATCTTCAAACTTCGTAAATTCGGAATACCTCTTGTTAATATTGCTTTTAAGCTCGTCGTCAGGTTCAATTATATAAACTTTTGATAATAAAAATCTAATTCCAAAATAATACAATTCCTTATCGTATAAAAACTCCTTCGCGGTTTTTTTATCAATGTACTCAGATATCATTAAGATTAATTCATTCGGTAGTCGACGTAGTTGAATGATGAAGGATTCTAAATTGAACTCAACCCTGTTAGAATTGTAAGTGTAGTCCATTTGATGAAATATAAATTCTTCGTTGAAATTTTTAATTAATCAATTAATTACATTCCCAATCTGAAACAAACGATATCGAAATTACGCTACCATTAATAGTCTAGATTTCTGTGACATCATAGATATAAATTTCTGAAAATAATATTTTACAATGTTAACATTATTATTTAATCTATAAAAGTCCTTTGATCTTGTGGTGTTAAATTCTCTGTTGAAATTCTTGCATTATTATTAAGATTATTTATCGTTTTTATTGTATCTGAACTAACATGATTTAATAATGGGATTCTTTGTTCAAAATTTAAGTTTGTATCTTGAGTAATCAAACTACCAACTTCATCTTCATCCTCATCATCTAAGATTGCTTGTTCATCGTAATGTAGAATCGCTTCTTCTTCGTCATCTATTGTTTCTCCCTCATCATCTATAGCATCCTCATTATTCTCTACGTTATCACCTTGTGTTTCTGGCAATGGAACTAATTCTGATTCAGATTGTGTTGGAGATGGAGAATCATGTATCTGTGTTAACTTCAATTGTTGTTCAATTGAATATGATTCATTTGAACTTGAAATACTTGTTGAATCAGGCAATGTTGAGGATGGTGGTGTTGTTTCATTTGATTCTATAGAACTACCTTCATCAGATAAAGAAGTAGATTCATTTTGTTGTTGAGATTGTTGATTTTGTAATGATTGAATTTGTGATGAAATTGATGATTGATTATTATTATTTCTTGCAAATGAATTGGATAAACTTTCTCTTATTGAATCTTTTCTAATTGGTTTATACAAATTTGTATTTGAATTATTTGTTTGTAATAACCCATTTTCAACAATTTCATCAATATTCAAACTACTTAATGAATCATTATTTGTTGTAGCATTAGCTTCATAAGCAGGTGCGGGTTCATTTGGAAATTTTAATGAAATTGATGGACTTCTACTTAACGGATCTTCAGGAATTGATACAGATCTAATCAATGGAGAACTTACAGAAGAAGTTGCTTCTTCAAATGTAGGTAATTGATCATCAATTAATTCATTTTCAACAATCCAAGGTTTAATTGAAACTCCATTATTACTAATTTCTTGATTATTAAAATTTGGTGTTCTAAATTGAACTTCATCATATTTAGGTAATTGAATTGATGTATCATTACATTTTGAACTTAATAAAATTAATGGTGTATCAACAACAACTTCATAATGATGCATTTTAAAATCATCTTTTGGATCTGGTTTTGAAATTCTAAAACAAACTTGTAAACGATGATGAATTTGGATATGACGATAATTTGAATCTGGATATAAAGCTCTATTAATTGATGTATAACCATGTTGAATATTCTCTGGTGGTGAATGTTTTGTAGTTAAATCATCAGTTAAATAATTTGAAGAATCTGGTTTTAATTCATGTAAACCAATTTCATCAACATTTGTTAAATTTGTTTCTAAAGCTCCAATAATTGGTGAGCTTGGTGAGTTATTCAATGTATAATCAGAATTAACTATTGATGCTTTACGTGAATTTGTTGCACTGATAAAATTAACATCATCTTCATCTTTATCAATTTTTGTTGTTAAAAATGGTAAAGCTATATTTATATCTAATGGTGATGCAATCATTGCTTTATGATGTTTATTTTTATGTTTTGTCAAATCTTCTTCTAATTCATAACACGAGTATAATAAATTATTGTCAGGACATTTAACAATTTCTTCTTTATAAGGATCATTTAAATTATTTGAAGATTGTTTATGTTTTGTTTTTAATTCACATAATGATACAACTCGTTCTCTGATTTTATTCGAGTCTTTTGAATGTAATAAATATGGTTCTTCACTATCATAATCATATTCTCTTGATAAATCTTTCAGAATATAAGTTATTCTTTCCAAAACATTAAATTTGATTCTTTTCACAATTACATCTTTAACTAAAGGAACTAATTTAACATTTATAACATGTTCACTACCTAATGAAATATATTTTTTAGGAAACGTAATAATATAGTGAATTGCATCATTCCAAACTCGATTAACATAAATTGGTTTATCAGCTATTGAATTTGCAAAATTTGGTGGTGTTCTAACCATTGGTAAATTATAATTTGCACCAACTTTCAATTTTCTATTTAATTTATCACTAATTTTATTAAAATTTATCAGTAATGTATGATTTAAAGTACCATTTATAGATGTAATTGATGGTGGAATATTATCAGGTAATAAAATTGGTAATAAAAAAATATAAAGACCAGCTTTATAAATTTCATTTGATTGTGGTTTTGATTTGATTATTGATTCATTTAATAATTTATATTCTCTTGTTCTTTTAAATAAATCACCAGGATTCAAATTTGATTTTTGTTTGATTATACCAAGATTGTTAATATAATAGTCAGCTTCACCAAGATTTGTTTCCCATTGTAAAGAACCAACTTTAAATTTTTCTTTTGAATGTCCTTTGTTATAAATATCACCCGAAGGCCATAGAATTTGTGTGATTGATTGAAACTTTAATGATATTGGTTGTACAGTTGATTCTTTACCAACTTCAATCATGACCGCAAAAAGATGTGGGATAGGGTGATCACCATCTATTTTGGTGGATAATAACATGGGTGAGGAAAAGGTTGATGCAGTTGTTGAAGGGGTGCTATCAACTCGGGAAGGAGATAGATTTGATGATGATGAATTATTAGATCCCAGTTGTTGTTGTTGTTGTTCATCAGCTAGTATTGACCCACCATTCTCAACATCGTCATATGTAAAACTGGTTGATGAAGCAGGTGGAAGGTAAATGGAATTATTTGTATTTGAAATATAACATTTGACTGTTTTGGACAAAGAACCTTGAGTTGTTGTTTTGATAGGTATTGGGTTTTGTAAACCTAAATTATCTAGTATATTTGAATCATTTAAATACTGTAAAAAAGGTTGATTATGAAAACTATTAGTATTAAAATCTGAATGACTAGTCGGACTATGATCATTATTATTATGATGATGGTTGGATCTTGAGTTTGTTCTTTTGATGGTTGAAGATACAGAAGATGATCTTAATCTTGTACCACCGTGATTAAGAATCTCCTTCAAACCACTACTATTGGTATTATTATTGTTACTCTCTGAATACCTGCGGAATTTCTGTAAATGGAAATGCATAATCAGTTGTGTAAATGAGCTGAAATTGTTGATACAAAGCTAAACTTGTGTGATGTGATGTTAAAGTATTATTGATTAGATAGATTTGATCTTAAAAGTTGAAAGTTGTTGATAAAAGAACGTAAAAGTAAAAATAAATAAAAATTATTATTATAGTGATTATGTAATAAATTATGCAATATTTATGCATGCATACATTAATTGACTTCTCAACTGATAAACTTACATAGAGAAAAAATATCATATCATTATTAAAATCATTTCTTTATATTTAATCAGAAACGAGTTTACAAAATTCTTATTGATAGCTCGCAATGACCAGCTATCGATTTGGTTGATACAGTCAACAATTTACTTTGCTGTTGAAACGTGATTTTTTTTTTGTGATTGGGTTGGTTCGGCTGATAAATATTCAATTTTTATCACCATTTTTTTTTTCTAAAATTAATTTTTATTTCCTTCTTTGTGAAGCGTTTCAGGTTTTAAATTTAACATTGAACTAGAGAATATTCAAGACTTCATTTACTAATGAGCTATATGAATTAGTCTTTTCTTTGATTTTCGAGTCTGATCTCAAAAGTTTGTTTCATCATTACACTAGAAGTTCTGGACTAATTCCCGATGCAAAGAAAATTGGTTGTAATTAACTACTAAAAAAGAAATTAAAATTTCTTATATTTAAAATCATTTACGAATCGAAACAACACAGAACCTCTATTAATCACTTCCTGGAACCTTGTAAGTTGTTTCATAATAGTGAAGGATTGATAGCAATGTAGTATTTCAATGTCACTTAGCGGCTTAAATTGGTAAAATAGGCTTAAAGCTGAATTAGTTGAAGGTTGGGAAACAAAAATTAATCTTTGGTACTCAACTAAGGAGGGGAGCGGAGTTCTACATCTAAAATCTTGAAATTATCTTGTCCTTAATTTCTACATAAATTTTAGGTTGTGGAGATAATTCTTAAATTTGCAAACTTTTCTTCTATTTTTCTTTTTTCAATCTATTTAATCCAAATTGAGATCAACTGATTGCAAAATGTTTTTTTGAATGATTCGATAGCTCTGCTACCAAATGGTATATCAGCCGCCATTCCCCATGTGGTCAATTAATAGAAAACAATTTACAATAGGCAATGAATGGATCAATTATATGAGGATAGAGTACATCCAAAAGCACTGTATCCGGAGGTTTAATTAAAATGCTGTTACCTGCTTGTCTTTTTATTTGGTTAAAAATCATCAGAAATCATTAAATCTTCGAGTCGTCTATCGACAACAAAGCTTTACCATTTCATACTCAATCAGATTTAGTTGGTCCTATTGTATTATAAATAATCAGATTTAAATTGTTACTAGAGAGTTACACTATGCTTAAATTTAATGTACAAGGATAATTTTCAGTTTTATTTCACTTCACATAAATTTTCGTTTAATATTTCACAATCTAGAACAATTTAGACCTAAAAAGTAAACTAAGTCGATACATTTCTTTTGAAACCCCTTTATGACCTAAAAGCTAGGAATTTTTCAACTAGCTAATGTTTATAAAGATCAATCAACCTAAATCAGAGATTAATGCGTTTGTTCACAAATCATTCACAATATCCAAAGCTAACAATATGAGATGGCTGGATTTTGTCAGCAATGTCCATTGAAAAATTATTTATCTCTAATTTACTCGTAGAGTCACAACTAAAAATTGCCTAATTGAGCGGTGACAATGGTCCCTTAGCGGTCCAAAAACAGTAATATTTCGTAAGCCCGGAGTCAATCTCTCAATAATTCAACAAAAATTTATAAATGCATTTCAATTTGAAACAAGGAAATTGTTTTTTGAAACGAATTAATTTTAAATTCAAAAGTTTAAATTTATTCAACTATAAATATCAAATTATCTCAAATATTTTCATCAATTTTTATTCATTTCAAACAAAGAATTGCTCATGAATACTAAAATATCAGACATTCCTTTAGAAGTCTTTCTCAAAATTATTAAAGTTGGTGATTTAAAATTTCAAGATATTTTCAACACATATTTAAATTCCCCTGAATTAAAAGAAAAATTCAATGATCAAAAATTTTGGCAAGATATTTATAATCGTTGCTTTAATAGATTCTTAGATCTATATGAGATTGAACCACAAGTTGTCAATTATTTAGATGAATGTAAAAAATACTACACAAATTATTTGCATATTGATTATGAATTAAAACATTTCACAAATGATAAATTTAATCAAATGGAAACATACATCAAAAAGTTTTCAGATTTTAGATATTTGCCAATTTGTTATGACTTTTATAAAATTGAAGAAAATAATTATATCAATCAAATGAAAAATGCAAAAGATGGTCAATTAATTGAATTTAATAAGTTACAATTTCTTAGGTTATTATTGCAATCTCAATGTACAAAAATTGGTATTGAAAAAATTCAAACTGTATGTAAAACAGAGCTTAGAGCTACAAGTTATGAAAAAATTTGGTTTGGTTATGCTTTATGTCAAACAAATTCATTTAATTTAGTTAAACAACGTAGAAAATTTATTCAAAAAGTTTCAAAAGAATATGAAAAATTATTAAGAGAAAAATTCGTAGCTCATAAATATGGATTTAAATTTAATTCCAAAGTTGAATATTATCGTTGGCTTAGACTTCAAGTAGTTTTTTGTATGTCAAAAATGCATCTTCCATTTATTGAATATGGTGGTATTAGAGAAGCTTTTAATGTTCTTTATGTGTATAGTTTCAACCATTCTCCACATGCACATATTTTAATATCAATTATTTTAAGAATTATAGCTGAAATCATGAATAAAGAAATGTTAAGTATTAATTATGAACCAGTTTCAAGATTTTATTTAAGTTTTGATCAATTATGTATGGAAAATGAAAAAACTCCATTGTTTAAAGCTTTATTACCTGATGAAACTGAAGTTATGTCAAGATTTGAGATTACTGTACCTCATGAATCTGATGAATTTGACTGGTCAACTGAACAATTTCATATTAAACAATTTCCTGAATTTTTAGATATTATGCAATCTGAATTAGGTTTAACTTATCAAGGATTGAAAAAGAAGAAAGGTAATTTATTAGCTGATTCAAAAAGAAGAACTGATATCTTTGCAAAAATTTGTCAAGATATTGATAAGTATGATTATACAAGTTTTATTCCAACTTTGACAAAAATTGATTCTACATCATTTAATGAATATGGTTTATTATTACTCAATAAAAAAACTAATGAATTTGGTATTATTTTTAATCAAAAAGCCAATTCAGTTTTTGATCTTATTGTGATGGATGAAAAGACAAATAAAATTAAAACTTTAAATAATTATAAAATTGTTAAAGGTGATTCAAATTTTGTTAAATCAGTTATTGATTTATTTAGTTTTGAAACTTTATATAGATATGGTTTCCATGGTGTCAAAATTGGAAAAGATGATATAAGATTCTTTTAAATATATATTCATCTATTCTACTTCATCATTAATATGTTCTATTTCTTCATCACTGATTTTTTTCAATATAATTTCACCATATTCAGTTAATTTTATACTATTTGAAACATCAATATCAAATAAAGTTTTCTTTGAACTTCCACCATAACTTTCTACCAAGTCTTGTTTATTTAAACTTTCAGTTAAATTACCATGATTTAATACTTGAAATTTCTTTAATGTATCATCATTTATAACTTTGATAGTTTTGAAAAATGTAAAAACCCAACCCATGATTAATGGGACATTGATAAAGAATTTAGTACTTAATAATTCAGGATAATTGTTACCAAAAATTTCAATAATCTCTTTTGTTGCTTGTTTCATCAATGGATCAATTTTAAATACTGAGACATTTTTATAATCATGAATTTGTCCAATTTTATTATTATCCTTTGAATCAAATTCAATCAAACCAAGAGATTTTTCCATGAGCCCTATTCTCCATCTAAGAAATTGACTACCAGGAAGTTCTTTTACTTGATTACCACCAAATTTTTCAAATATTTTCTTTGGGTTTTTTAAATTTCCATATAAATTCCAAGTTATAACTTTTAGATTTGATTTATTCAATTTTGATTCAGTGATAACACCTAACTCATTCAATTCTGGATGAAATGTCTCTTCAAATGCAGCATGGAGTGGTTGAAACTTATTTCTCCAATTAAATGTGTTTAATAGTCTTTTTTCAGTAAGGGCTATATCAAATTTATCAGCACTAAGGAATTTAAATAAAATTTCATTACGTATTGATTCATTGACATATTCTGATTCAACGGTGTTGATTCTGTATCCGAAGATTTCATCATAGTTTGGATTATCAGATTTAGATAAAATTGTAGGAATTTTGTCAATGATTTGTTTTAATGATTTCGCTTGATCATTGGTTAAGTCTGTAGATTTGATGGTTAATTTAATGTGTTCAATTGATTGTGATTGTGACTGATCTTCTTCTGTTGTCATTTTGAGTAATAGTATGGTATGGTTTTTGTTCGTAGATTTTTTAGATAAAAATTTTATTTTTTTATGGTGTGTTCTGCCTCGTTGTAGGTCGGAGATAGCGCAAAAAACAATCCGATCAATCGAGTAAAATAGATTAAAGAATTTGCCATAAAAATATCTCTGTAGGTAGGATATATCGTAAAACATCTCGAAAGGGCATTTAATTATACTAGGATTTGAGTAGTAGTCGTTGAATTTGTTAATTCATATACCACTTTCTACCTGAGCTACCAAGTTACGAAGTATGATTAAAGAATATTGAATTAAATTAGATAAATGATTGTTCGTGAAGTAATAATTCTAAAATTTTATAGCAATAAATAATTAATCTCGAACTAATTCAAGTTTGTACTGGGAGTTAAAAAATCAATAGGGGTATGAAATTTTGTAAAAAAAACCAAAAAAAGTACAAAAAGTACAACTAATGATTCTAAATCATACCGAGCAGATCAAGCTCAAGCGATGACGACAAAAAAACGATGAATTAGCATTCTAGGCAATGCACAAAAAGAGATTGATCATTTCATTGTTCAATTTGCGTCTCAAGTGTTGATCTTTGATCAACGAAGATACAGGATGGTTTCAGAATTCGAAATACAGAAAAATTAAAGACTTATTTCAATAGCAATACATTCAAAGTAAACGAATCTTTATTCATAATTTCAAATCTTTAATCATTTTATTCAATTTTGAACCTTCAATTATTGTTAATTTCGCATCCAATTTATTCTCCAAACTTAATTCACTATAATATATTGCAATCTTACCAACATCAGTAGCATAAATAGGATTCATCAATGGAGATAACCAAGTATTATAAATCCATCCACCAACTTTCATTGCAAAATTATTCCAATGGCCATGGTCTTCTTTACGTTCACCTAATAAAACCCCAGGTCTTATAAAAACCGTATGATCAAAATTCAATTTCTTAATATCTTTTTCTAATTCACCTTTTGTACGTAAATATAATAAAGGAGATTTAGGATTTGCCATTGCTGAACTAATCAATATAATTGTTTTCGTTCCTGATTCCTTTGCTGATTTTGCAGCTAAAAAAGGAATACCATAATCTAAACTACGAAATTGTTTTGAACCACCAGCTTTTGCTTTAGTTGAACCAAAAGCTGAAATAAAAACCTCTTTATTTGATGCTTCTTTAATTATCCTATTCCATCTTGATGTGTCTTGTTCAAGTAAGGAGTTTATTTTTTCATTAGTTAATTCTGGTGGTGATCTTGATAATGTTTGAATTGAAGTTATTTTTGATGATTTATTTGCAATTGATAAAATCTCAGAACCGACTAAACCAGTCAGACCTATTAAGAAAATACTCATTGAAGAAAATGTGGTTATTCTTATTTTTTTAGGGAGTTTTTAATTATGTATATTTATGTTATTCCATGTTAACTATACAACCATCAAATAAACTCATAGTTAAATGTGATAATTTTTTAGGTGGATAAGTAGAATTTGATTCCAATTGTAATTTATCAAATTCTTGAATTAATCTAACAATCACATATGAAGCTTCAGTTAAAGCAAATTGTTGGCCTAAACAAATTCTTGGACCTCCATTGAAAGGTACAAAAGCCCATCCAATTTTTTTCATTTCTGGTTTGAACCATCTTTCAGGATTAAATTCATCTGCATCTTTACCATAATGAGCTTCATCACGATGTAAACAATAAGCTGAGTATAATAAAGTTTGACCTTTTCTAACCAAAATAGGGTCTGATCCATCTTTTCCACCACCTTTTGGTAATGTAGTATCTCTTACTGGAATTCTAAAATTTATCGGTACTGAAGGATATAATCTTAATGCTTCATTTATAACAGCTTTCAAGTATTCACACAGTTTTAAACTTTCAAATGTAATCTGATCAATTTGGGAATCTGAACCAAGTCCAAATTTTTCTTCTATTTCGGATCTCAATTTTGTGAATATTTCAGGTTCATGAGCTAATTCAAAAAATGTAAATGATAATAAACCAGCAGTTGTATCTCTACCAGCAACAAGGATGTTTAAAAGTTGATCTCTCAAAACGTTTGGATCTCTTGTTTGTTTAGCCAATTCGTATAAGAAAATATAACCATTTTGTTTTTCCAATTCATCAGGAGATAAATTTAATGCTTTTTGAACGTAATAATTTGCAAATTTATGAACTTTCTTATTGGCTTCTTTAAATTTTCTTGAATTTAATAACCAATAATATTGTTGCATCATTGATCTTGAAGCAACATAATTTTGTGTAAAATTGAAAGCTTCAGTGAATTCACTTTTACCATCGAAATCGTTCAAATCTACTTTCATACCAATTTTTTCATCTTTTAAACTTTCAACACTTTCACCAAATAAAAATTCAGATGCTGAATCAACAGTAAATCTAAAGAATAATTCTTGTAAATCAAAATAACTTCCTTTGTTAGATTTCACTTGTTTGAACAAGGTTTGTACATGAGGTTCTAACATTTTTACATGACTGATTTGATCTCTTGCAAATTGTGGTCTTAACATAGCTCTTGAGTGTTTCCAACCTTGTCCATCTAAAGTGAAAATACCATCTCCTAATAATGGTTTGAAATGTGCATGTCTAGTACCTAATGAAAAGTCATTGAACTGAGTAGCTAATATTGCTTTGATATTTTCAGGATCTTTAGTCAGAATTATATCTATACCAAATGCTTTAAATTTAATGGTGGGAATTTCTGGTCTTGTACTAGTATCAAATCCTTCTCTTGTGAATTCTAATAAATGACCTTCATGTTGAGCTTTTAATGATAAGTATGGAAATTGGAATCCATAATATGGATCTCCATTAATAGCTGTTACTCGTCTTGCTCCAAGTTTTCTTCTCAAATAAAATGAATAGATTTGTTGATAGATTATATAACTTATGAAAAATGTTGGTAGTATGATATACCATTTAGTAAGTCCGTCAATCATGAAAAAGGAGTATAGTTCATACAAAGGATTATTAACTGATTTTAAATGATTTGTTAAACTTTCACCTGAAAGCTTAAAAAAATGAGACAATAATGAAATGGGGTTTCGTTTTGTGTCACAGGCATTAACGTATAAATATGTTAATCGCGGAGATAAACACACAATAGAATTAAAAAACGGATAATAATAATAGCCTTAAAATCAGGTAATTTTTAGGCTTATTTTCATCGGAGTATTTCAGAGGGTAATTCAAAAACCTTAACTCCAATTATGTAACTATTTACGAAAACACTTTCAACTCCAATTAAATTAAGTTTCCATATGATTATTCATCAATCAACTTTAAATCTTCAACCATTTCAGAAGCTAATTCAGAGCCACCAACAATCAAAACTTTTTCTCTTAAATCACCTTTGATTCCACGTTTGGCAAATTCAACAGCAATTTTACCTAAATCACTAGCATCAATTGGATTTAATAATGGTTGAAACCAAGTACCCTTGACTAATGAACCTAATTTCATAGCTATATCATTTGCAAAACCATGACTATCTTTTCTTTGACCAACTAAAGCACCAGGTCTCAAGATAACAGTATAATCAAAATTCAAATCTTTAATTGCATCTTCTAGTTCACCTTTTGATTTAAGATAAAAGAATGGTGATTTAGCATTGGCACCTTGAGAACTAATCAAAACACATGTTTTTACACCAGATTCTTTTGCAGCTTTTGCATTAGCATAATTGATACCATAATCAATTTGTTTAAATTTTTCAGCTGAACCAGCTTTAGCTTTAGTTGTACCAAATGATGAAATATAAGCTTGTGGAATTGGTTTTAATTCTTTAATTATTGAAGGCCATTTTTCAGAATCAGTTTCAATAATTGAATCAATTTTAGGAGATTGAGTAGAAAGAGTACTTCTGGTAATGGTTATAATCTTATCAAATGATGCTTCTTGTGCATGTTTAACGATTTGAGAACCAACAAGACCTGTGCCACCTAAAACAATAATATTTGACATGATAAGGAAATTGCTAAAAATATTTTTTTTGATCTATTTCGCCGCATTATTTATTTACTACTTGGAACTAATTTAAACGATAAAATATCATTCTTTCCTTTATCTACAACATCTTCTTCTGCAATTTTTAGCCCACCAACACCTTCTATAGCAGCTATTGTTACATCTCCCATAATTTTTCTTGCAACATTTATCACTGGTGTTCCTTTTTTAACCAATACACAATCTCTAAATACATAATCACCAGAACTACCTTGAAAATTATGAATATTACGTACAGGATAAACTGGTACTAATTCTAATAAATCAGCAGCTGCTTGTAATAATTGAACAACTCCAGTAGAACCAAATCTATACAAGACTAAATCTCTAATATTTTCTATTCTATTTTTTAATTTATCATCCAATTGTTTTAAGTCTGGATCATCTGGTAAATCTTCTATTGTATCTATGAATTCAGTACCTGAATCATATTTTATATAATTTTGTGCGGCTAATTTTCGAAGAAATACTTCTGTAATTGAACTTGTTAATATTGCTTTTGATTTTGGATGTTTTAATATAATTTTTGAAACATTTTTATCTGCATCAGGATGATCCATTTTATTCAATGCTAAAACAGTTGGGAATTTAATCTCCATAAATGCTTTAACTACAGTTTCAATCATATCATTATCCCAATCTTGTAATGGAGGTAAATTTGGAATTAAATCTAATGCTCTCGCCACCATATTTTTATTAGCTGCATAACCACCCAATTGTTGTCTTAACGTTTCTAAAGTTGTTGTTTTACTACTAACATGACGTCGAACAACTGAACCCCATCTTTCTTTTAAATTACCTAAAATCCATCTGAAAATTTCATCTTGTAACCACTCTATATCATGTAAAGGATCATAACCTCTTGTAGCTTTCCCTTCAGCATCCGTTGTACCACTGGCATCTATTATATGAATCAAACAATCAGCTTCAGTTAAATCACTTAAGAATTTGTTTCCTAATCCTCTACCTAAATGTGCATTTGGTACTAATCCAGCAACATCTAGTAACATTATAGGTACTCCTCTTTTACCATCTCTACAATATCCATAATTTGGTTTACATTTATCTTGTTTTTGAAATCTTGAGCATGCACAATCAACTTCTAGATATCCTGTTGCTTTATTTGGATCAATGGTTGTGAATGGGAATGCACCAACTTTTGCATTTGCATCTGTTAATGAATTTAATGTTGTTGACTTTCCACTTGATGGTTTTCCTACCAATCCAATGACTATTTCTTTACCCATGTTTATTGAAAATTGCAAAAAGTCTTCGCACTAAAAATTTTAACAATCATGCAACCAAAAACCTAATACACAATGATGAAAGATCTTATATTATAATGTATGAATATACTAACTCTGATTTAATTAGATCTCTATTAGTCTAGGCATTTGTTTTACGATTTGATCGCTTAATTATAACTATTCCATCATACCTGCATATAGTCAATCCCCAGGCTGTAAGAAAAACGAGACCTACAAACAAAACAATTCAACATTTTAAGGAATCTATATCAATCATGGCATTAGGTCAATCAATCATGAGTAATGTCTTTGGAGGACTTTCGAATGATTTTAAAAAGAAGAATTTCTCCTTATATGGTCAATGGATCAGTATCATTACAATTTTCTTATGTTTAGCCTTGGGAATTGCAAATATTTTTCATCTTGGTTTAGTTATAATTTTTTCAATAATATGTATCGTACAAGGTTTAGTTGTTGTATTTGTTGAAATACCATTCTTATTAAGAATTTGTCCATTGACTGATACTTTTACAAATTTCATACGTAAATTCGATGGTAATTTACCAAGATGTGGATTTTATTTACTAAATGCAGTAATTCAATGGTTATCATTAACTTTACAAGCTACAAGTTTAATTGTTGTTGCAGTATTTTTCACATTAGCAAGTGCTTGTTATGGATTAGCACAATTGAAAAATCAAGAATATTTGAAATCTTCAATCGATGTAAGTGGTACAGGTCAAGGTGGAGCTTTAGAAGCACAAGTTGGTGAACATGTAGTTAGAAATGTTCTATAGTAAATTTACAGACAAATAATTTTTGTTTTATTCTCTAACAAAAAAAAAAAATTAACTTCATCATTTCTTAATGTCTGATATACTACCTTATTCGGAAGATACAAATGGATCGAAATTAAAAAGATCTAAGTATAAAGAGTCTCCTATAATAATAGATGATAAAAAGGATAATAATAATTCCTCTAGTGTTACATCTTTATCGTTTGAACAAGTAAACGATGACGCTAATGAATTAGTTGAATTAAGAGGTGAAGGAAGATACTTTGGTGTTACAGATCCAGATGATTCAAAGAAATCAAGTTTGGGTCCGTTGTGTGCAAATTGTCATAAAAGAGGTCATATAAGGTCGAAATGTAAGATTGTAATATGTCATAAATGTGGTAAAGTAGGTGATCATTACGAAACTCAATGTCCAACAACCATGATTTGTGGAAGATGTGGTGAAAAGGGTCATTATATGAATGAATGTAAAAGTAAAATAAGGAAGAAACAATATTGTAAAAGATGTGATTCATTTCAACATAATGATGAAAATTGTCCAAGTATATGGAGAAGTTATTTAATTAAAAAGGAAAAAAATGGAGATTCAAATATGGTAATATTGCCAAATATAAGTTGTTATAATTGTGGTTCAGATAAACATTATGGTGATGAATGTTATACTCCAAGATCATCAAGAGTTCCAAATTTAGGAAGTGCATTTAGTGGGAATAATTTACCAAGAGAATATAGATCACTATATTTTGAAAAAATCAAGTCCTATTCAGATGATGAAGATGTTTATAGACCTGAATTTCAATCAAGAGATTACAATAGAAACTATTCAAACTTTGGTTCTATACCTTCAAGATCAGGTATGATATCAAACTCCAAACCATCATTTTTTAATAATAATAACAATAATAATCGTAAAAATATACTATCACAAAGAACGAAATCACCAGTTTATAATAATAA
Organism: Insectozyma morakotiae; assembly: GCA_030564645.1. Taxonomy (NCBI): domain Eukaryota; kingdom Fungi; phylum Ascomycota; class Pichiomycetes; order Serinales; family Debaryomycetaceae; genus Insectozyma; species Insectozyma morakotiae. Next base: position 215,435 of record JAKTYD010000004.1, read on the forward strand.
TAATAATAGATCATCGGGTATACTACCAGCAAGACCAAAGTCACTGGGTCTGGGTTTCGGTAGTAATAATCATAGACCAATATCGAGTTTACCTAATAGACCACCAAGTAAATTACCTAATAAACCAATAATTTTCAAAAGTAGAGATTTTAATAATCAACCATCAAGATCAGGTATAATTAAAAGAGGAAATAATAATAACTACAATTCAAAATTTGAACCAACAAGAACAGGAATGTTGGATAACAATAGCAAAAAGAAAAGGAAAATGAAGTACTGATACATGAGAATTATAGAATGAATGTATAATTTTACAAATTACTTAGTTTTTTGGAGCGATCTTACGAAGAATAAGCAGCTACCTATTTAAGCAAATTTCTAAATTAAGGAATTTTGAAATCACTTTCCAGAATTGCAAATCAGTCTAAGTCAGTCCTGCTTTGTACTTCCTTAAATGTAAATTAAGCCACGACATCAAGTTTATATCTGTGGTGGAGGTAAATTTGTCACGGCAATCGAACAGTTAATTCTGACATAATCTTAGTAATAGAACTTATACTAGTCGTGTAAAATCACTGATTGCTTATCTATTTGATCAGCTACAAAATTTTGATTCCTTACATTACAACCACGCAGTGCAAACGGAAAAAATCATTTTATATTTGCGCCATGGCATGAAATGGAAAATATCTGTGATCTAACTTAAATTTTCGATTTCATTCATTCAATTTTCAACTTTGATGAATTAATTCTCAACTCAATTACAATGGTCAATGCTACTACAAATCAAAATTATTGGCATTTTCCAAGAGGTCCTAAAACAAAACCTTATAATGATTATAGAAACTACATTACAAATAAATATGGTAATTTAACAACAATCTGTCTATTCATATTCATTATATCCATACCAATATATCAATATCTAGTCATACATAATTATAGATTTAAATATCATTTCCTACGATCTTTCAATAAAAAATTGAATCGATATATAAATCATGAACATCATCAAAATTGTTCAACTGCAACATTTAAAGATAAATTATTAACTTCGATATCTATATTTATCAAAACAATAGTATTTAAACTATTTTTACATTATTCAACGATTCTACAATTGATATTTTGGTTTATTTTATTAGGTGGATTAACATTTGTTGATTTATATCATGGTGATTTAGTATTTCTAGCTAAAAGGTTAGGTAGAATTTCTGCTAATTGTTTACCAACGGTTTTATTTTTAACATTAAGACCATCTCCATTACCGAATGTACTTTACTTGACTTTAATTCCAATTCATAAGTGGTTGAGTAGAATCATAATAATACAAGCTATATTACATACAATAGTATATTTAGGTTATTATGATTTCAAACATACATTACCAAATGCATTACTGGTTGAGAATTTATATGGATGGTTAGCATTGATTGGATTCTTGATCATTATATTCACTTCATTATCAAAATTTAGAAATAAATACTACAAAATATTTTATTTCATGCATTATTCATTCACTTGGATTATTGTATTAAGTTTACAATTTCATATTAGACCAAAGAAGTTTACTTATTATACAATCATCAATTGTTTAATTTTAATTTGGCAAATTACTTATAGAATTTATTTAACCAAAACTTCTCAAAAGGGTGAAGTTAAAGTTATCGATGTATCACCAAATTTAGCATTAATTGAATTTCCAAATTCTTTGATTCAAAATCCAGCAACTGCCCCTGGTGCACATGTTAGATTAACGAATTATAGTTCAAATTTTATCACTAGATTTTATAAACAAATAATCCCAAATTATCATCCATATACATTAGTAACTTTACCACAAGATAATTATCAAAAATTAATAATCCGTAAAAGTAATTTCAAATTATATAATGGATTTAGATATTTAATTAGTGGTAGTTATGATCCATATTTATTATTCATAAAAGAAGATAGTAGGAAAAAATCCAAATTCTCATTAGCTAAATTAAGAGTCAATGCAAAAAGATTATTGATTGTAGTTGGTGGATCAGCTATTTCATTTGCATTACCGATTTTAAGAGTTATGAATTATCATGGTATACCTACAAAAGTTGTTTGGGTTATTAAAGACTTTAGAGATGTTTTAATTTTGAATTATTTTGATGGATTTATTCATGGTGATGATTTTGAAATTTTTATCACTGGTGATAATCAAGAAAGAAGAATCAAAAATGCTATTAGTTGTTCAACTATGAATTCAAACCATTTCGATTTAGAAAATGAAGCAACTCCATTATTGAAAAATGTTGAACAAGTGACTTTAGATAGAGAAAATCAATATGAAAATGTTGAAGTCAGTGTTAATGATGAAGATGAAGTTGACTCAGATTGTACTCATGAATTCCCAACTATAAGAAATGTTACTACAGATTATACCGATGATGAAGATGAAGATGAAAATGAAAATGAAAATGAAATAAACTTCACAAACGGTGATATAACCAATATATCTAGAAAATCAAGTGTTAATGAACCTTTTATACCATTTTACACTCAATCATCATCAATACAATTGAAATCATTTGTACAACAATTTAAAGAAGTTGTTAGAAAATTAAATTTAGAAAATAAGATATATAAAGGTAGACCTAAATTAAATACAAAATATTATAATTGGTGTATAAATGAAGGTTTCACACAATGTTCAGGTCCTGTTGAAGATGAAAATCATAACTTAGTATGTTGTAAAGATTTACCAAGGAATAAAATTGTTCAAGAAGATGTTAATGCTGAAAAAATTTGGGTTCTTTCTGCTGGTCCAAAGAAATTAGTTGAAAATTGTAAACTTTGGGCAAGTGAATATGGATTGAAATTTCATGAAGAAGCTTTTTATGCTTGAATGTATATCATTTTTTATTTATTTCTTGTTCCAAATAATTATTTCTCTTTATTTCATCTTCAATCATAGCTTGTTTACTTATATTGATCTTTGCAACATCGGTTGTGAATGTAATTCCAACTATGTTCCAACAAACAAACCACCAAGCTTTATATACATTTCTAAAATATAATTTATTTGGACCATGATTATACCTATATGAAAGAGCATAGCCAGAAATCAATGCTATTAAAGTACCTCTTAGCATCCCTTTTGCACCGGCTTGATATAATTGCTTTGTAAATCTCTCATGTCGTTCTTGTTTGGTTTCAGTGAATATATTGGGTTGCTGAGTTTGTTGAATATTTGATTGATTATTTGACATGATAAGAATAAATAAAAAAAAAATAAAATCGATTTTGATCTGGGGTTTATTCGGAAAAGCAAAATTAAAATTATTCATATATCTATTTAAATGTGATTCTAATGACATGAAATTTGATCATTAAACGTCAGAAAACAGTAAAACGGAGCTTTCTACTGAGTTGATCTGTAGAACCGATTTTCGATGATTTTGAGATGAAACGGATCCGAATCCTTTTCTTCGGATAACTAAGCTGTTTACAATCAATAAGAACTCAGTATTGAAACGCACATAGTACTTTATTAGGTTTGAGACGACATGGTCTAAAAACAAGATCTTCTGTTTTAAAATCACATCCTGTAAATGATTTAAGAACAACATCTTCTGTTTAAAAATTACATTGTGTAAATGATCCTTCAATATTTAACACAGACAATTAATTAAACGACGAGTTTACTCAGATCTAAGTATGGTAAAGATGTAAGATTACTCAACATTCTAAAAAGCTATGAATTTAGTATCTCATAATATAGTCGATGTGAAGAGATTAATCTCAAAACTTCATAACAACAATATGCTGATGTTAAAGCTCAAAAAGCAGCAAATAACGACCTAATTTATACAATATACGTTAACTCATATTTGTTTTTTGTATATTGTATAATTAATTTATCTTTAAAATTTATTAAGATTTATTTTTTTATCATCATGTTTAAAGGGATTATATTAGGACCTACAAGGTTTTATAAAAAAAATCTACTACAATGTACTAGAACAATTAAAACATTGACTATGGACTGGAAACCAATGAAAGCAGTACCTGGATCATTACGTACTATTGATGCCCAAGCAAAAGTTCCAATTATTAGAAGAGTTATATTAGGTTTAATGTATGCCATGCCAATAATTTCATTCTTTCTTGGATGTTGGCAAGTTCATAGATTACAATGGAAAACTGATTTAATAGCAAAATGTGAAAACAATCTAGCTGCACCAATTATAGATGAATTACCACCAACTTTAGATCCAAATGTAATCAATGAATTTGAATATAGAAGATTCAAATGTAAAGGAAAATTCGATTATGAACAAGAGATGTTCCTTGGTCCAAGATTAAAAGATGGAGTTGTTGGGTATCTTGTAGTCACACCTTTCATAAGATCAAATGGTGGTGAACCGATTTTAATTGAACGTGGTTGGATTCATAAAGATAAAGTTATACCAGATACAAGATCAAAAGGTTATTTATCACATTTAGCATTCCCAGAAGGTGAAATTGAAATAGAGGCTTTATTCAGAGTAATGCCAAAGAAATCATATTTACAAATTGATCATGAACCAGGTTCAAGATTATTTAATATACCAGATGTACCAGCAATGGCAGAACAAAGCAAATCATTACCAATATATTGTCAAATGATTTATGATCTACATGATCATAAAGAATACAGAACAAAAGATGAGAAAAATGATTCAATTTTTAGTAAAATATTTTATAAATCAAATTCGAACTCAAAATCTAATTTATCAGATTATAATGAATCAGATGAAACTTTACAATATCAAGAATTTGAGTTTGTCAATGAAGGTGTTCCACTTGCAGCTAAACCTTATATAAAATTCACAAATAATCATTTACAATATTTAATCACTTGGTTTGGTGTTTCAATTTGTAGTACAGCAGCTTTGATATATTCAGCTATGAAATCAAAACAATTTTCAAGTGTTGATAAAATAATAGCTGCAAAGAGAAAAGGTATGAAATCTTTACAGTAATCTTGTATATATGTATATTAATTAAAACTGAGTAATCCAAATAATACTACAACTAATGATAAATCACCAATTATAATTCCTATTAAATCATAATAACCCAAGATTCTAGCTAATAATAATTCATATTGTTTCAATTGTGGTATAAATAAAGCACCTTTTGAAACAAGCAGTAATATAAAATTATTTTGATTTGCAGCATGAAATAAACCTAAATTTTGACATATTATATAATAACTTGCAATTATGACAACTTCTATAGATGAAAACCAAATTATGAAATTATTCAATTGATTATCTACTTGAGTATAGTCACGAACATTTATATAACTTGATGCATGAAATGTTGGAATAGTTGTGAAATGATAAAAGAAGTTACTTACAACTGCAATGATTCGAATTAATAAAAATCTAAATTTCCATGATTTTTGTTGATAAATTTGATAATTTTGTAAATCTTGCTGATACTTCAATTGAGCTGGATCCATTTGTGGTGGTGGTTGTGTTTGATTTTCTCCAAATGCATTTGGATCATTAAACATCTTCATGAATTGACTCATTGGATCTGTTTCACTTGAATGTTCATCTTGTTGTTGTTTTAAAATCTTACTAAAAATTGCATCTATATCTTCCGGTTGTTCAGATGAATCAGGAGTAATTGTTGATATATCTTGATGATCTGGATCTTCATCATGAGAAATTGTTGATATAGAGTCCGATGTTGAAGGTTTTTCTTGATCCAATATTGAAGTAGCTGATGCTTTAACAGATGATCCTTGGGATAATATAGTATTCAATCTTTCTGAAGCTTTCCCTTTGCCCATCTTAGCTTGTCTTCTTTCCCTTAAGATCCTCTGCTTTTCAGCAGGTGTCAACTCTACTTTTGATTCAGACATGTTGAAGAACAAAAAAAAATTTAAAAAATAATCATGGATAATACAACCAATTATCAAGAACAATTGCGGAGACAAAGAATAATGAATTCATTAGAAAATAAAGATTATCTATTAATTATGGCATCACAACAAAATAAATCAGTTGAACAAATAAAATACGAATTGAAATTGAAATTAATCAGTGGTGAATGATTATCTAAATGGTGGTCTATTTGCTAAACTACTTGGTTTTTTATTTCGTGAATCACGATTAGAACTATCAAACAAACCTCTCATATATCTTTGCGGTTGATTAAGATTAGGTCCACCACCTTTAGCCGTTGATTCTGAATTTCGTGGTATTTTTGGTTTAGGCTGTGATATAAATGAATTTTCACTAGTTAATGAAGTATTTGGATTTTGATAATGATTAATTCTTGATCTTTTATTAGGTATAGTTGAATTTATTCGTTTAGTTATTGGTTTCTTGTAAATCTCTTTACTTTTTTCTTCAGAAAGTCTTTGTTTTAATCTATTGTTTATACTTTCAGCTTCATTAATTCTTTGCTTTAGTTGTTCAATTCTTTCTCTTCTTTGTTGACGTTTAATTGATTCTTCATAAGCTTCTTTTGATGGATGACCAGGGAAATCAACACACCATAAAGTCATAGATAAACCATATAAAAAACTTCCAAATGATTCATTAAACTGATTTGATATAGCATGATGTATTTGACATAAATCTCGCATATTTACATCTAGATCTTCAATTGAATCACCTATATCTTTGAATTTATTTATAATTTCATCTGATTCTAAAGGTAGATGATCTTCATCAATTGGGTGATGATATACTTTTGGGGATAATGTAGGTAATTGAACACCAGAAGACCGATGCAGATGACGTCTTCGTCTTTTATTTATTGGAGTAGTTGGTCTAGAATTTGTAACCATAAAGAATAAAAATGTTTGTTTACATTTGAAAAAATATTTCGCTACCACTATTTATCATCTTCACCAATAATTTGTTGCCATGTTTTACCTTCCTTTTTCAATTCTTGAGCTAATTCATCTCTTATTTTAGCAACTAATCCTGGTCCTTTATAAGCAAAAGCAGTATATAATTCAATAAATGTAGCACCAGCTTTACCAAATTCTAAAGCATCTTTACCATTTGAAATACCACCACAACCAACTAATACCAAATTAGAATCTTTAGTATACTTACGTAATGTTTTCAAAGCTTGTAATGATAAAGGTTTCAATGGTTTTCCTGATAATCCACCAGTTTCATTGATTAATTTATCATCAGTAGTTAATAATTTTTCTTTTGGTCTTTGTATAGTTGTATTTGAAATAATTATACCATCAACTTTTGCTTGTTTTGCTGAATTTGCAATTGATTCAATTTCAGGTTCAGTTAAATCAGGAGCTACTTTGACTAAAACTGGTGGTTTGTCACCTAATAAATTAACTTTCATTATATTTCTTGTATCAACAACAGTTGTTAATAATTTAGTCAATTTAGATTCATTTTGTAAATCTCTTAAACCTGGTGTATTTGGTGATGAAACATTAACAACTAGAACATCAGCAAATGGTCCTAATCTTTCAACACCTTTTACATAATCTTCTATTTCATCACCAAATTTATTTTTACCCAAATTTATACCTAATAATTTACCATCTTTAAAAGCATTTGAAAAAGGTTTTTGTTCTGGTGTATGACTGACTTCAAATTTACTTAAGAACTTACTGAATCTAACTTTTAAACCTGCTAAAACATTATAATGACCAGAAGAATTAAATCCATATCTATTAATTACAGCATCATCTCTTGGTAATCTGAAAAATCTTGGTTCTGGATTACCTGGTTGAGGTTCAGGTGTGATTGAACCAATTTCAACATATGAAAATCCACAATTAAATAATGATTCAATAGCTTCACCATCTTTATCTAACCCAGCAGCTAATCCAATTGGATTCCTTAATTGTTTATTAAATACTTTGACTCCCAATACATCACTTTGATCATTTATACCTTCATCTAATAACTTTGGTGATAATCCATATTTCATAAAAAAAATCCCTAATTTATGACCTTGTTCTGCAGTTGTGAAAGTTCTAATTAATGGACAAAGGACATATTCATGAACAGCTGATCTTGAATCATATAAATAATATCCACCAATTGTTGCAATGGCTAAACCACCAATTAAAGGTAAAACACTAGACTTGAGTGGTTTCTTACCAACAACTTTCAACAGCAGTTTGAACATGTTTGATGATTGATATAAACTGGTGATGTAAAATGAACTCCAAATTTAAATAAAAAAAAATGGTTAGTGGCCCTGGCACCACAAAAAAATTAATTTTATACAGAAAAATAAATTTAGAGATGATCTTTAACTAAGTATGTCACAAAGAAATACAACCAAATATGAACGTGGAGGGCCATATAATAATGTCAAAAGACATACAAAGGATAAGAAATTGAATTCAAAATTACAAAGAATTGATCGACAATATAAAGAAGCATTGGAATCTGCAGCAGGAACTGATTTATTATTACAAGAAAATGAAGGGTTTCTAGAAGCAGATGGACCTATGGAAAAGACATTTAAATTCAAACAAGATGATATAGTCAATGTTGTAGATCAAAGTACGGCAAATAAGAAATTTGAATTGAATTTACCCGAATTTGGACCTTATACAATAGATTATTCAAGAAATGGTCGTGAATTATTAATTGGAGGTAAAAAAGGTCATGTAGCTTCAATAGATTGGAGAACTGGATCATTAGATTGTGAATTACATTTGAATGAAACCGTTAATGCTGTAAAATATTTACATAATGATCAATATTTTGCCGTTGCACAAAAGAAATATACATTCATCTATGATAAAACAGGTACTGAATTACATAGGTTAAAACAACATATAGAAGCTAAATTTTTAGATTTTTTACCGTATCATTTCCTACTTGCTACTGCTGGTAATACTGGGTTTTTAAAATATCATGATGTATCAACTGGTCAACTAATAAGTGAAATTAGAACAAAATTGGGTCCAACACAAGCAATGAAACAAAATCCTTGGAATGCAACTATACATCTAGGTCATAGTAATGGTCAAGTTACAATTTGGTCTCCACATAGTCCTGAACCACTTGTTAAATTACAATCATGTAAAGGTCCAATAAGAGATTTGGCTATAGATAGAGAAGGAAAATATATGGTTGTAAGTGGATCAGATAAACTGTTGAAAGTATGGGATATAAGAAAATTTAAAGAATTAGATTCTTATTATACCCCAACTCCAGCTACTTCATTAGATATATCCGATAATGGATTATTATCAGTTGGTTGGGGTCCACATGTAACTATATGGAAAGATATGTTTAAAAATAATCATCAAGCAAATCCATATATGAATCATTTAATACCAAGTTCAAAAATTGAAAAAGTTAAATTTGTACCATTTGAAGATTTGTTAGGTGTTGGACATCAAAAAGGTTTTAGTTCAATAATTATACCTGGTTCTGGTGAAGCTAATTATGATGCTCTTGAATTGAATCCATATGAAAGTGTTAAACAAAGACAACAACAAGAAGTACAAGCATTACTTAATAAATTACCATCAGATTCTATTGCTTTAGATCCAAATTTCATAGGTACTGTTGATAAACGTGCAAAAACCATACGATTGAAACCAGGAGAAATCAATCAAGTTGAAGAAAATAATGAAGATAAAAAACTAGAAATTAGACCAGAAGTTAAAGGTAAGAATTCAGCATTAAGGAGACATATGAGAAAAAAGACTCAAAATGTTATTGATCAAAGAAGATTAAGAATTGAAAAGAATTTACAAAAAGAAAAAGAAGCAAGAAAAAGAAGACATTTACAAAATAAGGGAATACCAGAAGAAGAAAATAAATTGGATTCTGTATTATCAAGATTTGGATAATTTTAATTTCTTTCTTTTGCTAATTTATATAAAACAGCATCAAATATAGAATTTTCCCATTTAATAGCTTCATACTCTTCTTCTTGTATACAATAATAATTATCATTTTCTAATTTTGTATTAAAATAATCCGAATTTGAATCAGTTGGTGGAGTAAATGAATCACTTGGTTCTCTTAATCCAGGATATTTATTTTTTGTTTTATCTCTATATTCATCAATTATTGATTTATCTTCATCGGTTAAAAATTCAAGATATGTTAAACCATGTGTTGATAATTTAGATGTAAATGTCCCAATTCTTAATATAATTTGACAAAACTTCTTTAATTCTTTGATATCATGATCGATTATTAATAAATACATGTCTAAATGTGGTATCAAATTTAAATCGGTTTTTCTCGTCAAATGATGAAATAACATTTTATCTAAAGCTTTGATTTGTTCAAGAGCTTCATTAGGTATAGTTGTAGTTGTTTCTGTTTGTGTGATTTCTTGTGACGTCCAATTTATTTCAGTTATCAAGTTTAAATCTTCATGATCAAGTAGTAATTTATATAAACGAAATAACACATATGGTCTAAATAAATCAATATACTTTAGTTCAGTTGAGATTGGCAGGAATGGAAATTCTGATAACCAATTTATTAGAGCTTGTGCTAATTTCTCAATCTTTTGTGTTTCACTCATGGCGTATATTAAAAAAAAATTATTTCATCAGGATAAAACAACCTTCAAAGAGAATCAAATTGACTGTGAATAAAGTTTTTGGTGGATATTCAGGATCTCTAGTTTCAAGATTAGGAAACATTTGTGCTAATCTAACCATTACATATGATGTTTGTGTCATTGCAAATTGTTGACCAAGACATGTTCTTGGACCACCATTAAATGGTAAAAATGTCCAACCTGGTTTAGTAATTTCTTCCCAACGTTCGGGACGATAAACATCAGCATCTTTTCCATAATATTCTTCATTTCTATGTAAATGTAACACTTTATAAATAACATTCTGACCTTTCTCTATAAATACTGGTGATTGTTGATCTGGACCACCGCCTCTTGGTAATGTTTGTCTAGTTTTACTGACTCTAAAGTTTAAAGGTAATGTAGGATACCTAAATCGTTAGTATTGACTTTGAACTTATATAATTTATACATACATTCTCAATGTTTCAAAAATTACAAATCTTAAATATTCACATTGTTTTAAAGTTTCAAATGTAATCTTTGATACATCTTCAGTTGATCCATAACCAAAATGTTTATAAATTTCCAGCTTTAATTTTTCCCATACTCTTGGATTTCTTGCTAATTCATAAAATACAAATGAAATTAATGAACCAGTTGTATCTCTACCAGCTAATAAAACATTCAAAACTTGATCTAAAACAACTTTGGGATCTGATTGAGTTTTCATAATTTCATATAATAAATGATATCCATCTTGTGATTTCTCATCTAATTCTTTTCGTGATAATTTAAAAGCTTTATCAACATAATATTTACAAAAATTACGAACTTGATCTGCATCTGCTTTACCTTGTTTATCACGAACTAAAAAGTATAATTTTTGTGCAAATGATCTTGAAGAAACCCATTTTTGACTACCTTCAATAGCTTTTCTAAATCCATATCCTGCATCTGTTTCATGAATATAATTTAATCCAATTGATTCATCATATAAACAATGATTACTTTGACCTAATAAAAAATCCGTTGCTGCATCTAATGTAAATCTAAACATTAAATCTTGAAAATCAAACGTAGCTCCATTTGTATTTCTAATATGTTTTGCCATAACTTGTAGATGAAATTCCAACATTGAAACATGTTTTATATGTTCTCTAGCAAATTGTGGTCTTAACATAGCTCTTGAATGTTTCCATCCTTCACCATCAGCGGTGAATATTCCTAATCCAAATAAAGGTTTTAAATGGTTATATCTAAGACCAACACCAAAATTTTCAAATTGAGTACTTAAGATTGCTTTAATATTTTCAGGATCACTAGTGACAAATGCAGTGTTTCCTGTAATTGTACTTGTGTAATTTCTAGGTAACCAGTGATAATTTTCATTGATAAATTGATTTAAAGTACCATTGTTCTTAGCTTTAATAAGTGAGATTATATATGGAACACCAAACCAAGAAGGAACAAATTTGAAAGGTTCTCTACAATAATTCTGTTTTTTGAATTGATAAATTTGTATTTTATTGATTAATTTGTATAAGAAGATTGATACGATTAATAATAATCCACCTTTTATGATCAAATCATTCGCCATCGTAAAGCTTAACTGTAAAGAATATTAGGGATTCTTTAGCATATTTATAGATAAAGTTTGATTTATCCATGACAATAGTTGCGACGTATTCTATTGTTCAATAATTTGACAGTTTTATCTTTGAAGCTTAAATCAAACAAGCGATTATACAGAACAATAAAAACTTTAACAATCAACAACCAATTAATTACTTAGTTTATATAATTGTTGAATGTTGATAAAACGAAAATCATAAAAGTTAAGCCAGGCCTATTCTCTTTCAACAACTACTGTTGAAACGTTTTTCAGAGTATTGATTTCAAGATTTGGGCTCAAAACGTGAAAATAGAAAAGGCTTTATATTTCTCTATAAGATAAGAACATAACTATTTTATGAATATTATTCCAGCTTATCAAATTTATCCCTATTTTTCGTTTAAATTTACAAATCCATGATTTGTTACATTGTACATTTTTTTCACGTTGACGTTGTTGAATAATTTCATGATCTTTAATATAACCTAAACCTCGCTCCATTCCACTCCTTTTCAATGTGGAATTTATAAACTCTTCCAATGAAGGTATTTTTGATTTAAAAAATCCCTCATGTTTGAATTTATTATATAATTCCTCAATAGCTGCTAAATTTACTTTCACTTCTCCATTTGAACTAGCTCTTGCATTTATTCCCTTGATACGATCGATTTGATCTTGTTGAACATATAGAGGTGAACCATATATAAGAACATTTGTTCCTGTTTCATATATTTCTTCATAAGTTGGAGTTATTTCATCATATACACAAAATGATAAAACTTTGTATGAAAACTGTAAAAGTGATAAAATCTAAAGCACTAACATTGATTATATTTTTTTTTTTTTTTGAAAAGTATGTCAAGTGTAAAATCATTTCTAAAACAAGCAAAAGGTTCTCTTGAATCGAATGATCCAGATTCTGCACTTCAGTATGCTTATGAAGCATTAAAATTAGAAAAAGATTGTTATTTTGCATATGTTTTCCAAGGTAAAGCTTATCAATTAAAGAAAAAATTACCAGAAGCAATAAGAGCATTTAAAAGGGCAACAGAAATTGATTCAAATAATCTATTAGCATGGAAAGGTTATTTTCAAATAGTTAAAAATTCAGATGATTATCATCAATTCTTTCAAGTTTTCACAAATTTAATTAGAATTTTGATTGATCAAGGTATTTCCATAAGTGAGAATCTTCGAGATTTAAGAAACTATCTAGATTTAAATAAAATAAATTCAAATGATGGATTACATGAATATTATTTAAAAAGTATATTACCAGGAACTGAATTGGGTGAATTATTAGGATCTTCAATTGAACCACCCGAATCAACAGTTAGAAAATTATTAGATTTTAAACAAACTCAAATTGAAAAAACTGTTGTCAATGTGATATCGAAAGAAAGAGTTAAACTTGGAAGAGTAATAACTGTTGATCAAAAGGCAAAGTTAGATTCAATTGCGTATTCATATTATCAAGATGGAATGATTCAACAATTATATGAACAATTTTTAAATATTTGTAATGATGATAATCTAAGACGTAAGTATGAAGATAAATTTTTGAAGTTTAAATATGAGTTGTTAAAAGTTTGTCCTGATAAGAAAACATTGCATGAGGATATTAAATCAATGATTGATGATATGATTTTATTAAACACACAAAGTTTATTTTGTTGGAATTTGTATTTTGATTGGTGTGATGTTAAAACTTTGAATGATTTACCAGAAGATAAAATAATTTCGTATTTACAGAAGTTCCAAAATGAAGGATTGGGTTTAATTTTATTTGCATTTGTAATGAGTGATTTATCACCATTTAATAAAGATAAAATAATAAAAGGCTTATCTTCAAATACTTTAAACAATAAACCGAAAAAACAAGTTGATGTTGAAAATGATGAAGATGCAAAAGCATTGGAAGAATTAGCAGATGATAAAAATGAACAAGAAGAACAATTATATCTACCACAAGAAGAAGTTTTAGAATTAATACTACAGGGTTATACAAAATACAAATCTTCAGTATTGGCAAATAGAATCATTGTTGATTATTATATCCATATACGTGAATTCAGTGTTGCATCTGAAAGATGTCGAGATGGTATACGTATAGTAGCTGATATTCAAAGAACATTTGGTATCATATTGGAAAACACCAAAGAAAATTTCCTTTGTTCATTAGCAATTGTTTATACTTATTATGAAGCTCCAAAGAATTATAATCGTGCAATTCAATTATATGATCGAGTTTTAGAAAATGATCAAAATAATGTAAAAGCAAAAGTTGGTAAAGGTTTGATATTCGTTGAAAGAGGTGAATTAAAAGATGCAAAAACTTTATTAGAAGAAGTTGTTAAAACACATCCAGATAATATGGAAGCTGAATCTGAATATTATTGGTGTTTAATTAAATTAGGTGAACCTGAAAAAGGTAGACAAGGTTTAGAAAATTTTTTAAATAAAGTTATTGGTGGTGATATTCAAAGTAGAGACATTAGAGCTATTGCAAATTGGAGAATAGCTGAAAGTTATTTCATTGAAGAAAAAATTGATGAATGTTATAAACATTTAGTATTATCTTTAAAAGATTCAGATATTTATGCACCTTCATATACATCATTAGGTATAATCTTTCAAAATTATTATGGTGATATAGAAAGAGCACAAAAATGTTTTTATAAAGCTTTTGAATTAGATTTAAATGAAGTTAATGCTGCAAAATATTTAGCTGAACAAGCAGCTTCAAAAAATGAATGGGAAGTTGCACAAGTATTAGCTAAAAGAGTTGTAACAAATGAAAGTTCAAGAAGATTAATTATGCGTAATAAAATAGATTCAGCATGGCCTTATAGAGTATTAGGTTCAGCTGCTTTAAATATTCAAGATGATGCAAAAGCTGTTGAATGGTATCAAAATGCATTAAGATTAAATGCTGAAGATTTTGAATGTTGGGTTGGATTAGGTGAAGCTTATTATAATTGTGGTAGATTTGATGCTGCATCAAAAGTTTTCCAACATGCAATTCAATTAAATGAAGAGAAAGTTTCATGGGTTGTTAAATATATGTTGGGACTTGTAACTTGTGAAATGAAAGAATTTAATGAAGGTTTAACTTATTTATATGAAGCATTAGAAATGAAACCAAGTGAAGACTGTATCTTGAGTGCAATTTATGAAGCAAATATTGAAAATACTAAAAAATTTATGCAAACTGGGTTTTTTGGTAGAGCTATAAATGCAAATTTAAAAGCACTTCGATTTATAAAACAATCAATTATGAAAAATACTGCATCACAAAAAGTTTGGAAAGCTTTAGGAGATTGTTTAAAAGTATTTGTTAAATTAAGAAAACATGTTGATCAAGTACCTAAAATTGATTTAATTGAAATTTTTGAACATATTAATTTAAATCATGATTTAGAATTAGATGAATCAATCACTTTTGAAAATGCAAAGAAATCATTTGATACTAATATAATTCAAGCACTTTGTATATTAATAATTTTAAGTTGTGTTTCTGCATTGAATTATTTACCACCAAAATCACATAAATTATTACGAGCAACTGGTTATTATAATTTAGGTTTATCATTATTAGAAACTTATCAAAATGATGAAACTTTGATAAATTTCCGTGATTGTTCAATAACATACCTAAAGAAATCAATTCAAATTGAAGGATCTAATCCAAATTATTGGATTGCTTTAGGAAATGCATATTTTTCAAATAATCCACAAATTTCACAACATTGTTATATAAAAGCAACAACTTTAGAAGTTAAAGATGCAGAAATTTGGGTTAATTTAGCATCATTATTTCTTAGATATGGAGATGCAGAATTATCACAAGAAACTTTTTTAAGAGCTCAATCAGTTGCACCACAAGATGCACAATCATGGTTGGGACATGCAGTTACATCTGAAATTTTAGGTGATCAATCAAAAGCTAATAGTTTTTATACTCATGCATTTACATTATCAAGAGGTAGATTAGCATTAGCACAATTTTTATATGGATTATCAATTATAAATAAATCAAATGGTTTAGATCCTAAAAATATTGAAACTGCACAAGAATTTGGTATTAGTAATTATGCCATGCAACAATATTTAAAATATTATCCAGATGATGAAAATGGTTTAAGTATTGCCTTATCTATTGCTGAAAGATGTAAAGATTATGAAACTGCAATTATGATTGGTGATAAATTATGTTTAATTTATGAATCAAAATTTGAACAAAATGAAAGTCAATTATTAATGGAAAAATTTTCAACTATTAAAGCACAATTGGCAAGAATTAATCTTGGATTAGGAGAATATGATAAATCAATTGAAGAATGTGAAATGGCTTTTTCATTAATTGATGAAGAAAATGAACAAATTACATTATCATTAAGAATTACATTAGGACTTTGTTATTTTTTTAAAAATGAATTTCAAAAAGCTTTACAAGAATTAAGAATTGTTTTAAATAATTATTCTGAATCTTCAACAATTGTTAATTTAATTGCTCAAGTTTTATATGCTCATAATGAAGAAGATACAAAACAAGCAGCAATTGATCAATTATTTACTCATATTGAAGAACATGGATCTACATTATTAGTTGTATTAACATTGGGTGCAATTTCAATTGTTGATAATTTACAAGATTATTTAGGTGCTATAAAAGAAGAATTATTAGGTTTAAATCTTAATGAAATTATAAATGATAATCAAAAAGAAGTACCTAAATTAATAAATGAAATAAATAATCGTTTAGGTGAAGAAGAAAATAATGATATTTGGACAAGGTATACATATTTATTTCCTTATAATTATAATATTTGGAAAAATGTAAATAATCAAATGGCAAATGAAGTTATTAAATTACATGATGTAAAAGTTACAAGTGATTTATATTCAGAATCATTATTAAAAAATGGTTCAATTAGAGATATTCAAAGAAGTATATTTTTAAATCCAATTAATAATCAAGCAATCAATGCTTTAGAAATGTGTATATAAATAAAAAAAACTCTATATAGATGAATTTCTTAATGAATATTTTGAATAATCAATTGTGATTAATTCATTTAAATTTGAATTTTGTAAGTTATTATTATTATTATTTGATATTATTTCATATTGTTCCATTTTTTTATTTAAATAATCAATAATTTTTTCAAATTTATAATTTAAATCATATTGATTAATTTTTTCCAATTTTTCTAATAAATTAAATTCTTTTATTGTTTTAATTGATTCGGTTACTGAATTTGAATTCTCATGATTTTCTAAATCATCAATTTGTTGATTTATTATAATTAACCAACTATTTGATATTTGTTCATATGCAAAATTTTTCATATATGAGAATTCAGAATTTGTAAAATTTGGTAATTTATAAATCAAATTTGTAATTTCTTCCAAAAAAACTAACAAATTAAACAATGTAAAATTATTATTATTTGGTGGTAAAGTCCATAATATAAAATCACTAAGACAATTTAAAAATTCATTTAAATAATTTTTTATCCTAAGGTATGAATAATCACTTTCGGAATCACATTTATAAGGTAAATGATCAATAATTAATTGATATTTTTCATTTAAAATCTCAATAAGATTTGAAATTGAAGGTGTTGGTGAAAATTTATAAATTTCTGATGTGAGATTAGGATTGGTTGAAATTAAATTATTTAATAATTTTTGTAATGATGATTTATCTAATGTTTCAATTAATCTTGATGTAGGTAATGGTTGACCAATGATTTTTGGAGTTTTAGATTTTTTAAATGAAAATGTTGGTTTTCGATCAAGAAATTTATCATTTGATGATGATGAATCTTCTTCATCTATTCTTTTCCTTTTCTTGGGGAATGTATCAGATATGGATGTTCGAGGTATAGATGATAATGAATGCTGTGATTTATGATTATTATGATGATTATTATGATTAAGATTAGTATTGTTTAACCCCCATTGAAATCCAGCTGACATCATGTTGAGAATTATATGTATATATGAAAGTTGTGATAAAAATGCAAATGAATTAATGTGGTTACGTCTTTATTTGAAATTAAATAAATAGAATTAAAAGCTTGTGGATATAATGGAAATGGCAATAATTTAAATATCAATTTTTTATTGTAGGCAAAAAATTATTTGATAATTCTTTTAGTAACAAATTTATTTTTTTTTTTATTTGTTTCATAAAAAAGAAATTTCTTAACAAATTTTTTCTCCTACGAGATGCTACCATGTGAGCTACTCAAAAAGAAATATTGGTAACGCAGAATTTAAAGTTATTCTTAGAGATGGTTGTTAATTGAAATAAAACTTTATTGTGTTGATAACACAGATCTTATATACAATCTACAATAAATAAACTTTTTAGCATCAAGCCTTTCTTTTTAATAATAATCATTTCCTTCATATTCATTATCACTTATACTGTAATCATCATCATCATCAAATACTGATTCAGTTTCAATATCATAATCTGCTGGTTTAAACTCTTTAAAACGATTTCTTTTAATTTCAACTTCATCATCAGTTAAATCCATATCACCATTATTTTCCAAATTAGAATTTATTTGTTTTGAATTTGTAAAAGAACCACCATTTATATCATCCATTTGAATATCATCACCATTTTCCAATTCTTTTTCTTCTAATTCAATTTTCATTTCTTGTAAAATATCAAAACATTCAGATAATAAAGCACATAAAGCACCTTGACCTTCGGGTACATTATTATCAATAATAAATTTCCCATCTTTACGTAAATTATCAATTGAGGCTAATTTAAATTGGAAAGGATATAATTCACGTAAATTATTTAAACCATCAACTCTTTTCAATTCCAATAAACATCTTTTAACAGTTTGTAATTGATTATGAATTGGAGTTAAACTTTCACTAACTGGTTCACTTGATTCTAATAATTTATAAATTATACTATAACATCGTCTTAATAAATATAAAATAAGTGTTTGAGATTTTTTATAATCACCATTTTTTTTATTAGTTTCCTTCATTAAATTTATTCTTTCATCATCTATAGTTTTTAATAATTTTTGATAATTATATAAATCAGTTTCTCTTAAAGTCCATCTTCTAGTGATTAATAGATTTTCCAAAGTTAATTTTAAATCTTGTAATTGTTGATAAAGTGAATCATATTTTAATTTAATTTCATCCTTGATGTCGGAAATTTTTAAATTTTCTAAAGTGATTTCTTCTTCATGTACTAATAAATCATTTAATAAATTATTACAATCATCAATTAAACCATTTATTATAGCTTGTATTGAATCTAATTTTTCATCATCTACTTCACTATGAAATTTCCCATCTTGTTCATCTCTTAAATTTTCAATTTGTCTCAATTGTTGTTTAAATTGATTTATTTTAATAGTTACATTTGCTGAATTTTTATTATCATTTTTAATATTGGTTATATAATTTAAAATTAATTGTCTAATTTCAATTAATTTATGATAAATTTTTTCTAAATCTTTTGGGAAATTTTTAAAATTATTAAATAATTCATCATATAATGTTTGACATTTATTTAATTTATTTCTAAGTAAAGTTTCTTCAATTTGATGATTATTTTGTAAACCTTTATAAATTTCTTCATCATCTATATCATCTTGATCATAATTTGTACCATTGGTATTCAATATTATATCGGTAACTTCTTCTAATCTTAAACCAATAGGTTTTAAATCTTCCATTGTATAAACTTTACATTCTTTTAAATGATTTAATAATTTCATTACTGTACTTAACGAACTATAAGTTGCAGGGGCAAATTTTATTAAACCACAAGTAACAAAACATAATGAAATTAATTGGAAAATATCATCAATTATTAAATCATTATTATTTGGAATAACCAATGTTAAACCTTTTAATTCTTCATCTTTTCTAATTAATTTTAAATCATAGATGATATTTAAAAATTGATCATAGATTTGATAAATTTGTTTGGAATTTATATACTTGTCTCTATTATTTTTTAAATCTAATAATAATTTATATAGATTATTCAAAGATTCATAAACTGATTTTTCAAAAGGTGGTACTTGTAATTTGGTGGTGGTTGAAGTTGAAGTTGAAGTTGAAGAAGAATGATTATTTGGTGTTAATGGTCTTGAATGTGGTGTCACAATATCCATAATAAGAATAAATAAATATTTTGTTGATTAATTTGTCGTTTGAAATTGGTTTGATTCGGTTTAAAATTGATGATGAAATTAATCTAAAGTTCGGGTTGATTAGGGGTTTGTAAAAAAAAAATAATTAATTTATTAATAATTATCGCATATATAATTTTTGTATCATATACACGACTCTATGAATATACAAATTTATTTACAAAACATCATCAAATTCATCATCATCATCATCATCATCGTCTTCTTCTTCTTCATCATCATTTTGTTCTTGAGCCAATTGTGCATAATAGGCTGCTAAAGCGTCTTGTGCTTCCTTATCTTTACCATCGGAATTGTTTGTAGAATTTGAAATAGATAATTTCTTTGGTTTTTCTTCAACACCATTTGTAGATTCTTGATTATCAAAATCTTCTTGCATTGGTTCTTCACTTTCATCTTTGAAAATATGACCAACTGTACTGTTTGAATGCCAAGAAGGTAATGCATTTTGTTCCAATTTTTGTCTTTTTCTTTCCTTTTCTTCCAATTCTCGTTCTAAATTTTCATCATTTGCAGTAATTGAAACATGTAAAGTAGCTTGTGATTTTGCTGCTTGATTTTGTAAATTTTGAGCATTTGATCTTGATTTAGAACTAATTCTATTTGATAATGCATATGAAGCAGAAGTTGAAGATTGTGCAGGAATAGCTTGTAATAAACTTGATTCAAAATCATTATCTTGAATTTGTTTATCATCAATAATTTTTAAAAATCTAATAATTGGATCAATTTGAATCATTAATTTTTCTAATCTTTCTTGTTTCAAACTTGCTTGTTGATGTGAATCATCTTCAATTAATACTCCTTCACATACATCACAAATAAATTCAGTTTTATCTTCACTTAATAAACTAATTGCATCTAATTGACTCACTTTATTACCACATCTAGGACATATATAACCTTGAGGATTACCAAAATTTGACATTTCCTTTTTAAGATTATTTACAATTGAATGAACTTTCCACTTGATTGAATCAATAGCTTCAGTGATATGTATGAAGAAATATGTTCTAGTTACAAATTTTTGCTGATAACTAATACCATCTTCTCTTTGTATATGATTAATTAATAATCGATCTTCAACTAATTTATTACATAATGCTCGTAATTCTTTTCTTTTTATACCTAATAAATGAATCAAATCATCTTCTGATAATACAGAATGTCTTAGAACAGCGTCAAGTATTAAGACGTATGGTGTTGTGTAGAAACCTCTTCCAACAAATCTAATTAAAGATCTTACTGAATCATCCATTTGATTAAACGATTGATTAAAGAAAAAAAACTTTATATATGACGTTGGAATCAAAGTATATAAGAAGTAGTGTAAAATAGTAAGGTAACGTGATTTAGCACGTGATTGACTGAATTATGTGGCACAAGATTGAAAAACTAAATTATTACACAATACCAAAATAAAGTTGTTCCAATTTGAAATTTAGCAATTTAAATTAAAAATTGAATAAGATCTAAAATTTGAATCATTCAGGATAATCAAGCACCTTATCAAATAAGTTAGCTGAAGATAGTATGAGCAACACAAACAATATCAAAATGGTATCGACAAATGTAACATTATTATCAATAATTGGAGCTTATCTATGAATAGTTGTAGTTGCTGTCAATTTGCAACCATAATCAGAATCGTAAATAGTATTATAAATTTGGTGGTGGTACGTGAATTTAAAAATATGAAATAAGAAAAAAAAAACACGGTTAAAATTAAAATTGATTATTTAAAAGTAAACGCGAAAAATAAAAAATAAAAAAATAGAGAGATAAAAAAAATTGAAGCGTTTCAGATTATCTTTTTTTTTTTTATATTAATCTCAATTTATCATCCCATCAATTTTTATTATATTTTATTCATTCAATTTGAAATCTTTCATTCTTCAATCTATTATCATTACATATATTCATACTTCAGTTCATTTATTGAGTTATATCAATTTTTATTTATTTCACAGGTTATTTATTTCTTCTTTATATTTTTTCATTTAACATTTAATTATCAACTTTTATGAATGACTACTAGAATACCATTAAAAGAATCTTCAAATTTGGATCTTACACCTTCCAAAATATCCATCAACACTTCAACTTCATCTTCAACTTCTTCAACTTCTTCAACTACAACTACATTCTCAAATAATAATTATCAATATGATTTTAATGATCATCTACTACAACATACGTTTACTCCACCAGATTCAATCTTTAATAAATCATTAAATCATCAATTTGAAACTCCAACAAGATCAATAAATCTTAATCCAAATGTCATATTGGATGAAAATTTATTCACTTCAAAAAATGATCAAATATCGTCTATCAATAAAATTTCATCATCTTATTTGTCACCAGCTTTTTCATCTCCACAGAATAACAGTAGCAATAATGTTATGTCCAAACAATTATCAACTTCATCACCAATTAAAAAGAAACAACAACCATTTAATTTATATTCCGATGATAAACCTCCTTATAGTTATGCAACATTAATTGGTATATCCATTTTATCACATCCTGAAAGAAAATTAACATTATCAAATATTTATCAATGGATTTCTGATACTTTCAAATTCTATAGAAAAGAAGATGTTGGTTGGCAAAATTCAATTAGACATAATTTATCATTAAATAAAGCATTTATTAAAGGTGAAAAATCAAAAGATGGTAAAGGTCATTTTTGGCTAATTAAACAAGGACATGAAGAACAATTTTTAAAAAGTAGAAGCGTAAAGAAATCAAGTTATCATGAAGTAATGGATCAAATTAATCAAGCAACAAAATTAAATGCTGAAAAAGCTGCTGCTAAATTATGGTCTTCACCAACTTCACAACCAGAAATTACAAAAAAGAGAAAACTTAATAATGAAGAAAATAATAGTGAGAATGAAAATGAGAATTTAAATGTTGAAGAAGAAGCTGATCTTACAATTATGGATTATCCTCCTCCATTGAAAAAACGACACACAACTACACCTATAATTTCATCAACTCCACAATTTATAATTGATTCACCAGATAAACCAATATTAGCACAAAAGAATTTAACATATACATCATCATATAATTCAAATTTTGAACTATCACCAATACGGACAAGTGAAACAGGACCTTTATTAGAACCATTAACACCAAAACAACAACAATTACAACACCAGCAATTACCACCACCTCAACAACAACATCATTTAATACATCAAGTACTTATTAAAAGAACTCCAAAAAAGACACCAATTAAAAACATTCGAACACCACAAACAAATTCAATACTTAAAAAAATATGGAATTCACCTTCTTATCTTGATGATTTTTATTTAAGTCCTAATCCAATATTACAAACTTCACATTCAAAACTATCAAAAGTCACAGGGAATCTAATATCTTATGATGATGATGAAATGATTATGAGGAATTTGGAAATCCATTCTTCTCCAGTATTTGATAATAAAAATAATATATTTAGCTGGGATAGGACAAAATGAATAAATAAACGAATGCTTTTTTTTTGATATCTTAATCATTTGACGAACAACCTTTACATCCGCATGTATTACATTCTATTGTAGCTTTTTCTGGATCATCTTTTAGTAATTCATATTTTGGAACTCTACAAATACATACAGATTCACTAATACATTGTAAACAACATAATTTTTCATATCCCATTTTTTTCCATTTTGATATCAATGATGAATCTACATAACTTTGTAATAATAACCAATCATATAGATCTCGAGAAATCTTCTTATCTTTATATAATTCATAAACGTATTTGGATATTTGATGATTTAATTGATATATTTTCCACAATGCTGATGTTTTAGTTTTAGTTGGATCTTTTTTAGTTTGAGCTAACTTTAATTTATCTAAATATTTCGCTAGCGTTGGTCGTATTTGAGAATATCCATCTGGTGGAGGTTGATTCTTTTTAATCTTTTTTGATTTTGGCATCAAATTAATTGTTAATAATCAAGATTAGATTTTTTTTTCGCATAGTTAAGATTTAATCACACTAAAAAATAAAACTCTATAATAAATAATATTTATTAAAAAAATCTATAACTTTCTCTATATTGACCTCATTCTAGCCCAGCAAATAGGTTCTTTAGCAGATACAATTAGCATAACGAGTGAATGGATGTCTTTCCATCAGATTTTGGATTTCACAAAATATCACACAATCCATAGTTGGCTCTATTGTTTGATTATGGAATTTAATGATAGTACCAGTAATAGTTTGAACAGTAGCTAAAATAGTTATAACTTTAGTGAATTGCATTTTTAGTAGTTGTTTTGTTGCTTGTTTATTGTTTGAACTTTTTGAATTGCTGATTACAATTGAAGTATTTACATCTCTTTTTATACAAATTTAGTTTCTCAGTCTTTAGAACTAGAAATGAAATAGATGATATAGATTGTGGTCCCCGGATGATTTTTTCTGGTTGCAAAAAAATATATTATTTTTTAAACGGTTGATCTCGATGAGGTACAACATAATTTCAACTTCGAATGAATTGACCGAGCTATAAAGTATTCAATAAGAGTTGATAATTAATGAAAAACTTAGCTTCATGGATTTGTTTAGATGGTGTAGAATATCTTTGAAGAAAACCACTTTTTTGTCTTTAGATGATCAAAGAAGTTATTACTTTCAATGGCATTTCTGACTAGTGCTTAGATTCGAATCGATATTGACATTGCCCCTTCTTTTGCAAACCATGATCATCTTTGTTATTTCTAAAACCAAATGACATTAAGGGTTTTGATCGGAAACCGTTAGATTTGAGATATGTATTAACTCGTAAATTTCATCGGGGTAAACGCGGCGAACTAAATAATCGTTCTTCATGTTACATTTTTAAGTTCCCGAAGAATATTTCTTATGAATCGTTCTGTTTCTTTTTCTTTTGTGATTGCATTGATGTAGTACAAAAAGAAACTCAAAAATATATACAAATGTATCAAACTATCTATAAATTTCTATTTCTAATGTTCCTTATTAAATTCATTCACCAATTTAGCAATTTCTTCAATTTCCACTGGTGAAACACTACAGCAACCACCTATAGCTTTTACGTTATCATAACTTAACCAATTCTTGATCTCATCTTTGAAAAATTTCGATTTATCTTCATTTATTATAAATTTGTGATTCTTTTCATCATATTCATAACCGAGATTTGGATATATGAATAAAGGAAATTCTTGAAAGATTGGTATTATATCTGAAATCAATGTAAAATCAGTACAATTTATACTAAAAGCTAAGAAGTTTTCATCTTGACTCGATAAATTGGACGACAAATATTCAGAAACTTCTTTTAATGGAGTACCATCAGTTAAATTTTCCTTGTTTTGACAATTTATTGAAATAAAAACTTGCTTTGTATTATATTTTTTAATCAAATCAATGATAACTTGTAATTCAATGAAATTTGGTATAGTTTCAATTGCAATTATATCTATTTCTTTTGAATTGATTAAAAATTCCAACAAGGGAGTATGATACTCAATCAATTCTTCTTTTGTTATATTACCATAATCTCCAGTATATTCTGATCCATTAGCTAAATAAGTTGCATAAGGACCTATTGAACCTGCAATTATAATATCTTGATCTTGAGGTTGTAAATTTTTAGCATTTTCAGCTACAACCACTGAATTCTCCCATAATTTGAATATTTGCTCTCTTGAATAATTTAAATATTTTTGTAAACTTTTATAAGAAGTTTGATAAGTTGAAGTTATAATTATATTAGCTCCAGCTTTTAAATATGATGAATGAACTTTTTCAATCAATGAAGGATCTTCAACCAATACTTGTCCAGACCATAATGGAGAGCTACTAGGTTTAAAACTAGATTCGACTAATAAGTTTTCTAATTCAGTACCTAAAGCTCCATCAATGATCAATTTTTTATTATTGATTAAATTCTTATAATTTTTCATCTTGGACAAAAAAAAATATTAAATAAATATTTTTCAACATATTTTATAATGGAAGGGAAGAGACCAAGAGAAGAAGGTGAAGAATATCCTGAATTTGAAACTAAAAGACATCACATTGATCCATCACAAGAATTAATAAATAATGTTTGTAAAGATATTAGAAGATTAGGAGAAAATGCAATTTTAAGTACTCAAATTGATGATATAAATTATATTTCAAATCCAATTGTTGCTGAATTTGAAAAAATCGATACATTAAGATCATCAATTTTATCAACAATATATGCATTAATTATTGAACAACCACATAAAATCAATGCTTTATCAAATTTAATTATAATTTGTAATTGTAAAAATTTTGTTGTTGCAAAATATGTATTTGAATATTTACATTCAAAAATTCAATCATTATTAGATTCAGTAACCACTTATGAAAGTAGAGAAAATGCAGGAATATTTAATGATATCAAATCAATTTTGAAATTTTTAAGTACATTGATTCCAATTATTGAAAATTATTCAATTATAAATATATATAAACAATTGATACAATTTTCAATTGATTTACAAAATGACAACCTTGATGAAAGAAATGGATTAGCTCAAGAAATTTATTTCAATACATTAATATCCATACCTTATTTATTAACAAACAAAGATCAAGAAGAATTTGATGAAAAATTAATTGAATTAATTAATGAATTGATTGAATTAGCTAAAGAATTTAAAATTATTGATGTTGAAACTAAATTATTACAACCATTTGATTCAAAATTAGGAAATTTCGAAATACCTTATACACCAGTTAAAATGATAAATTTAATATTACCTTCATTACTTAAATTACAAGAATCAAATTGGAACTTGGTATTATTTCTTGATTTTAAGCAATATTTACAACCAATTATTACTGAAAGTTTAGCTAATAATACTATATCACAAGAATTAATAAAACATAATTTACCACAATTAAAATTACCTACATTTGAAGAAATTAAACAATATAAACCAATTGATTCAATTGATTCATTATGGATTGAAAATTCTAGATTATTATTTCAAGTTTATAATCATAGTACTGATTTTGAAACTGTACCTGAAATTAAATCATATCTTGGATTATTCTTTAAAGATATATCATTTGATATATTAACAAATTTATCATTCAATAAGAATGAAGCAGCTTTACAATTATCAATTTTGGATATTTTCTTTGATAAATCATTATTTTCACCACCTGGTACATCAATCGATCAATTAAAATTGATTTATGAAGATAATGAAAAAGGTGAAAATGCTCCACCACTTTCTACTTGGAAAATTGAAGATGTTGCAGTTGAATCTATCTTGACTATGATTTTCCAATTACCAAAAAACCTTCATGTTGAAATTTATTATTATACCGTATTAATTCAATGTTGTAAAGAATCACCAGAATCAATTGCACCGGTTTTTGGTAGAGCTATTAGATTTTTTTATAAAAATTTAGAAACTTTAGATTATGAATTAAAATTGAAATTTCTTGATTGGATGACTACTCAAATATCAAATTTCGAATTTAGTTGGAAATGGGATGAATGGGTTAATGATTCTATAAAATTTGATAAATTAAAATATCATCCAAAGAAAAATTTTATTAAAAATTTAATTTCAAAAGAAATTAGATTAAGTAATAAGAAAAAAATAAAGGAATCATTTGTTGATTATGTTGATGGAGAAGTTGTAAATTTTGATGAATTTGATAAATATTTAAATATTTCATTATTCCCACAAGATTGGATGTTTCAATATGATATAAATCTTTATGGAGAAGAACAAAGTGAAAAGATTCAAGAATTATATAATGAAAAACAAATATCATTAGAATCAAAATCAAATGTTTCACAACAAGATGAAATTATTTTTCTTTTCACAAATCCTGAATTACCATTTAATCAACTTGCAAATAAAGTTTATGAATTTATTGTTGCTCATTATAAATCAAATATTGAATTTCAAACATTATGTCGAGAAGCATTGGAAGAAGTTTCTGAAAAATTTTTGATTAATTTAATTTTTCAAACTTATTCTTATATTGGTTCAAGATCAATTTATTCAATTGTAAGTATCTTAAGTAGAGATATAATGAAGTTAAAATATTTATCTGGTGCACAAATTGATTATTTACCAGATGAACAAAAATATGATCAACCTTTAAATTTTTCATTTGAAGATAGACAAAATTGGATTGTTGAATCAATTTTTAGAATTTGGAATCATCAACCACAAGTTGTTTTCCTTGTTTTAGAAAATTTAATTGAATTTGGTATACTTGAAAAAAAAATACTTATAAAGAAAAGTTTAGAATCAAATTTAATAATTGATAATGTATCATGTATGGAATCTATAAATAGAATATTAATTGATTCACCAGAATTAGTTGAAGAATTATTTATAAATATAATTTTCAATATGAATAAATTAGAATTAGGTGAGGATTTAATCAAGATTGAAGAAGTTAACGATTCAAATTATGAATTAGTAGATAAACAATGGTTATTTTATGAATATTTAGGATTATTAAAAACTTATTATAGAAAATATAATAATTCAAATCTTAAATCAATTATTGAAGATTTAAATAATAAAATTGCAAAAGAAGAAATTTTACTGTGGTTTGAATAAATAAAATGTGTATTATAATAAAAGACTATCTAATCGATGATAGAATTGCAAAACATAACTCTCATTGATTGAATTTTTATTATTAACAAATAATCATTCAATACGAATAAATACTTATTAATCTTAAAAAAATGATGTTGAAATATATGTTCAATATATCTCTTGATAAATTAGATACCACAAATTTATGTTCAATGATGAACATTTGTTGATATCAAATTTAAAATCAATGCCCAATTTCTGGAATAAAATCATTGATTGATTCTTTCCAATTGGAGCACGTTAACAAGCAAAAGGCAAATTTAAACAAAGCTTTACCACAAATTATACAACTTAAAAGCTTTTTAAATGTACCATTCTCGAATGTGCTGGAAATGGTAGTATATTAAATTAATAAAGAATATTCAGCAGTTGTTGATAAGATCAACTGTAGAACTAACATTTTCAATTCATATCTTATTTTTTAAATGCGGAGTTCAAATGATTTAAACCATGTTAATTATTGATCATTCGTACACGAGAATATATAATTTATTACATAATCTAAAGATAGATATAGTTTGTATATACCGTCATAACCATGATCTTTAATTATACTATAAATGATAAGTATAGTATAGCATCAAAAGGTTTCAACTGATCAAATTTCTCTAAAGTATTTACGACCATTCGCAAAGTAATCGAATCCAATTTCCAATTTCTTCTGTAGATTAAAGCCCTTAATTGTTTAAATCAAAAATGACTCGAGTTTGAAGTTATATTAATTGTGGCCAGAATTTATTCGAGGAATTGGAAAGCAAGTCTGATTTTGCAATTGAAATTACTAATTAAAACTTCTTTTGAGGCAATGATTTGGGATCAAAGAATTATTTGCAATTCTCTGAAGTAAAATAGTGAATGAAATTGTACACGATGAAATCATAATATATTTGTGAGAATTACCACTCTTATATCTCTTTTATTATTAACAAATAATGATTGTTTAAAATAATTACTTGTCAATCTTAAAATGTTATTGAAATACATATTCTGTATTTCTTGATTAATTTGACATCACAAATTTATATTCAATGTTGAACATTTGTTGATATCAAATTTGAGTATAATGTCCAATTTCTGAGAAAAAATCATTGACTGAATCTTTTCAATTGTGACACTCTCTTCATACACAAAATTAAAAAATTGTGAATTATGTACATTGGACAAGCATCATCAATCATCAATTAGGACGTAAAAGAGTCCCAAATTTACTTGGGATTCAACTTAAAATAATTCCAACATCATAAATATTAAGATTTAACATTGTGATATCAAATCAGCATGTCTCAATGCTGATTCAAAATTTGAATCAAATCTTTTGAAGTATGTACCACCGATTTCAATAGAATCAGGAGCAAGAACATACTGGTTTTTAAAAAATCACATTAGATTGGAGCAAAGCCTTTGACAGAGTCAATCACACATATCCCAAAAGCTCTTACTCAAAATAAATGTAACCAAAAAAAAATAATTTTGTGTTAGCTTCAACTACGAAACAATTCGCACAAAATTCAATATATATATCGAAAAAGGAAAACGACTTGAATTTTTTAGCTAAAACTACTGATCCAACCTTCTATTAGAAACAGCAAAGGATTTAATTAAAGAAACGGTTTAAAATACTATCTTGTGAATGAACCTGCTCAAGATGATATATCGTGAAACTTATTTGTCTGTGGATTCCAATTACTAGTTCTTTTTTATTATTAACAAATAATGATTAGTTAAAATAATTACTTGTTAATCTTAAAAATAGTATTGAAATATATAATTCATATATCTCTATCTTAAATTTGATATCACAAATTTATGTTCAATAAACATTTGCTGAAATCAAATTTGAATCAATGTTCAATTTTCCAAGAAACAATTCATTTCACAAATGAATGATTCTTTGTAAATGACATCGAAAAAAAGTCCAATCACTAAACAGCTAGACAGCTTTAAACGAATTATCTAAGGAATTATACCTACACGACACAACCGTATTTGATGGAACCCATTTTCTTGCAAATTTTTCGTGATTTTAGATATTTAAAGATCCTCCAGATAACACTAATGAAATTGCCGCAACTATTGGTATGCAATCGTACAACACTACCAAAAGATGCACAAATAAGAAAGACCTTATTGTACAATGCTTTTCTTAGACTAAACAAAACCAATCTAAATTATTTTTTTTCATCGTTTTAACTAATCGCAACATCTTTCAAGATTTTACCCTCTTCACACGACATTTCAATACTATGACTGATTTTGCAATTGAAGTAACTGATTTAACTTATGAATTCCCTCATGGGTCAACCAAACGTATTGGTTTAGAAAAAATTAACCTTAAGATTCCTTGGGGTACAACCAATCTTATAGTTGGTCCAAATGGAGCTGGAAAATCAACGTTATTAAAAATATTAGCTGGGAAAACATTGATTAAGCAAGGTAAATTAAAAATAGGTGGATTTGATCCATTTGAATTCAATATCAAACGTAATGAACAACACAATTCCGATATAAATAAATATATTACATATTTAGGAACTGAATGGATTACAAATAGTATTATAAAAAGAGATATACCAGTAAATTTATTAATTGATTCAGTTGGTGGGAATTTATATCAAGAAAAACGTGATTTATTAATAGATATCCTTGATATTGATCCTTCATGGTCAATGATTAATTTATCAGATGGAGAAAGAAGAAGAGTTCAAATTGCAATGGGATTAATTAAACCTTGGAAATTATTATTATTAGATGAAGTTACAATAGATTTAGATGTAGTAGTTAGATCAAAATTATTAAATTATTTAAAATCAGAATGTGAAAATGGTAGTACTGTTGTTTATGCTACTCATATTTTTGATGGATTGGGTGAAAATTGGTGTGATCGAATAATTCATTTAGATTCAGGATTAAAATTAAATGATATAGATATTAAAGATATAGAATTTAATAATCATCAAGAAATTATAGAAAAAGATGATAAAATAATTATAGGTAAATCAAATTCATTACATCCATTAGCTTTACATTGGTTAAATATAGATTTAGAAAGAAGAGGTTCAAGACAAGATGAGAAATTGAAATTGAGTCAAAGACATAATGATTTTATCAACTCAAGAGATGGGAAATATTTTGATGCTGATGATTCAAAATTACAACAATATTTTAAAAGCACAAGAAGTAATAAATAAAAATGCAATATGTATAGATCTATATAATTCATAAAAGTCATTAGCAAGTGATTGATTTAAATCAAACAGTTTTTAGTTATTCATCATTCCAGAAGATTCTCGAATTCTCTTTCCAACTGTAGAAATTCATTAATTTCACGTTCATGTTGTAATTTTTGATTAAGCAACCATATTTGATAATTTAATTCAATTTCTGTAGTTGTGGTACCTAATGATTCCTTTTCATTGGTATTTTCTTCGAAATTTAGTTTTGGTATTGAAGATGTTTCAAATGTTTTTCTTTGTTTATGTATTGATGGCGTTTGTGGAGTTGATGGACCTCGTTTTTTGGTGATAGGAGAGTTTGTGGAGTTTGATAATATTGGCTTAACGGGTGATTTATTATTGATGTTCATTATATTCTTTTCCTGTAATGGTAACCTATTTTGATCTCCCATAATTCAACTTAGTAGTCGTGATTTGAAATATGAAATGAAAACAAAACAAAACAAAAATAAACTAAAAAAAAAATATAAGTCACGTTCTACCACACGTGACTCGTATATAAAGGGGTAGAAAAATATTACACCGGTTTTTTCTGCCGAGAAATTATTAATATATCACCAATATTATTATAATTAAAGATTTTATATATCAAATCACGTATTATAAAGTGAACTAACATATATGTTTAAATTCAAGAATAAACTTAAATTTGGATCTTCAAATGAGAAACAACAACCTTCACAGAATACATTATCATCAAGTACTTCACCAGATACAAGAAATTCAACTGAATCTAGAAAAACATTGAGTGCTAATGATTTAGCAAATGATATTTCAAAATTATCTATATCTCAAGATGGTCAAAGCTCTGAATCTACTCAACCAACAACACAACCTACTTCATCTACAACCACAACTACAACTACAAATACTACAATAGAAGATCAAAGTTCTCCACCAGGTTTATTAACTGTTAAAATTTATAATTCACAAAATATTCAATTACCTATTCAAATAAATAATTCTAAACAAATCTTACACGCATTAGCTATAAATTCAAATGATCAAATTATTGGTCAACAATTATTAAATAATTTAAATTTACTTGAAAAAGAATTTCATGAAGATTATTTACCTGGTTCAAGAGCAAGTAATTTCTTACCTGCAATTATAACTATCCCCAATGCTGAAAACTTAGTTAAATCTTTATTATATTTAACTATTGAATTTGATAATAATGTCTTGGTTATTGAACCTCAAAAAGGTACTGTATCTCAATCAACTTGGAATCAAGTAGTTTCATTTGATGTAACTAAAAAACCACAAGATCAAAAACAATACCTTAATCTTAACTTATATATTAGATTACCAAATATGTTAATACCAGATGGTGAAAAAACTAATAAAAAATATTTATTTACAAATTTTCAAAATGAAAATAATATTGGTGATTTATTAATTGGTACTATAAAATTACCATTAAATTTAAAACATAAAGAACCAGTTAGATTGATTCATCATGAATATGTAAATTATTCAGTTTATAATAATGTTCAAGATTTAATTTCAAATTCAATAGGAGATATTATGTTAACAATAGATTTTAAACCAACAACAAAGAAAAATTTATCAATTGAAGATTTTGATTTATTAAAAGTTATTGGTAAAGGATCATTTGGTAAAGTTATGCAAGTTGTTAAAAAGGATACAAATCAAATTTATGCTTTAAAAACTTTAAGAAAAGCAAATTTAGTTTCAAGAATGGAAATTACTCATACAATGGCTGAAAGATCAGTATTAGCAAAAGTTAATAATCCATTTATTGTACCATTAAAATTTTCATTTCAAAGTGAAAATAAATTATATTTAGTTTTATCATTTATAAATGGTGGTGAATTATTTTATCATTTACAAAGAGAAGGGAAATTTTCAATGGATAGATCAAGATTTTATATTGCTGAATTATTATCAGCGATTTCAAGTTTACATGAAATGGATATAATTTATCGAGATTTAAAACCTGAAAATATTTTATTAGATTATCAAGGTCATATATCATTATGTGATTTTGGTTTATGTAAATTAAATATGAGTGAAAATTCAATAACAAAAACATTTTGTGGTACAAATGAATATCTTGCACCTGAATTATTATTAAATCAAGGTTATACAAGAAGTGTTGATTATTGGACATTGGGTACATTATTATATGAAATGTTGAGTGGATTACCACCATTTTACTCAGAGGATGTACTGGTTATGTATAATAAAATATTAAAAGATACGTTAAAATTTCCTTCATTTTTACAACAAACTGATGCTGAAGATTTAATTATAAAAATGTTAGAAAAAGATCCAAGTAAAAGAATTAATAATTCTGATAAAATAAAATCACATCCTTTTTTTAGAGACATTGATTGGATTAAATTAAATAATAAAAGTTATTTACCACCTTTTAAACCAAAAGTTGCAAATTTATTGGATACCTCAAATTTTGATATGGAATTTACAAATGAAAAACCTCAAGATTCAGTAGTGGAAGATTTCTTATCGGAATCTGTACAGAAACAATTTGGTGGTTGGACTTATAATGGTGATAGTAATCTTCAATAATTAATATATATTTAATTTAATTAGAACTAATCTTGTCTACATTATAGATCGTTTTTACTGTTTGAATACATGAGTTGTTTAAGAATCAAATATTTAAAATTATGATTAAACCATTTTTTAAGCACAATTATAAACATTTGTTTTCTTAAGGGGAAAAAAAACTTTAAAGAAATTAATCAATAAAGTAAAAAAAAATACCCTGAGGAAGGAGGGAGGTTGGGAGGGCGGCATAGTATAGCAGCTTTCAGTCCTTTTTCCTTCTCAATTCTTCACAAAAGGTTAACAGTTTTCAAAAGTGATCAATAAAGATCTTTATCATGAACTATTTGAAATCATGACATTATAAAATGTAATTTTGAAACGTTTCAACTTCACATTATTATTCATATATGAATAAACTCATTTCACTTATAGAAATGAATACCAGTGAAAAAAAAAAAAAAAAAAAAACACTGGCTAGAAAAACCAAAAATTGGGAAAATGAAGTGGTATTTATACTCTTTAAAAACGAGTCTAGATTCTTTGAAAGTCGACAAGTTGGTAATTAATTTAAATTAAAGTTTTCGATTTTGTGTTTTCAATCATAATAGGGGTTAGACGATAATGTCAAATAGCACAATAAAATGAGGAGTTAAATTTTGCTTAAGCAAGCTCATACATTTTAGATTTTTAAATGCAATTCTTGTCACCAATT
The DNA here is from genome assembly GCA_030564645.1 of Insectozyma morakotiae. Classification (NCBI taxonomy): domain Eukaryota; kingdom Fungi; phylum Ascomycota; class Pichiomycetes; order Serinales; family Debaryomycetaceae; genus Insectozyma; species Insectozyma morakotiae. The sequence continues at coordinate 250,931 of JAKTYD010000004.1, forward strand.
TGGTAATGTACACAAAATGATTTCCGTATTTAACATTTTTATTTTCATTTTATTTCACTCAATTGAGTTATATTGTAAACTTTTAGCTAACGTATCAATTTTGTGCTAATAATCAACAGACTTAAGAAATTAATTTTACTCAATTAGTATCAAATTCAACGCAAGTGGAGAAACTGATTAATTAGCATTTTATTACAACGTGGTAACAAATATGAATTTGAGTTAGGCAAGTTATGACTAATCCACTATCAATTACAATGTCTACCCATTTTTTGTTGTTGGGTAAAACAAAGAACCAAATAGTATATTCAATTATGTAATACTTAAGATTTCGTAGATTTTGATACTTTACTCCTTTCGTAACAAACTCTATTTAATGATTTATCGTAATTAAACATATTGTGACAATATTATAAACACGTTGAATCTTAGAAGGATTATATTTGCGTTAGTTTCAGTGAACATACTTATTTAACGAAATTTTCACATCAACATTGGTCCTTGATGTTAATCATTCAATTTCTTTAAACTTTATTAAGAATGAAACTCAATGAACCTGTTTGTTCCTATAATTTTACCCTTGATGTTTTTTGAAAAAGAGAAGTTTTTTAGTTGTTCAAAACTTTTGCAACCGATAATTCATCAATAGAATTGTGATCCAGTTTTTAATTAAATTCTACCTCTTAAAGGCACGATCAATCTCTGATATTATCTTGAATAGTTCAGTACGCTTGTTTGAAACTTTCAAAATTTTGCTGAAATTTACAAAATATACAAGTATTTTGTTAGTTCAGTATAACTTCGAAAGAATTCAATTCGAATCAAATCATACCTAACAATTCAATCAACGATATTTCTAGATGTTAAAAAACTTAAGTTTGATCTATACATTTCAAATTATATATTACAATACATTAATTATTAGCTGCATTATGATAAGTTACTCCCGATCTACCAGGAAATCCTTTATTTTGTTTATTAGAACTAGTATGACCTTGATTCAATGGAGCACCATGCTTATACTGGTTATTTTGTGGTAAATAATCACCTCTTTGCTGTCTCATTGGTTCATTTTGTAGAAATTCTTGATATTGAGGTTGTACATGTTGAGGTGGAGCAATTTGAATATTAACTTTATCTGGAGCAATTTTATAAACATTTGGATCCTGATTTACATCATACCCTTGACTTGTTTCTGGTGGCTTATCATAGCTTTGTTGATTTTGTGGATATCCTTGAGAATAACCTTGCTGTGAATATCCTTGTTGCGAATATCCTTGTTGTGAATAACCTTGTTGAGAATTGGTTTGTTGTTGCAATTGTTCATAAGGTGGAGGTGCCTCGTTGTATTGATTATTCTGTTGAGCTTCTTGCTTTTTCAACTTTTCCTTTTCTGAACTCATTATAAGATAAGATTAATTATGATTATATCCTAATGCGCTACCTTATACTAATGGTTACAAATTTATTGCTTTCAGTGCGAAATATCAATCCAATTTTATTTTTTAATTTGATTTGAAAAAATTTTAAATAAGACAGTATAATGTTTTCAAAATCAAGAATAATAAATAACAACACATTCAAAGTTGTTGTACGTTATAAAAGAACAAAAGGTTCAGGAGAAGTAAATGCTGCCACTCAAAAGATAGTAAACCAATTATCAGTCTTATCAGCATCTAGAAAACAACCAAGATTATTAAATTTATGTAAAGAAGATCTTATAAAACACAAGACAATTATGAATGCATGGAATTTATTCAAATCTAAAAAGACCAAACAACATCAAGAACAGTTACAAAAACAATATGAAAGTATGAAACATGCTATGGAAGATTTAAAAAATACAAATAAAGAATTATATAAACTAGCTAATGCCAAACCACAAAAGAAAGAAGTTGATTTATTCCCAATAGAAATGAGAATACCAACAGATTATCCACCAACTATACCATGGATACATCAATATAAACCTAGAAAATAAACAAACCTGTATATATTAATCATCTAAAGTTCTAGCCTTTCGTTTTCTTGTTGGTGTACTTGAATTACTTGAAACCTCACTATTAGTTATCTTTTCAATTGATTTATTAGGAGGTTCAACAGAATCTTCATATTCTTCATATGTATCATCTTTTGAACCATTTGAATAATTATGTCGTTTTGTATAATTTTTAATATAATTTACTGAACTTAAACTGAAAATATGATCATCTTCTGTATACATGACTCTTCTTTTTGAAACTAGTACTGAACCACCAGTACTTGAACCAGAAGATTTTGAAAAGTTTTCAAAACCTTTAATTATATTACCAATCAAACTTTCCTCGAAATATTCATTTTCTTTTTGATATATTTTATCTTCCAAATTATTCAATTGATTTAGTAGTTCATTCTTTTTTATTATTTGTTCTCGTATCTTCTTTGATATTTCTGTATATTTATCTTGTTCATTGGTACTCATGGTTGATTGATTATTTTTTTTGCTCGGAGATATTTTGAATCACATGACTTGAATTTTATCTCGAGCCTATTTCTCCCGGAGTATAATTATGTGTTGCAAAAATGAAAAATGCAGCAACCCATTCCATTCAACCGTTTGAATAAAACAACCTTATTTTAATGAATTTAAAGTCCACTATACTAGATTCACCTGATGTATACTAGAAATGGTTTTGGAATTGAATCCACAATCACCCATGATTCATTCGGGATAGACTGTTCCAGTTTTAATTACATGTCATAATAATAGTCACGAGTTTGCATCCAAACATCAATAATAAACAAGGTATAATTATACATAGAAAACGTCAGGATATTCTATTATGGATGTTGCTCACAAAATTAAAATTGAAAATTCAAATCAACAATTAAAAATTAAATTAATATAAGTAAAGGTTAAAATTCCAATTCTTTTTTTCTTTCCTTTTCTTCTTTTATCATTCAATTCCATTTTTAAATTTTAATTATGTCATTTGCAACTAAAATTCATTCAAGATACGTTTATGATTCAAGAGGTAATCCAACTGTTGAAGTTGATTTAACCACTGATAAAGGTACTTTCAGAGCAATTGTTCCATCAGGTGCTTCAACTGGTGTTCATGAAGCTTTAGAATTAAGAGATGGTGACAAATCAAAATGGTTAGGTAAAGGTGTTTTAAAAGCCGTTGCCAATGTTAATGATATAATTGCACCAGCTTTTGTTAAAGAAAAAATTTCAATTGTTGATCAACCAAAAATTGATGAATTTTTATTAAAATTAGATGGTACTCCAAATAAATCAAAATTAGGTGCTAATGCAATTTTAGGTGTTTCATTAGCTGCTGCAAAAGCAGGTGCTGCTGAAAAAAATGTTCCATTATATAAACATATTTCAGATCTTGCTAAAGCTAAAGAAGGTAAATTTGTTTTACCAGTTCCATTCCAAAATGTCTTAAATGGTGGTTCACATGCTGGTGGTGATTTAGCTTTCCAAGAATTTATGATTGTTCCATCAGTTGCTAAATCATTCTCAGAAGGTTTAAGAATTGGTTCAGAAGTTTACCATAATTTAAAATCATTAGCTAAACAAAAATACGGTCAATCAGCTGGTAATGTTGGTGACGAAGGTGGTGTTGCTCCAGATATCAAAACTGCTAAAGAAGCTTTAGATTTAATTATGGCTGCTATTTCAAAAGCTGGTTATGAAGGTCAAGTTAAAATCGCTATGGATGTTGCTTCATCAGAATTTTACAAAGATGGTAAATACGATTTAGATTTCAAAAATCCAAACTCAGATAAATCACAATGGTTATCAGGTCCACAATTAGCTGATTTATACCATCAATTAATGCAAGAATACCCAATTGTTTCAATTGAAGATCCATTTGCTGAAGATGATTGGGAAGCTTGGTCACACTTCTTTGCTAAAGTTGAAGGTAAAACCCAAATTGTTGGTGATGATTTAACTGTTACCAACCCAATTAGAATTAAAAAAGCTATTGAACAAAAATGTGCTGATGCTTTATTATTAAAAGTCAATCAAATTGGTACTTTAACCGAATCAATTCAAGCTGCTAACGATTCATACGCTGCTGGTTGGGGTGTTATGGTTTCACATAGATCAGGTGAAACTGAAGATACTTTTATTGCTGATTTATCAGTTGGTTTAAGATCAGGTCAAATTAAAACTGGTGCTCCAGCTAGATCAGAAAGATTAGCTAAATTAAATCAAATTTTAAGAATTGAAGAAGAATTAGGTGACAAAGCTATTTACGCTGGTGCCGATTTCCATGCTGCTCACTCTTTATAATGAATGTAAGTAAAGTAATATAAATTTGTAATAATAAGATATCTATATATAATCTAATATTTCATTAATACGTAAAACTGTATAGTAAATGTCCATGAATGTGTTATACAATGGAACAGGAGCTAATCTAATTACATCTGGTCTTCTTTCATCACAAATTATAGCGTGATCATGTAAATATTGATTTACTTTTTCCATTGATTTGAATAATATTGATAATTGACAACCTCTTTCATCTTGATTTTCAGGAGTTAAAATGAAAAATTTTGAATTGTAATGTTTTGATGATTTAAGTAAAGTTTCCATGTAATTTGTCATTTCAATACTTTTTTCTCTTAATTTGTTAACACCGCCAACTTGTTGAAATAATTCTAATGATGATTGTAATGAAACAACATCAATAACTGAAGGATTTGATTGTCTATAAGATAATGCAGAATTTATTGGATCAAAAACCTCCAACATTTTAAACCTATCATTAGGATTATTTCCCCACCAACCAGCTAATCTTGGTGAATAATTTTCTTTTGAATTATTTTTGGTATATTTCTCATTAACAAATATACCTGAAATTGCCCCTGGACCAGAGTTTAAATACTTGTAAGAACACCAAGTAGCAAAATCAACATTCCAATCATGTAACTTTAAAGGAACATTTCCCACTGCATGAGCTAAATCCCAACCTACAATGATATCTGAACTTTTTGATTTGATATAATTTGTGATCTTTTCAATTTGAAAGAATTGACCAGTGTAATATTGGATACCAGGAAAACAAACTAATGCAATTTCATCTATATTTTCATCTATGTTTTTTTTAATATTTTCAAATCTTAAATATGTATCATTTTCCTCTACTTCAACTTGAATTAAATGACTTTCATCATAACCAAACATTTTAACTAAATTTATAAATGCATAATAATCACTTGGAAATGCTTGTTTTTCAAATAAGATCTTTGTTCTTTTCCCTTTTGGTTTATAGAAATGAATCAATAAAGTATTCAAATTATTTGTTAATGAACCCATAATTGCAATTTCAATTTCTTTAGCACCAATTATTGGAGACATTAATGGTAATAAAGGTAGATCAATATCTACCCAATCTGTCTTATTAGGATGGTTAAAATGAGACTCTACTCCTCTTTCTGACCATGCATTTAATTCATTATTTATAGCTTGTTTTGTTTTCTTTGGCATTAATCCTAATGAATTTCCACATAAATAAATTGATTCAGTTTTTGGATCAAATTTATAATTTTTAATATTTAATGATTCAAATGTGGGAATATTGAATTCATCTTTATATGTCTTGTATTTTAAATCAAATTGTTTAGCTTGTTCCATTAGTGAAAAAAAATATAATGATTCACTCGGTTTTAATATGTAAGTAAACGATCAATTATAAAAAGTAGTCAATACTAACAAATTAAGTCAATAATGATGGTCTTCCGAGACTAATGAAATTCTATACAAACATTGATATAAATACTCAACGATTATTATTACAACAAGTTCATCAATTGATTTCAACAAGAACCTCACAAGAATGTTCATTTATAACACCACCTTCATTATTAGAAGATTTAGATGATATAAAAGTGATATATAGACATTATGCAACATTGTATTTTGTGTTTATAGTTGATGATCAAGAATCGGAACTAGGTATACTCGATTTAATTCAAGTTTTTGTGGAATGTTTAGATAAATGTTTTTCAAATGTTTGTGAATTAGATTTAGTATTTGGTTGGCAAGTATTAACTACAGTATTAGAAGAAATCATACAAGGTGGAATGGTTATAGATACGAATATCGGTAGAATAGTTGCAGCTGTTGATGAAGCAAATTTACAAAAAAATGGAAATAGTACAACTCAAAGTGTTGGATCATCAATTCTACTGTCATTATCAAGAGATCGAGGATTTTGGAATAGATAATATATACATTAATTTTACCATGACCACCATGATTTTTTCTTATTAGCTAGTAATCTTTCAGCTTCTTTAGCTTCTTTATTTACATGTTCTATTTCTGATTTTTGTAATTCTTCTTGCTTTGTTTTATTAAATAATTCTTTATCAATTAATTGCATACCCAAATTACGTTGTGATTTTTCCAAGGGACTTCCAATTGGACCAGTTTTCCATATTGGATCATTAGAACTTGATGTTTGTTTTGCTATTTCCATTAATCTTTGTTGTTCTAATCTACGTAGTTCTTTATTATTTTCATAATTTGCTCTTACTTCGGGTGAAAAACTTGCAATCATTTGTTCATCAGTTGGACGGATTGTTTTATATAATACTACCCCTAATCCTATCAAACAACCACCAGCGAAATAAACTCTTGCCCATCTATACCATAGTGGTTTTTGTGACATGATTAATAAATCTGATGATGATATTGGTTGATTTTTCGCACTAAAGAATAAATTACTTGCCATAATTAGAATGAAACAAGGTAAACCCTCTATTTGGTTTATAAAATGAGATCATTCCGATGTAGTATCTAAAATTTTCAATTACTTTATACAAAAATCATACGAATTTATAGGAGTGAGTGGATGGTATTCTGCCGAACCATGCAACTAAAAATATCCGTGTTTTAATCAAGTATCGCCGAATCTTCTGTAAAAAATTAACTGATTTTGCTCAGCCTCTAATCTCGAGATCATAACTACTAAATTAAAACGTCATTTTAAGTAATTACAAATTATAAATTAAAGTGTGTCTAATTTGTATAAAAATAAATCTAAGACATTTTAAACGATCGTTTGGAAAAATTTATTTACACTTTATTTAATTTTTAATAAAACCAATTAATTTGAAATACTCCATACTCCATTAAAACCTAACGAATTCATTCTATGGCTATTGCCTATAACTAATAAATATTCAATTCAATTGTATTATTTTTCAACAAAATAATACATCATGGACAAATCAATAGAAGATATAGAAGTAAATAATTCTTCTTCAAATGCATCATCAAAAAAGAGAAAATATCATCAGAAATCAAGAAATGGTTGTTCAACTTGTAAGAAAAGAAGGGTTAAATGTGATGAACAAAAACCAAAGTGTGGGAATTGTATTAAATTGAAACTAGATTGTGGATATTTATTACCAGATGATACAACTAATGATGAATCAAAATATAAAAAGAGAAAGAAAAATCTGGTAGATGAATCTGATTATCTGAGTGGATCTATAACTCAACAAGCAACACCTTCTTTAACACCAAGTCCAAGTGAACAGAAAACAAATTTAAGTGCATTAACCTCAGGTTTATTAAATGCTGGTAATTTAAATAATTTGAATCTAGCTCATTTAGTTAATAATTTAACATCAAATCTTGGTGGTGGTGATTTAAGTAATTTAGTCAATTTAAGTAATTTAGCAAGCTTATCAAATTTAGCTACTTTAGCACAAATGCCAATAGATTTAAGTGCACAACAACTACCCAATAATGAAGAAAGTTTCACTACTAAGCCACCGGTTCCAGATATATCACCAAATAGTTCAACACAACCACAATCAGATAATCATCAAAAAATGATGTCACTGTCGAGTTTAAACATGCTAGACTTGAAATTAATGTTTCATTATACTTCAGTAGTGGCAAATACTATAACAGGTGCTGGAATATCAGATACTAATATTTGGAATCATGATATACCATTATTAGCATTTGAACATCCATTTTTAATGCATTCTTTATTAGCTTTCAGTGCTACACATTTATCAAGAACAGAACAAGGTTTAGATCAATGTGTAACGTGTCATCGTGGTGATGCTTTAAGATTATTAAGAGAAGCCGTTTTGGATATAACTAGCGATAATACTGATGCATTAGTTGCAAGTGCATTAATATTAATTATGGATTCATTAGCAAATGCATCATTTCCTTCAAGTACTTCACCAAAATCATTACCTGCATCAGCATGGATCTTTCATGTTAAAGGTGCAGCAACAATTTTAACAGCAGTTTGGCCATTAACTGAAGCATCAAGATTTTATAAATTTATATCAGTTGATCTTGGTGATTTAGGTGATATAATAAATCAAAAAATTTATAATCCAACAACTAATTTAAATGAAGATTCTAAAAAAATGTTTACTGATTTAGAATGTCATGATGCAGAAATTGCTGATTTATTCCCAGTTGAAATTGATTCAACATATTTAATTACATTGGCATATTTAAATAAATTACATAAAGAAAGATACAAGAGTGATTTCATACTTCGAATATTTGCATTTCCTGCTTTATTAGATAAAAATTTTATGTCTTTATTAATGTCTGGTGATATAAAAGCAATGAGAATAATGAGATCATATTATAAATTACTTCGATCATTTACAATGGAAATGAAAGATAAAGTATGGTTTTTAGAAGGTGTTGCACAAGTATTACCTCAAAATGTTGAAGAATATGCTGGTGGAGCTGGTGGTATGCATATGATGATGGATTTCTTAGGTGGTGGACCAGCAATAATTGATGATGATGAAGATAATAATAACAATAATAATATAGGATTAACAAATAATAATAATGATGATGAAGAATTACGTAAATTTGATGCAGATAAATTAATTGATACAAATAATTTACCAAGTGAAATTACAATGGATATAATGGGTGAATTGGGTTTATAAATAAGTTATATAATAATATCAAATATATATATGTATATATTGAATTTCCTCAAACAAATCAAAGTCTAAAATAGATAATCAATATCTATATGCTCCTAAAATATATATGCCTTTAATAGATTTTTTTTTTTTATTTTGTATTACAAAATTGTACATTTTTTTGATTTTTTAATAACTGGTGGTTCTAAAGCTGCAACTATTGCTTCATCAAATACTGTTTTTAAACCTCTTTGAGTTAAAGCTGAACATTCAACATATTTAACAGCTCTTAATTCTCTTGCTAATTTTTCACCTTGATCTTGAGTAATTGGAGATAATTTTTGTCTATGTAATCTTTGTAATATAACATCATCATTTCTTAAATCAGTTTGAGTACCAACTATTAAACAAGGAACACCGGGACAATGATGATGTACTTCTGGAAACCATTTTTCTTTAACATTTTCAAATGAAGCTGGTGAAATTACTGAAAAACATACTAAAAATACATCAGTAGAAGGATATGATAATGGTCTTAATCGATCATAATCTTCTTGTCCTGCAGTATCAAATAAACCTAAAGTAAATGGTTCATCACCAATCATGACTGTGACTGCATAATTATCAAAAACAGTAGGGACATAATCTGCAGGGAATTTACTTGTGGTATATGATATTAATAAACATGTTTTACCAACAGCACCATCTCCAACAACAACACATTTTATGGTTTGCATGATAGAAAATTATTTTTTTTGATTAGGATTTAGTGGAAGATATTATAGTAGGTATGATATTATATTAAATTGATAAATAAGATTGTTTAGTTTTGTGTGAAAGTGTAAAAGGGATTTTGTTGAAATGAATGTGGTGTTTGATATTTGTTATGGTTTTCTAATCTATTTTTTGTATATAATTTGAGATTATTGTACAAATCTTTTTTTGTTGATTTTTAATTAGTGTGTATTTTATTTTTTTAATTTTTTTGAAACATTTGAAGATTCACACGACCTGTGAATATAATTTTTATACGCTCCTATTTTACAACCTTGATTTCAAGTGGGATATTATTATTTGAATATGAACATGTTTTATTGAGATGTGAATGGAAAGAAATTGATAATTGGCTTCTAACTAGCTCAAGGTTGAAGTCAATTGAGTTATCTTTAACTTAAATAGATTATATTTTGTAGTTTTTTTGGAAAAAATCTTTCTTTACGTATTCTGTAGTAAAAACTGAGTAAAATTTCTTAAGTTGAACTGGATATCATCTGATTTTATGTTAAAACCAAAGTAAATTGGTGTCAGATGAAATGTGCTCTATCTTTCAAAAATTGCAACAAATTAAAGCATCATGAAGAGTAGATATTGATACAATCGTTTTTGGAGCGATTTAAAATGACAAACATCATAAATTTATTCGATTTTCAGCATTGCGTAGAACTAAAACCTAGTTTTTTCAAAGAATTGCATCTTTAATGAAGGAGAAGTAGATCACGGAAGTGTAAGGAAGATGCTATTTTTATAGAGCTAGATAGCCACTAATGATTTGTCTCAATTTACTTTCCTATTGTAATAAAACCTAAAGAAGTCTCTAACTAAGAAATGGAGAAGGTGTTAAAATCAATTAAGACGTATCCGCATGAATGAGATTCTTTTGCAAAAGTAAAACTTTAATTTGATCCGATCTATAAATATAAGGTGTTTATGAGATAAGGTTGATCTTTAAAATAAGTTCCAATTAAAGTATGAATTTTGTAGGACATTGAATGGAAAGAAAAAGATTTGATTTGATATTCATAGATCTTGAATTATAATGTTGTATGAAAATAAATCACAGGTTAGGTAATTTTCACTAACCGCTAATCACACTTTTGATAGCGAATGTAAAATACAGGAAGTTCTTGATTTTTGATTTATAAACTTTTATAAACATTTATCCTTAAATAGCGAATCAAAAAAATCAACGACTGATTGCCTCTAGAATCGTATCTTAAACTTTAAACAATATATAAGAATATCGTTTAAAATCCAATCTTAAGTATTTGTTTGTCAATAAAATTACACACATTCGACTTACGGGAGTAATCTTCCCAATTTCGAGTTTTTAAATGAAAAGATACTGAATATATCACATGTACTGATATCTATTTGAATTGACTACGACAAATTTTATTAGGAATTAAACTTAATGTACACACGTCAGGTACATCGCAAATAAAAAAGTGACCTTATTTGTTTTGATTTTTTTAGACCAAACTTTACTCCATTTCTTTTTTACATTCGAGATAATTTCATGCATGATTCAGCGCAACATATTAAATCACTATTATTTGTTTCTCTTTTTTATTACTCTGTTTTGATTCTCATACTTATCAAGTATATCTATACTTCTATTGTAGGATACTTATTTATATATTGAGTAAATCTTCTAAATCTTCTAAACAGCTCAATAATCAAATTATGATGTAGTTGGATCAATTCAGCGAAAAAATGATAATGTTTAATCAGGTACACTTGAATCAATCGAGTGAAGCTTCAAGTACGTTTTTACAGTTTTGTACATATCAAATTTTCTTAAAATAAAAAAGTTTTATTTCGAAAATTTCTCGAAAAAAATTGACGATCGTAAATATAAAAAGAAATAAATTTTAGTTTTATTACACAAAATTTACTGCTCGAGGACGTTTAATAATCAATAAATCTCGACGCAAAATCTAAAAAAACTAGATCAATTATTAAATAAAAAGAGATATTATATTAATCTATATAGCAATGAGTGACTTAATTTTATAATTAAACAATCAAGCAAATTATTATATGTTCGATGGTTAAATCAAGGAATTTAAGGAGGTTAATCTAATGGTGAACTTATATTAATATCTCTGACTACATCAACTAGAGACACTCTTCAAACCGTAATATCAATTTACTTATAAATTATGCAAGGTATCATTAAAATTATATTTAAATGCACTTATTATGTATATTTCGCATTAAACTTTTATGTTTTAATAAACTGTTTGAGCCTCAATTTCACGTGGAACTTTTATCTTTGAAATTTATTAACCTTGTAAAGTTTCAATTTCTTTTTTGTATACAGTTTGGCTATAATGTGAATTTTGAGCTTTAATTGATCAGTATATGATAGGAATAGTTTGGTGGAAAGATCTTAAAGTGAAGGTGGCAAATTAAAATTCAAATTCTGACTTTAAGAACATTTCTTTATAAAATCTAGGACCGGAAATAAATTCATCATTTCAAGGCGTGAGAAAAAATAGATCTTAGACTTTTGAAGACATTCTGATTTTAGTTTGAGTTCGTTTGCTATTCAAAACTCTATTTTTTTTTTTTTTTTTTTTTTTTTCTTTGTAAGAAACTGTTTTAAAATGAACATACATAAATTGTAATTTGGAATGACAAGCGAGTGATAATCGAATCGTCAACCCTGCTCAAACTTGGGATGATTAGCATGCAAATGATGTGTTGTCATATCCGGTTTGTACAACATCATTTTCGAAATAATTTCTTGATGAAAATGTATTGACCTATTCGGTAATTACCTTCAACTTATTCAGCAAATTTGACGCAGGTAGTCAAACCTTGAATAGACTGAATTCCATTTGTGTAGAGTAACATTATTAATTATTTTTAGACGATTAGCAGAAATTATTCTTGAATTGAATATTTTTTTTACTTGCTACACAAAACTCTTCGTACAGCAAAATCTGAACTCCATGGGTTTTAACTAAAGAAACCGAGTGTGTCAGAATTTGCCACCTTGAATAAGTCCAGTTGAAATTGTTGAATGACTTCTCACACCGTTAATAATAAAGCTCTCGCAGTATCTCTACATATTCCAAAAAAACACAGTTTTAAATGCTTTTCAAAAATTTGTTCTATTATTTCATAATTTTTTTATTTTTATTTATATATTTTTTTTTTTTATTTTATCAAATTTTCTTTTAATTTTTTTTTTTTTTTTAGATTATTTTACAACCAAAATTAAAGAATAGATTTTCATTACAATTAAATATATGAACTTTAACTTATATTGAGTTCTGGCATTGGTTGTTCAAAGGAATTGACTTTATTCTTGTACCGTTCATACTTTTCATTACTATTACTAAACCCTTAGAAAAATTTGGAACAGCTTTATATCAAAAATAAAATAAATTAAGCTTAATTGAAAATGGATTTAGATCCCCGTCAAGTTCTCGACTCACAAGATCCCAATGGCAAAGACGAGGAGCAGGTTAACAACAATCTAAGCTCCGATAAATACCAATTCAATAATAATTCATTTCATGAATTCTCAAAGAAAGATCTTTTGAAACCAAATTATCATTTGAATTCATCATCATTATCACATTCAAGATCTAATTCATTACTGGAAAATCTCAAGAAATTATCAATCAATACTAATAATAACTATTCTGACTCAACTTTAATTCCGCCAGCATCAGAATCCACTATCATTGATACACAATCTGAACCACCATCTGCTTTAAGCTTGAAACAATCAACACCGTTAACTTTGACATTACCAGATAGCATTATCTTAAATGATTTCTCAACCGATCAAATTACCAGTCCTGGTTTTCTACAGTCAAATGAAATTAATTTACATAGATCAATAGCAAGTTTATTTGATGATTTTGATAATCAATCAATACAATCTTCGCACGAGGGTTCTATATCGAACGACGACTCTTCAATGTCATCGGAAACAAGAGAAAATGTTATTTTAGGTGGTTCATCATATTTGAATAATATAAATTATATTCGAGATCATTTACAATACCTAAATCAAAACGTTAATGATCCAGCAAACCGTTCACCAAATCATTTATCACCAAGAAATTCTGAAAGCAAATATCAAGATTATATAAACATTTTACCAAATTCGATACCAGGATACAATTTAATTAAACAATTTGGTGTGACAGAAAATAATTGTAATGGTAATAACAATTCTCATAATTTATGGCGTGGTGTTAAAACTCAATGTCTTAATAATTGTGACCAATTACTATTCAAATCATTCAATTTAGATCAAATTAGTATTGATAGTTCAGTCATCATAAAATTATCCCCAAATTTAAGAAAAAGTTTATCATTATCACGATTTTTAAATGAATGGTACTTGTTATCAGGCCATAATATTCCAAAGCATAATCGTTTATGGACTAATGAGACTTTAGTCAATGATTATTCAAAAGATACTTCGATACCACATTTAGATAAAGAATATTTATACTTGCCAATAACTTTACCAAGAGATTTACCAGGTATATTATATCCATCTGAAGTTTTGGACTTTTCATTTTTAGAAGAGAATGATGATAGTCAAATTATTCATGATTCTTACCAAAAAAGATTAGCATTAATTTATGTTGACAACAATTACAAATCTTTCAAAGAATTACATTCTGATATTTATCAAGAACCACAAAGACAAGGCTCGTTGAGTTCTAATGGTTCAAGAACCAAATCTAGTGATAGTGTGACATCATCTAATCTCATATCAAATGATTCTTCAGAAAGTGCATCGAATAATTTCTTCAGTCATGTCGCTGGTTCATCAATGGGTGATTCATTTTTTGATAAATTATCAAAACAAGTCACTTCAAATCCTAAAACTCCATTGAAAGTGATTGAAATACTATCGGACATAATTAAAGTATTAGAAACTTTAGGAGTAATTCATGAGCTAGGTATAGTACATAATGGTATAACATCATCTAATTTGATAAAATCTGAAACAAATTCGAATGATATAAAAATTACTGGTTGGGAATTTGCATTCAGTTATTCCGAGAATTGTATATATGGATATAGAAAAAATCATTTAGTTGAAGTACCAGATCTAGTACCTTATATGGCACCAGAAGTAAGTGGAGTTTTAAATGAATTTGTTGATTATAAATCTGATTTTTATTCAATTGGGATTGTTTTATATGAATTATTATTAGGTACTACACCATTCAACTCAGCAGATCCAAATTCTATAATTAGAATGCATATTTTTCAAAAACCAATAGCTCCTTATTTATTAGCTCCAAGTTGGATCAGTGAAAAATTATCAACAGTTATAATGAAATTATTGAAAAAGAATCCAAATGATAGATATGAAAATTGTTATGCATTATTGAATGATTTAATTGCAATTAAAAATATTTATATCGATAAAGTTAAAAATCTTGGTGAATCAGTTTGGAATCATTGGAGAAAATCTGAAGCTTTTCAACATTATTTAATCAAGGGCAAAATGGATCATCCAGAGAAAATTTCTCATTTACCAGTCATTCAATTTGCATCACAATTCATTGGAAGAGATTCGGAATACAAAAAAATAATAGAATGTTACAATAATTCTTATAGTGGTGGAATTAATATGATTTTCATTTCAGGTGATAGTGGGATTGGTAAAACAATTTTATTGAATGATTTAAGAGCTGGAGCTTTGTTCAAGTATGATTTTTATTGCACTTGGAAATTTGCTTGTTCTGATAGTGGAGCTTCAATATATTCATGTTTATTAGATGGGTTGAAAACTATAATAGGACAAATTCTTGAGTGTTCAGAAGAAATTCAGAATAATTGGAAAGATTTGATCGTGACAAATATTCCATTAGATTTGAGTATATTATTTTATCTATTACCAGAATTAAGAAAATTATTAGGTCCAAAGTATATAAATATTTATCAACATAAACAAAATGCAAGCACACCAGGTACACCTGGTAAAGAAGAACAAACTTCAAGTTTAGAGGTTAAATTTAGATCTATTATTAGAACATTTTATAAAGTCGTTGCAAGTCAGGGTTTAACAATTTTTATGGACGATGTTCATTGGTGTTCTGAAGAAAGTTGGAGATTATTATGTGAACTATTAAATTTTGATGAAGAATCCGAAGAAACTATAAGTGAAATGTCTTTAAAATTTGTTTGTACATTCACAACAAATGCTGATCAAATAATTGAAAAAATTGATGGATCTGCGAAAGAACGCAAATTCCTTAATTATGTCAGAAAAGCACATATAAATTTAAATTATTTCGAATTGCCAAAAGTTGATCGAACTAATTATTTAGAATGGGTCAATGAAACAATGGGTGCGAATGGTGAGACAATTTATTCAAAGCTGTCACCAATTCCTTCACCATTAAGCTCGACAAAATCAACTCCCACGAATTCAAGTACAAACGTGGTTGAAGATTCAAAACCCGAGAATCAAACAAGTATGTCTTCAATGATCAAAAATGTTGAACCACCTGTAATAAGTACGTTGAGTACCTTGATTGAAAAAACAGATAATGAAGCAATGAATTTTTATGACTTATGTAAAGGTAATATTTTATTGATTCTATTTACAAGTAGAATTGCAAGATTTCTTGGAAAATGTTATTATTCAAATTTAGGCCATACTGGTATGTGGGTAATCGATAAAGAAAATAGCCAAAAATATGGGTCAACAAAAGCTGAAATAATTGGCAATTATTTAAATTATTCAACAACTAAAGAAGTTCGAGAATTGTTGAATTATGCAGCAATAATTTCAAATGGTTCTGGGTTCCATTTGACTGATTTAATTATTGCTTCTGCATTACCAATGCATAAAGTTTATAAAATGTTACAATTATGTATCGAAACAAGAATAATTTCACCAACAAGTACTTATTATAAAATACCATTTCATTTATTAGGATCAAATGATTCTCCATTTGATTTAAGTGATAACAATATCTGGGAACTAGCAGGAAATAGTTCTTATAGATTTTCCCATGATTGTTTGAGTGCTCATATTATTGGTGAATTAGCAGACTATGATAAATTAATGGAATTTAGTAGATTATGTGCATTGAGATATTATAAAACAATAAGTAAAGAAAAATCATTAAATATAAGTGGATATTTGAATATGGCAGGTTACTTCAGACAATCTTACCAAGTCGCAAGACCCGAAGAAAAAGAAACTTATCTTGAAGTTTTAGTCCAAGCTGGTAGATATGCATCATCAACCTATAATATGAAATTAGCTCAAAAATTTTTTGAAGCTGTAGCTAATTTAGTTGATGACCTAGATTCAAAAACTCAATTAAAAGCTATTTTAACCGTTGCACAAAGTCATTACTATTTTAGAGAATATGATCAATGTTTAAAAGTTATCGAAAAAGCTCAAAAAAAATTTGGTTTTGATAGATTGGTTTTTGTTGTACAATTGATCAGATGTAAGATCGAGTTAGGCGAACTTGAAGAAGCAATAAATATTTGTTTTGAGACTTTTAATAAACTTGGTATTCAAATAACAACTGATGAAAAGAAAAATGGTGAATTATACGACAAATTTTTCAGTAAGATTCCAATTTCAATTCCTGAAATTAGAGGTATATTAAAAATGAAACAATGTCAAAATCAAAAAATTTTATTAATTTACGAATTAATTAATCAACTTATAGTTCCTTTAAGAACAGTTGGAAGAGAAAATACAAGGAGATTATTATTAGTAAATGCAATGTTGGCAATATTCAAAAATGGTATTTCACCATTTTGTTCAATGATTGTTCTTGATTTTGGTAATGAATTTGCTAGAGAATGTACAACTTCTGGATTTTTGAAAGCTAAAGAATTAAGTCGTGTTGCTTTAACTTTAGTTAATCGAGCATCGGATGTTGCATTATCTTATACAAAACAAATCTATGAATTATATGTTTGTTCATTAGCTATCTATTTTGAACCAAAAGAATCATTAGTCAATTATTTTTCTTTAAGTGCAAATCTTAATGCCGACTCATTGGCTAATTTTTCACAATTTGAAATGATTATTGGAGCTTCAAAATTATTCTTTGCATTTATTAGTGGGAAAATTTATGAGAGAGCATTAATCTTAAAAGGTAAAGATCGTTTAATCATGTCAGAGACCAAACAACTGTTTGCAGAAGAATTCATAAGTGATTGTGAAAATGTTACAGTTGGAACCAATCAAGTTGATGACTTTATAAAAAAATATGATTTCTCAAATGACGCACCATTAATGCAATATTGTTATTATTTGGTTATACTCAATGCATTTACAGTGTTGAAAAGATATGATGAAGCTGAAGAAATTATTTTTACTAAAATGGAAAAAATTCTTGAAGACTCACCGGCAATTTTGATTGATGTTCATTATAATATGTTAGTTACTGGTATATTGGCATTTGCTAGTAAAACTGATGATCCAATTCGTAATAGAAAACGTGATGAATTATTTGAGATTGTAAAACATCGTTTTACATTATGGTCAACAACAATGGAAGAAAATTTTGCATGTAAATACTCATTGATGATGGCATTTTATGAAATGAGAAAACCTCAACCTGATAATATGAAAGTTTTAGATTATTTTGAAGAAGCAATTGAAAAAGCTATTGATTATAATAATAAATATGAAATTTGTTGGGTTAGTATTTATGCAGCCAGGTGGTTAATTGTTGCAAAACAAAATAAAAGAAGAATAGCCACTTTTGTTGTTAATTCAATTGATGTTTTAAAAGGTTTAAATCTAGACCATTTTATTAAACATTTTCAAGATGAATTTAGAGAATATATAAGAGATTCAAATGAACAGTTTAAATGGGCTGGATTAGCTAATAGATTTGCAAAGAAACAATCAAAAATAAAAACTATTCCTTTAGCAAATTCTGAATCTTTTAAAAATGGTTTACCAGTTAGTACAATTGAAAATAGTGAAGAAATTCGAAAGAATTTAAAACCTGATTTCAAAAAAATGAAGAAAAAAAGTAAACTATATAATATTAATGAATCAAATGGTGGAAATAATGGTCAATCTCCTTCATACATTCTCAATTCAACAATCCAAGCTTGTTTAGCTATATCAGAAGCATCAAATGAAAAGGCTATTCTATTAGAATTATTACAAACAACAATCAAATTTTCAGAAGTTGATTATGGAGTAGTTATTGCATTTGAAAATGAAGAACCGGTAATTACCGCCGTTGGATCCGCTCAACATATTTATAATTTAGATTCTGAACCTTTAAGTTCAAGAACTGATGTCTGTCCGTACCTGTTAATTAAATATTCATTAGAAAGCGGTGAAATCATAAGTAAGGATGACGATCATGTACAATTTACTAATAGATTTAGTAAAGATACTTATTTCAAAAAGAATCAATGTTCTGATATGATTTGTATTCCAATTAAAAATCAATTTGGTACATTTGGTGCATTATATTTAGAAATTGATGCAAACAGTCAATTGAGATCTAAAAAAACAAATTTTACATTTGATACAAAGAGGAAAGATTTATTACATTTATTTTGTTTACAAGCTGCAATTGCGTTGGGTAAAGCTAAATTAATTTATCAAATGGAAATTTCTAAAATGGCTGCAGAAGATGCAACTGCTGAAAAGGCAAGTTTTTTGGCTAATATGTCACATGAAATTAGAACTCCTTTCAATTCATTATTATCATGTTCAATTTTCTTATTAGATACTAGTTTAACCTCAACTCAAAGAGAATATGTTGAAGCCATAAAAAGTTCAGCAATGGTGACCTTAAATATTATTGATGGTATTTTAGCATTTTCAAAAATCGAGCATGGTTCCTTTACTTTAGATAATGCTCCATTTTCATTAAACGATTGTATTGAAAGTGCTATACATTTAGGTGGTGAACAAATTATAAATTATGATTTGGAATTAGTATTTTTCAATAATTGTCCTCAGATCGATACAGTTACAGGTGATGTTACAAGATTTAGACAAATTATCATAAATCTAGTTGGTAATGCTATAAAATTTACTTCAAAAGGTCATATAATAGTCATTTGTAATGCAACTGAAATTACCGATGACAGATATGAAATTGCTATATCCGTTGAAGATACTGGAATTGGTATACCCGATTTATCACAAAATAAAGTCTTTGGTGCATTCTCACAAGTTGATGGATCTTCAAGAAGAGAATTTGGTGGTTCTGGATTAGGTTTAGCCATTTCCAAAAAATTAGTCGATATAATGGGTGGTGATATTAGATTTGAATCAGAAGAAGGTATTGGATCAACATTTTATTTAACTGTTAGTTTTAATGTTAAATTATTTGATAAACCCGAATTAGAATTACAGAAGAAAGCATTGATTTACGATACTCATGAATTAACCACTTTAGCATTGAAAAATATGTTGGAAAACTTTGGTCTTGAAGTTTATTCTACTGAAGATATGAAAAATTTAAAGGATATCAAACAATATGATTTCATCTTTATTGATTATAACAAATATCCAGTTTTCAAACAGTTTGAAACACAAATTAATCCTAGTACGAAGGTTATCATACTTGCCCAATTTGGAAAATCATTAGTTGATACAAATGAGAAATATGAAGCTTTATTATGTCCATTACAAAGAGAACGTGTTATCAGAGTTTTAAAATCTGGCGATGCAAAACAAAATAATCAATTACAAAAGAGAGACAATGAATTGAAAAAAGATACTAAATTATCGGATGAATATCCATTAAGAATTTTATTAGCTGAAGATAATTTATTAAATAAAAAAGTTGCTTTAAAACACTTGGAAAAATTTGGATATAAAGCAGATCATGCTAAAGATGGAGTTGAAGTTATAGAAATGTGTGATAAAATGTTGAATGAGAAAATGGAGAAATATGACGTTATTTTAATGGATATTCAAATGCCTAGAAAAGATGGATTAGCAGCAGCAAAAGAGATTAGAGAAATATATTCAAGCGTTGAGAAGAAATTTTATTTACCAAAAATAGTTGCATTGACTGCAAATGTTGCTGGTGATGATCGTGAAAAATGTATGCAATGCGGTATGATTGATTTCATCTCAAAACCAATATTACCAAATGAATTAAGAAGGATTTTGATTAAATTGGGTGAAATGATTAAGAAAGAGTCTGCATATGTGGATTAAATCACATTAAATTCAGATTTGTTTCATTTATGTATTTATTTATTTATTTGTATTATTATTCTTAATATAGACAATGGAATTATGTAAACAACCTGATTCTATTTTAAACATCGAATTACCTATTTGAAGGAGAAGCGAAATTAGCGAATTTTATATATATTTATATTTTTTATAAATCAAAAGAGTAACTTTTCTTCCAGTTTAAAAATTCCTCATATTCTCCAATTCTTTTTTGTTGCCATTCCTTTAATAATCTTTTCTTTTCTTCTAAATTTCCTTCTGGTATATCATATTTAGCTTTTTCATCAACAGCTAAATTTTTCCATTCTTGACCAACTTCCTTAAAAATTTCCTGATTGGTTAAACCATTTGATTTATATTCATCAAATCTTTCACTTAAATATTTATTATATGGTCTAACGGAAGGTAATTCTGGCTTTTCAGTGAAAAATGATTTCTTTTTAATATTATATTCTTCTCTACCTTGAGTGTATTTATCCAATTCATCAGAACTCAATTTTTCTATATATGTACTTAATTCGGTAACTGGGATTTTTTGAGTCATTGCAATGAAACCTCTTAAATTAACTGCACGTTGTGCAGCAGTAGCTTTTTCAATTAATTTATCTTTTGCCAATTGTTGTTTTTTAACATATTCCTTTTCCTTTTGTAATTGTTTCTTTTCTTTTATTTGAGCTTGTCTTTGACGATCTTTACCCAATTGTTTATGTTTTGATTCTAATGCTTTAACTTTTGTATTTGTATTTTTCAATTGGTTTTTAGCTTGTTTTAATTTAGATTCAATCTTTTTTCTTGCTTTAGCTTGTTCATCTAATTGTTTAGTAGTCAAGAATCTAAACCCAATTGATTGTTTGATAATTGGTTGACCAATTCTTAAATTGATGAAAGATCTCAACATTGAGGAATTAGAGAAAAAGTATGTTTTTTAGATATATATAATATTTCTCAAGTGGTTTTATTTTTTGTTTACACTTTTTAATGATAATTCTATAATGAGAAGCACACGACCATTGACAAGTCTCGATAAAGTAATTAATTAAATTAACTTTGAAACATTGATTTGTTATGCTAGGACAAGAAATTGATTAGAGTTAATGGGGATTAAATGTGATGTTAAATGTAGAAATATCGGTTTGAAAGGTCAAAGTGGGGAATGCACGAATATATTCAAGATTAATTATGAACTGGAATTACCAATCGAGTTTAAGCTCTCTAACTTCGATCTTACTTCCATTGATTCACGTCTCAACTGTTTGAGTTTAATTTATCTCTTAGTGTCTCAATTTGTTGTGTCCTATTTTACATGTTTTGGAAGAGCAAAAAATATTTTTTTTGTTAATCTGAATCAAAAATTTTCAATACAAGAGTAGAATGTTTTCAGCTGCAAGACCAGATACTTTGTTTCTAGGGGCTCAAAAGATTAGTGGTGAAGATGTTCGTACACAAACTGTATTAGCAGCACAAACAGTTGCCAATGTTGTCAAATCCTCATTAGGACCAGTAGGATTAGATAAAATGTTAGTTGATGATATTGGTGATGTAACTGTTACTAATGATGGAGCTACAATTTTATCATTATTAGATGTTCAACATCCAGCAGGAAAAATATTAGTTGAATTAGCTCAACAACAAGATAAAGAAGTTGGTGATGGTACAACATCAGTTGTAATAATTGCAGCAGAATTATTAAAAAGAGCTCATGAATTAGTTCGAAATAAAATCCATCCAACCACAATAATAAGTGGTTATAGATTAGCATTAAAAGAAGCAATTAGATATATCAATCAAAATTTATCCCAAAATGTTGATCATTTAGGTAAAGAAACTTTAATAAATATTGCAAAAACTTCAATGAGTTCAAAAATTATTGGATCAGATTCTGATTTTTTTAGTCAAATTTGTGTTGATGCAATGTTGGCAGTTAAAACTACAAATAGTAAAAATGAAACAAAATATCCTGTTAAAGCTGTTAATATTTTAAAAGCTCATGGTAAATCTTCATTAGAATCTACTTTAATTAAAGGTTATGCATTGAATTGTACTGTTGCATCTCAAGCAATGACAAAATCAATTAAAAATGCCAAGATTGCATGTTTAGATATTAATTTACAAAAGGCAAGAATGGCAATGGGAGTTCAAATTAATATAGAAGATCCTGATCAATTGGAAGAAATTAGAAAAAGAGAATATGGAATTATAATTGAAAGAATACAAAAAATTTTACAAAGTGGTGCTAATGTTATATTAACAACTAAAGGTATAGATGATTTATGTTTAAAAGAATTTGTTGAAAATAATTGTATGGCTGTTAGACGTTGTAAAAAAGAAGATTTACGTAGAATTGCAAGAGCTACTGGTGCAACTTTAGTAAGTTCATTATCTAATTTAGAAGGTGATGAAGTTTTTGAATCATCAAACTTGGGTTATGCAGAAGAAGTTGTACAAGAAAGAATTAGTGATGATGAATGTATTTTAATTAAAGGTACAAAACAACATTCATCAAGTTCAATAATATTAAGAGGTCCAAATGATTATTCTTTGGATGAAATGCAAAGATCAATTCATGATTCATTATCTGTTATAAAAAGAACTTTGGAATCTGGTCATGTTGTACCAGGTGGTGGTGCAGTTGAAACAGCTTTAAATATTTATTTAGAAAATTTTGCAACAACCGTTGGGTCAAGAGAACAATTGGCAATTGCAGAATTTGCTCAAGCTTTATTAGTTATACCAAAAACTTTAGCAAATAATGCAGCAAAAGATTCAAGTGAATTAGTTTCAAAATTAAGAACTTATCATGCAATGTCACAATTGGCAAAACAAGATGATGAAAAAAGAAAAAAATATAAAAATTATGGTTTGGATTTAATTAATGGTAAAATTGTTAATGAAGCAAATTATGGTGTTTTAGAACCAACTATATCAAAAATCAAATCATTAAAATCTGCATTAGAAGCTTGTGTTTCAATTTTAAGAATTGATACTATAATTGAAGTACATCCAGAACCACCAAAAGAAGATCCTCATGATCATTAAATAGAGAAATAAATTAATATAAAGTTAATGATAATAAATTATGTAAATTAAAAACTATCCCTAAACTAAATAAATATAATAATAATAATAATAATAAACTAACAAGAACTGAAGATAAATATAATGTATAATGAATAATTGTTTGAATCTAGGCTATTATTCTACTAGAAGAATTAATTATATTCATTCTAGAAGATTTTTTGTTTAATGGTTGAATCATTGTTGATATATTTGACTTATTAGCCAAGGGTATTCTTTTAGTTGAAGCTGTTGGTGTTTTTGGTGGTTCTTCATCATATAATGAATTTGAAGATACTGATTTGTTTAATGATAAATTTGAATTTATAGAATGGTATGAAGATGAACCAGCTAATGAATAATTTGAATATGACTTTTTTGATGATAATTTATAATAATTAATTCTTGTTAATGAATCAATTTCTTGTTTTTGTAATAAGGTGTTCTTAATACCAATCAAAAATGGTTGTAAAGTCAATATTAATTCATGTTCTTTTATGGTTATATTCCAATTTAATAAATTGATCAATTCCTTTTCTGCTAAGTTTATTTCTTGTAAAGTTAATAAACCATCAGTATATTTTGTCCAATGTTTATTCAATGGACTTGAATCATTTAAAGATTTCGCAGCAACAATTAAAGCTGATAAAAATATACGATGTCTAGTTGTTTCCATACCAACTGCATTTGCTGGTAAAAGGTTTCTTAATTTGTTTAAATAAATTAATGTACCCATTAATGTAGGAGTTTGAACATTTGAATATTTAATTAAGTTTTTTATAAATTGTGTTAATGAGATTGTTGGATTTATTGATAAAATCTCTGTAGTTGATGTATTTGAATTATATGAACCAAGTTTTGTAGAATGATTATTTATTGGTTTGACTTGAATTATTGAATTTGTAGTTGCAACTAAAAAGTTGATCATATCTTGTGAAACAGGTTGTCTTGAAAAAATTCTAAGAGCTTCTTTATCTGACATGATTATGGATATTGTAATGATGATATGAATAAAATTAAAGAATTAAATTATTGAAAAATTAGGAATGAAATGAAATTAAATGTATAATGAAATGAATGAATGACAAATTAATGAAATAAAATTAGAAATGAATGTTAATTGATATTGAAATAAATTTTGATTTTATTGGAATCTTGATAAGTTGAATAAATATATAATTATAATTTCTATGATAGAAATAAAGAAGACATTCATAATAATATATAAGTTTAGAAGTATACTATAATTACCTCAAAAAGTTACAATTCCAAATTAGGAAATATCACAAAATTTAATTTATTTTTTTTTTACTGTTAAATGGATTAATTTGTTCCTTAAAAGAACAAAAATTCGCGTTGCAATTGGTAACGATTTTTATTTGTAACTCCTTTCAGTAAAACATTTTTGTGCGAAGCCACTCGACGCCATAATAAATTATCAATCCGAACAGTTCTCGACCCACTTTATTCACTGTTCGCACTGTTTCATGCCGCCAATTTTGATACCACAACTGATTTTTAACACGAAAAACAATCGAGAAGAAAAAAAAATATTTATTTGGCGTTGATCATTTTTTAATTGAAAGGAGGAAAATTAAATTAATTAACTGAAAACAATAATACAAAACAACATTGTCATTTCAACGTGTTTCAGCTTCTATTGCATTGAATTCACAAATAACAACCTATTTTGTGTGACTTGATGATACTATTTTTTATTGGAGACTACTCATCATCAGCTGAAGAAATAACCATATCAACTGAAATTGATCATTCTTTAAACTGGCTATGTTACCAACATTCTCGAATTTTGCGTTCGTTTGTTTAGTTCAATCCTTTTAGTGGCTCAAATTTAAAGCACAAAATTTTTAAATTTAGAACTCTTGTGATCTTCAACAACTAACAATTTTTTATTCCTTGGATATAACGAACATCAATAAAAGATTCTGGTATATTATCAGATTAACTATTATTGCCAATCTAATTAATTTTACAAGTCTTGGTGCAATCTTAACTTTTTTTCTAATCGATCTACAAAAGAAACTTTGGAATTTCATATCTCTACATTACTACAAAAATAAAATACTAAATTGAATAAATATTTTATTGTAAAAATTAAGATAAACCTAATACAGTAACCAATTTATATCCTTTTTCCTAATCAGTTTGGTGCTACATCAGGATAATAAAAGAAAGCTAATGCAATAATCAAATAAGTAGATAACAACATAGCACCTTCTAACCAATTACTTTCTCCATCTAATATAACCAAATTTGTAATAAAAACACTTACAAATAAAATAGCTGTTTCAAAAGTTGAGAAATATAATGACATTGGTACATCAATAAACCAACCAACTAAAACCATAAATGGTGTAACAAATAATGCAATTTGTAATGATGAACCAACAGCAACACCAATTGCCAAATCCATTTTATCCTTCATTGCAACAATGATTGCAGTTACATGTTCAGCTGCATTACCAACAATTGGTATAACAATTAACCCAATAAAAGTTTTTGATAAACCTGTTTTTTGAACAATTTCATCAATTGAACCAACTAAATAATCAGCACATAAACTGACTAATATAGTTGTAATTAATAAAACAACTAAACCACTAACAACATTTAAATGTTTTTCTTTATGTAACTGATCATTACTTTTGATAGTACTTGTTATAATATTATCATCACTTAAATCTTCATGATTTTCTTCAACAATTTCACCATTTGTTTCTTCGAATAATTGTTTATGAGTTTTCAATGAAAATAATAAATAAAAGATATAAATGACTAATAAAATAATTGAAACACCTCTTGATAATGATAAGATTAAATCATCTGAACTACCAGGATTTGGAAATGTATCATCACCACCTTTTTTTGGATCTGGAATTGAAGCATGGAAAGCAGCTGGAATCAATAATGATGCTGTAGCTAATGCCATTAAACTTGACATTGTTTGTGCAACTGTTTGATTAAAAGTTTGTTGAACTCTTGTTATACCACCAGCAACAAAACAACAACCTAAAACTAATAATAAATTGGATAAAATTGAACCCAACATTGAAGCTTGTACAATTCTAACTTGATTATTTTTCAATGCAATGATACTAACAATCAATTCAACGGCATTACCAAAAGTTGCATTTAATAATCCACCAGCTGTTTGACCAACAAATTCTGAGATTTCTTCTGTTGCAAACGCTAAAATTGAAGCCAATGGTATTATAGCAAAGAAATTTAACCAAAATCTTGCATTTGATGACCAATTTAATTCTCCTGCCAATATACCCAATGGTACAAAAAATAATAAATAATTAACTGGTGAAGATTTTAATGTTAAGTTAAAAGTTTTAATTAAATTATGATTGAATTTTTGAACTGGCGATTGGTTAGATCCATTGGATGAACCTAATAATGGTAAACTACTCATGATTGAATATTTGGTGATAAATTATAGTTAACCAGCAACTTGAAAATATGCAAATAAAAAATTAAGAGATTTATTTGTTAGTACCTGCATAGAAAATTTAGATCTTTTTTAAACCAGGGACTTTTCTTAAGAGGTAAGTTAAAACTTTAAAGGGTAAATCGGTTGTATAATTTGTTAAAACTTTATTTAACTAATTCATTCCATAAATAAGGTGTAAATATGATGATTGCAGTTATTATAGTATCAAAAGATTCATATAATGCTATTGGGAATCCTAAGATACCTCTATAAATGTAATTCAAATAAATTGAATAAAAGGCAACACTAAAGAAATGATTAAATAATAGCATTGGAAATGGTAACATACCACTCAATAATCCAATTGGACCATTGACACATTCACCACCTAACTCAAAATATCTAAAACAACCTTTTTGTAATATTTTTAATGAATTTTTATCAGCAGCAAATAATGAATATAATGCAATTGATAAAGTATTTATAACTGAATCTAAATTTTTTCTTTTTCTATGAAATATAGCTAATCTTTTATTTAATAATTTATAATCTTGTAAATCAGATATATAATTTGGATGTAATAATTTTGCTAATAATACTGAATCATTTAATCCAACAGTCATTCCACCTCCAGTTAAAGGATGTCTCATATTTAAAGAATCTCCTAATAGGATAAATCCATTATTATGATTTTGTGATTGCTTTTTAGCTGGTAAATATTGATTTGGCATAACTTTAAATTTACCAGCTTCTAATGCTTTTTTAAATGATGGTAAAGTTTCTTTTGGTACAACAGGTAATACTTCTTCTCGTAAATAAGTATCTAATTCATTATATGTTGATGATGGTGGTTTATTGGATGCATAAGCACATAACATTCTTGTTTCATTAGGTGATATTTGATAGATTAAAACAGGTGCTTGATTTCCTAATAAAACATGACCTTTATTTTTACATGGTAATTTAGCATCAAATAAACTTATACCGATAAAATATGAGCCTATAGATGGTTGATTGTTACCTAATTCTTTTCTAAATTTTGAATATATACCATCACATGAAATTGTTAATTTTGAATTATATTTTTGAAAGTTACCTGTTTTATGTTTAACTTCAACACCAATGATGATATTTGGATCATTCGAGTCTCTTAAAATTTTAGTGACAGTAGCTTCTAAATGTGTTACATTGTTCTCCTTTTTACATATACTTCTCAAATTTTGTATGAAATCACCATGATGAAATGATATACCTCTTACTCTTTCATCATCATCCCAAACTTTCATATTTATAGTAGAATCACTGTCTAATTTATCATTATCTTTTTCAACACAATCCATTACTGGTTTGATTGGATTTGAAATTTGTGATGTTTTCTTTTCTGGATAATCTATTGATATTGATTCATCAAAATATTTTATATAATATCCAGTACAATCGATGGCTTCAATATTATTTAATGCTTTGATCATACCTAATTCTTTCAAGGCTTTTACACCAGCTGGTTGCATTAATTCTCCAACTATTCTATCTGGTCTAGACCAATCTCGTTCTATTATTAATACTGATCTACCTTGTCTGGCTAAAGCAGTGGCAATAGTTGGTCCCACAACACCTGCTCCAATGACAATAACATCAAATGAATCCATAGTTGATTAATAAAATAAATCAGGAAATGTCTTTGTTAAATAGTGGTTTGAAAAAAAAATGACACCACTTGAAATTTTGATTATTTTGATAAAAGAAAAAAATAGTAAACGATGCTCGTATTAATTTTTAAAAAAATATAGAGATGAAAATTAAGCCGCGTACCTGGTTTATATTTCATCATATGATTTTCATTTAAATCATCAAATAATCAAAATTGTATTATTAAGATATTTTCATAGGGTTCAACGTTAAAAAGTGTATATTAATTGTTGTTTTACTTATTCATCTTCATCACTTTCTTCATCACTATCTTCTTCATCAGCTTCTTGTAACCAAGTAATAAATTTCTCAAGTAAACCTTTAACTTGTTCATTTGAATTATCTTGTTCCCACCAATTTAAAATTTGTTCTTCTTCTGTTATATCTAAATCATATAATACTTTGACACTTATAAACAAAATTATTTGATTATAAGTTGAATCTAATTTAGAAACTTCATCGATCAAAATCTTTAACAAATCAACTTGTTCTTCTGTACTAAATACTTGTCTTTTAAACATTTTACCCCAATTTGAAAAAATCTTTGTTGTTGCTTCTTTTGGTGGTAAAGTATCTGTAGTAATGAATTCGACAATTTTATGTAGTAAAGCTTGAATAGTGACTAATCTAACATCATGATATGTAACATTCATTGACATTCTAAGTGTATTCAACTCCAATAATGCAGTATCTATGTCATGATTATTATTAATTGCTCTTAATACAGTTGCAATACCTTCTTTACCAAAATCTTCATCATCTAATTCTAATTCACTTTCAAATTGTAAATTTTCTGACATAATTGAATTTGATGAAAATCTACGATGTCTATTATTTCTCTTTTTGATTTTTTTATTTGTGATTGAAGATATTGAATCATCAGATATATTTAATGATTTTAATTGATAAATCAGACCGTTGTTAGATTCGGTTGCAGTTGTGGTTGATTCAGAATCGTCTAGTTCTCTATCTGATTCATATACGTAACCTTCACCATCTTCACCGATCAATTCAATATCTTCTTGTTCATTAGATTCATCGTTTATAATTTTAATATTTTGGGGAATGGTTTTATTAGAACCAATTTTAACATTAAAACCAATAATTGATCCTGGTAATAAACAAACATTTTCACCAATAGTTGAATTTGAACCTACTATAGTTTGATTTAAGTTTGATTTATCATTTATGATAGTATTATCCCATATTATAGAATTTTTGATTAAACAATTATTACCAATCTTACAATTTTTACCAATTATTGAATTTTTTATAATTGCACCTTCACCGATGCTGGTATTTCTACCAATACAAGTATTAGTTTCAATTTTACAAGTTGTAGCTAATATAACTTGATCTTCTTTATAAATATTATTAAACTCATACAGGTACAGATTATCTTCAATCAAGTTCATATCTGGTACTAATGGATAACACCATCTTGATAAGATATCGTGACTTATTGATTCATAAGTTTGCCAACTTTCAACTCTTGATGCATATTCAGATGAATCATTTGAGATATAACAATATATTGTTTTTTTCAATAAATCAGAAGTTAAAACTCCTCTTACAAAATCATTACGTATGGTTTGATAATCAAAATTATCTTGAAATGTACTCAATACTGGTAATGAACAAATATCGATTTGACAATCAATTAAATCATTTCTTAAAACAAAATCATCTTCAATTTCTTCTAACAATTCTAATTCAATATTGATACTTGATTTTTTACCATCAACTGAAGGAATGGATTGATAGTATAAACATCGATTAGTTTCTTTATCTAATACAAAACATGCAGGATCTTTATATGATCTTGTTTTATGCAATGGACTAGCTTTGTTTAAAACCATGGTTAACATATGATCTTTATCTTGAGATTTCTTAAGATTATGAAATTGTAAGATTTTGGAAAAATCAATATTTGTAACTACATCACCACTGATCAATAAGAAATCTCCAACTATTAAACCTCTGTTATCTAAATCTCTCATTGAATCACCAATAGAGTGAGATTCCATACTGACAATACATTGTATACTTAATGGTGAAGATTTTAAATTCCATTTTGATTGTTCAATATACAGTTGAATTTGATCAGCATGATTAGTACATAACAAAAACACTTCATTTATACCTGAATTAGCTAAAAACTCTAAAGTATATTCTATCAATGGAATGTTACATAATGGTAATAAACATCTTGGTTTAGTTGATGTCATTGGCATAAATCGTGTTTCAAATGAGTCAGTTAAAACAACAGCTTGAAATCTATCATCGACCAAATCTTTCAGCTTCTTGGATTTACCAATTGAAGTAGTCAACTCTTTCTTCTTCAGCTTTGGTGCCATTATGACTTTATCTTTATAATTCTGGAAAAAATTTGATCTAGTACTAAATTTTTAGATGGTCGCTTTAGTCGCAACTACCATATGTTGATTGCAAATTAGAGTCATTTACTAAACTTCTTAGACAAGTACCGAAACAACTAAGTTAATAGAGTATAACACTTTAATTTTTCTTATTTGATTCATTATAAGTCTATAAACTATTATATTTACAAAATTCATTATTCTTTTGATCTATTTAATTCTTTGATTATATTTGAAGGATAAGTATCTTTTTCATGAGATTTTTCAATATGTTCATCTGTTAATTTCTTTTGTTGTATTAATCTTTTATCTTCTTCTTCTTTCTGTTGAATGATTCTTTTCCATTCAGGTATTGGTTTTGGTTGTTTCTTTTTCAATTCATCATCTTTCATTGCTAATAAAATTGTACTCAATAATAAAATAATAGTTATACCTTGAGCATACATTCTTGCTTGAACTGCCTTTTGAGCTACAGTCATGATTTTATCTTTATTAACATAAACCCATGATCCATATAATGAAGCAGCCCATGTTGTTATAATAATTTGATATTTATGATCATTTAAAACAGAAAATATTTTATCACTAGTTGATAATTTTTGCCAATTTTTCAAATCTTGTAAGAATTTATTTTCTTCATAATCACCTTGATGCATTTTTTTATCAAATTCCCATGAACCTTGATCAGCCCAAAATGCAGCAACAGACACAGTTGGCATTGCCAATACGGCAGCCTTGACAGATGAAGTCATTGCTCTGAATTTAGCTGGTTGTTTATGTTTGAGATAAGCATAAAGACCAGTTGATAATATACCACCATATATTAAACCTTTACCACCTTCGAATAAAACATGAGATAAATGAGCATCTTTTTCTTCTTGAGTAATTAATTTCATTGTTATATAAATTTAATCTGTGTAATAATTGTTTGGAAAAAGGGTACAAGATAATGGATATTTGATTACTTATTTATATCTTTTGTGATTGAAGCAAACTATCAAATATTAGAAGAAACGAGAAATTAGAAAAAAAAAAATAAAGACTGTCAAACTAAAAATTCAATTATAAACGATCAATGTATAAATTAGTTTCAAATAAGATGACTATTTTAAAACTGTACTATTAAACCGATAAAAATAATATTATTTTATTTAGTAGAAAGGAAGAATCAGGAACGAAATTTCAGACATACATGATGATGAATAATGGAAATACGTCGTTTAGGAATTTGATTCACTGATTATAAGACCATAATAAATTACGCGGGCTTTGAGATTCCCTTTTTTAAATATCTCGGAAATCTATTGATTTAGTCATGTGACCAAAAGTTTATTCGTAATTTATTATGTAATAGTTCTGTTTTTTTACGACCAAAAAAGATTGAAATCAACTATCATGGATCATTCAAATCATTTACAAACTAATATGGATCATAGTGGTATGGACCATACAATGCCAGATATGCCACACGATATGTGCTCTATGAATGTATGTTAATTATTAACTCATTTGTTCAATCCTTTACTAATATTATCTTTTAGATGTTATTCACTTGGGATTGGAAGAATACCTGTATAGTATTCAAATGGTGGCATGTTAAAACATTCCAACAATTTATATTATCGTTTATAGTAATCATTTTAATTAGTTCATTTTATGAGTTGATTAAAAGTTGGATATTTAATTGGGAATATAAACAATCAAATAATTTACTTACATCACCAACAAATTCATCAACATCAATTAATTCAAATCTTTTTAAAGTTAATGAAAGTAGGTTCAAATTGAAGAAATCTTTATTATATGGGTTACAGGTATTTTATTCATTCATGTTAATGTTGGTATTTATGACTTATAATGGTTGGTACATGATTGCTGTAGCCTTAGGTGCAAGTTTAGGAAATTATTTATGGAGTACCAATACAGTTGATATTGAAACTAGTTCCATTAGAAATATGTCATGCCACTAGGTATACAAAACTTTAAATTATAATAGAAAAGAGAGCAAAGTCCTAACTTTAAGCTAGTTTTAACACTCAATATGAAACAGGATGGTCTGTTGACTGGAGCACATAGTCAAGAAGTACCCTACCATTCCTACATTGTACTTTAAGGAAGATAAGATGGGAAATAAACCAATTTTTTTAGAAAGCTTGTCGTATAGCTTACAAATATATATATAAATATTAAACTTCAATGCTGTAATTTGTACTTATATTTACACTTCAAGGGCCAGTGATAAGAAAATTTCGATAAAGCCTTTTGACAGATTAGTAAAATTAATCTATGACAGCGAAAATGTCTCACTAATAAATTTTTTGTAACACAAAATCTACAACGGCATTATTCACTCAAAACATAATAAAATTTTTTTTATCTATTTGATCTTTTTCCCTGAAAATGATAAGCAAATTCACCTCAATTTATATATAAAATCAAAACAAATTCATTTATTAAAAAAATTGTGTTGTAACGAAATCATGTTTAAATTTGTACTTAATTTTGACAATATACATTGTGATAAATGTATAAATACAATTGATACCATACTATCAAGTTATTTTCAAATTATCATAATTGATCAAATTGACGATTTATCTACTGAAAATTTAACCAAAAAGCAAATCTACTTCTATTACTTAAAAGACTCCAATCAAATTCAGTTATTTAGTAAAGACGATATTTTTCAACCTTATTTAAAAAAGTTACTTGGAAAGTTTCAAAAAGTTGGTTTCAGTGTTTTATCATGGGAATTATATGAGGATAATAATTTAGTAAATTCTTCACAAGATACCAATCAACTGGAATCATACGAAAACGAGGGATTCTTCGACATGGTTAAGATTTATAATCGACTTTTTGGAAATAAAAATCATTCAAAAATTACAAAAAATCATCTAAAATATTGTAAAGCATGTCAGGAGAAAGATAAACTAGGCAGTAATTCAGATGCATCATCTTTAGAAACTAAAGTTGAAATTCATCAACAAGAATACCGTGCAACCTTTTTGATTCAAGGCATGACTTGTTCATCATGTGTACAATCGATTGATGATTCATTGAAACCAATCTTGAATTTCAAGTCTAATGAATTCAATTATTCAATAAATTTATTACAACAATCATTAATTGCAATAATTCCAAATAAACAAATCATTAATAAAGTTGTTGATCAAGTTAATGACTTAGGATTTGATTGTAAATTAATAGAAGTTTTACCTATTGAAACTTCAATAACTACAAAAGTTACGGGATTAATCGAAGGGATGACTTGTTCTGCATGTGCAACTTCAATTTATAATTCATTACAAGACTTATCATTTATATTGGAATCGGGTATAAATGTAATGACTAAAACTGGTACGTTTGTAATTGAAAATGAATCAAATATTCCAAAATTGAAAGAAGCAATTGAAGATTGTGGATTTGAATTCAAAGTAGTCTCAACTGAACAGATTAATTATTTATCAAGTAAGAAAAAATCAAGAACTGTTATGTTTAAAATTAATGGAATGTTTTGTAATCATTGTCCAGAGATCATTACAAGTTATTTATCTCAATATGGTGAATCAGTTGTCATTGTTGATCCATTAACTTTACAGAATCCAATTATAAAATTTACTTATATTCCAAGTGAAAATGTCAATGTTCGTAAATTTTTACATGATTTGAATCATATCAAGAATGATGATACAAGTGGCTATAAAATAGGTGAGGAAGAAGGTAGTTTCCAATGTGAATTAATCAAACCAATGTCAATTGATGAACAAATTGATAAATTAGCTAAAAAAGAATTGATAGGATTATCAATTAGATTAATTATAGCTACAGTTTTTGCAATACCAACGTTTATATTTGGAATTGTAGCAATGGCTTTATTGAGAAAGAGTCATCCATTTCATATTTGGATTGAGGAACCGATTTGGAAAGGTAATGTATCACGTAGTGTTTGGATATTATTCATTTTATCAACACCAGTATACTTCTTTGCTGCTGACACATTCCATAGAAAAGCAATAAAAGAGATTAAATCTTTATGGATTCATAAAAATCTGTTTAAAAAAAGGATATTTAAATTTGGTTCAATGAATTTGTTAATGAGTTTAGGTACTACTGTTGCTTATTTTGCAAGTATTATTTTATTAGGTTTATCAGCACATTCAGATGCTCATTCTCATTTAGGTTTCCATACAACTTACTTTGATTCTGTTGTATTTTTGACTTTTTTCTTATTAATTGGGAAATTATTACAAGCATATTCAAAATATAAAGCATCAAATGCAATAAACAAATTAAGTGATTTAAAACAATCTCAAGCTAATTTAATTGACTCCAAGGAGGAAAGAATAGTTGATATTGAATTATTAGAAATTGGTGATAGCATAAAAATTTCAACAGGTGAATCACCCGCTGTCGATTGTGTTGTTATAAAAGGTAGCAGTGAATTTGATGAAAGTGCATTAACTGGTGAATCTACTCCTATTAAACATAAAGAAGGTCATCAAATCTTTTCTGGTACTGTGAATATTGGAAACACCTCAATTATTGCAAAAGTTACTAGTTTAAGTTCTGATTCGTTATTAAATCAAATAGTAAATACAGTTAGGGATGGGCAATTGAGAAAAGCACCAATGGAAAAAGTAGCTGATTTGATTACTGGATATTTTGTACCAATAATTGTATTTTTAGCTATTATTACCTGGGTTATTTGGTTAAGTTTAGGATTTTCTGGTAGATTACCTGAATCATATTTAGATATTGATATTGGTGGATGGACCGTATGGTCATTAGATTTTGCCATTGCTGTATTTGTAATTGCATGTCCTTGTGGAATAGGTCTTGCTTCACCAGCAGCTATTGTTGTTGGAACTGATATTGCTGCAAAATATGGTATTTTAGCTAAAGGTGGTGGTGTTGCATTTCAAGATGGTGCAAATACAAATGTTGTATGTTTTGATAAAACAGGTACATTAACAATGGGAAAATTATATATAACTGATTATTGTCTTACTAATGAAATAACCCCAAGATTTTTAACATTACAAATTACACGAGATTTGGAACTAAGTTCGAATCATCCAATATCAAAATGTATTAAAACTTTTATTGATAAATTGACAAATAAGTTAAACATTTCCTTATCAAGTAATATTATCCCACAAGTTGAAACTATCCCTGGTAAAGGGTTGAAAGGAGAAATTATATATGAGGATGACTCCAATTTGGATGAGTTTAAACCAACAAAAGCTATACTAGGGAATGAAAGTTTATTTGAGGATTATGACGTAGTAATTACTCAAGCTCAAAAAGATTTATTAACGAAATGGAAATCTGAATGTAAATCAATTATTTTAGTTGGATTACAATCGAAAACTTTATTTAAAGATTCCAACTTACACTTAGTTTTCATGATGGGTGCAAGAGATCAAATTAGACCTGAAAGTAAAGAGATTATTAAATTTTTACATACTAAGAAAATTGATACTTGGATGATCACTGGTGATAACAAATTAACTGCTTTATCAATTGCAAATGAAATAGGTATACCTGAAGAAAATGTCATTAGTCAAGTATTGCCGAATGAAAAAGAATTCCAAATCAAAAGAATTAGACAAATTAAACCAAATTCAATAGTTGCAATGATTGGTGATGGAATTAATGATGCACCAGCATTAGCTAATTCTGATGTTGGAATTGCTTTAAGTTCAGGATCAGATTTAGCTATCACTTCAAGTGATTTTATATTACTAAATAAAGTTCACCCATTAATTTCATTGGTTACATTATTCGACTTATCAAGAACTGTATTTCATAGAATTTATTTTAATTTTGCCTGGGCTTTGATTTATAATTGTATTGGTATTCCAATTGCTGCTGGTGTAATATATCCATATAAAAATTCAAGATTAGATCCAGTTTGGGCAAGTGCTGCAATGGCTTTAAGTTCAGTGAGTGTTGTATTGAGTAGTTTAGCATTAAAATTTTATAGACCAAAAATTGATTCCAAAAATTTCAAGATTGAAAATATCGAAGAAATTGAACCAAAAGAGACAAATATTGAATAAATAATTAATTTGATTTTATTTCATTTTCTCTATAAAAGTATTTCATTATCAAGTTTTACAATCATTACAGTTATATTATCAGTTGTTGAATTATCAAGTGCTAATTGACATAATTTTAAAGCTGCTTCTTTTGGTGTTGCATTTTTAGCAAATAAATCATGAACAAATTTTCCAGCTTTTTGATCACTTATAACATCCCATATACCATCACAAGCTAATATCATAAATTCATCATCTTTTGTAATTTCAGTCGAAGTAGTAAATGGTTTACCAATTACCAAATCTTTCATATATGTATCACCTAATGATCTTGTAACTGCTAATACACCATTGACTCTATTTTTCAAAATCAATCCACCTTTTTCTTCTATACGATTAATCTCATTTGTATCAGTTGCTTTATGATCATAACTTAATCTATAAGATTTCCCTTTTCTATATAATATAATTCTTGAATCTCCAACGTTTGAAGTATATAACATACGTTTATGATTTGGTTTCGGTATATAATCGAATTTTTTAGAACTCTTTTGTTTATTTCCATTCTCTTCTTCCTTGACTTCTTTTTCATTTGCATCCAATTCCCATCTTAATATTGCTACAGCTGCTGTACACCCACTAGTACCGTGACCACTTTTTTCAATTATTTCATCGGCTTTTAAAAATGACTTATATAAATCTTCCTTCATGTCATTATCATTTGAAATTATAATTGGATTTTCCGGTGGTGATTCGGGATTAATTGTTTGATTTATATCTATTTCTTGTTCTAGTAATAAATGTAGATTATTTCCACACCATCTTGCTGAATCTTTACCTGCATGTCCATCAAATATACCAAAATAACCCCAATCTACACGTTCTGTGAAATTTGCTATGTATGTGTGAACATCTTCCATTTTATTTCTATACATGGAATTCTTATTCTCTGCGACTCCAACTTGAAAACTTAAGCCATTGAAAGGATCATATTGAGTTTGTTGCTCTGGGGTAGAACTTTTATTTATACCAGAACTTGGTTCATCATTTGTTATTAAATTTGGACCTGAACTAGCCTCTGAGATTGATTCTGATTTTGATTCAGAATTAGAATTGGAATCTGATGTAGGGGGTATTGGGTCTGATGGATCATTTGGTAATGGGGGTATTTCTGGTATTTCTGTTATATCTGAAGAAGTAACTGGTGGAGAAGGTATTGTATTGATATCATTTTGTAGTTGTTCTTCACCACCCATGGTAATATATTGAATTAAGAATTATATGAATTTTGTCTTGGACCAATTTAAAATTGAAAATCAATAGAAAGGATAATATATTCTTTTGTTTAGGAATAAAGATTGTTAATTATATAAAATTGCTTCTATTAATAAATTTAGAGTCTCAAGACTCAAGAATATAAAAATAGAACGTAAAACGGAGATCAGTGCGTGTATATTTACAATTATTAATTAATTGCAAAATATGAATAAGTAAGCTTTTAAGAATTAATTAATACAAGAGCATGTCTTCAATCAGCATCTAATACTCTTACAATTCTGATAGAATACTTTGGTTGAAACTGACTCAGATTTGAAACACTGATTAACACAAAATGGATCTTGAGGAGTTTTGGTGTAAAACATCTTAGCACCTAGGATTAAAAACTCGTTTGTGTATCGTTCTGAAATTTTAATTAGAAAGTCTAAATTTAATGACTGATGAAGATTTCTGATAATTTTGAGTAATTGGAACACCGTTGAGTTTCTTTTTTTTCACGATTTTCGAGCCGAGAATCAAGAGTTTTGGTTCCAGAAAATAATTTTTATGAGCTGAACACCGTTGAAAAATTAGTCAGCTGGTGCTATGATTTTTTGATATTCCAAACATTTACGAATGATTTCTTTCATTTCTTTACATGGATTTTGAATTGATTCTTGATTTTAGTAAATTCTTGTTAGTAGATAATTTGTGTAACATAGAGAAACTGAAACATAAATAATCAAGTGTAATCAAGGTGAAACCAAATGAATTACGATATGTCTCCTGAACTAAAACCCGTAATTTGTTTTTTTGTGGGCGGATGATAATCTTGAATAGTTACACGGGATTCAGCAGGCTGAATAATCGAAAATATGATATAAAATCGAAAAGTTAGTAACGGATATATGCATGACTTCTAAATTGATTATCTTATAACATTGAATTCCTTTCTATTTCTGGTTCGTGATTTCAATCTAAGTAAGACCCGAAGTACCTTTATCTTCTATGTTCGACTCTAACAATTTAGCTAATAGGCTAGAAGAATCTTATTAAAAATTTTAAAACGATCAATCAATAAGAATTATTAAGTCGTAACTTATGACATGGTTATCTATCGAGTATTGTAGTGGAGTTTAGATGGAGTATCAAAATAACTTACAAACCTAAGGTACATATGAATAATTAAAATCTGTATATCGAGTTAAATTCTTCGAGAGATTAGCCCATTTACAAATTTCGGTATTCAATTTACAGCAATAATAATCAAACTTGTGCATATTTTTGCCATCAACATACATTCTGTGTAATCTCTTTATTTTGCTGTTAGTGAAATTATGTTGAAAGAATTGAAATTAAGAGTGTCATAAACCATCCTTGATAGTTTTCAATGAATTATTAGATCATTAAATTGTGCAATAAATCAATTAAAATTGTTTGGTAAAAAGTGAATTCCATATTTTTTTTCAGCTAAATCTGCTGCAACTTTTTAATTTCTAGAAACAAAGCATATTTGCTTAAACTTTTTTAGTTTCTTTTTAGTGATTTTTTTACATCAAA
The DNA here is from genome assembly GCA_030564645.1 of Insectozyma morakotiae. Classification (NCBI taxonomy): domain Eukaryota; kingdom Fungi; phylum Ascomycota; class Pichiomycetes; order Serinales; family Debaryomycetaceae; genus Insectozyma; species Insectozyma morakotiae. Next base: position 291,263 of record JAKTYD010000004.1, read on the forward strand.
TTAATTCTGGTATTTAAACAAACCAATTATTCCAAAGATGAAAAGATTTCATAGTTTTTATATAGAAAGCTCTACTCACATTTTGTTATGGACAATGGGTTAAATTTACAAAATTATCAAATTTTTGACACACTCTCGAATTTCAATAATTTATCAATAGATTGTAATAATTGTTTTACAAATTTCAATACAGATTCTAATAATTATTATAATGATAACAATTCTAAAAAAACAATTGGATTAAAGGATATACCAATCAATATTCTATTGGACATATGTTCATATTTAAATCAAAATGATTTATTCAACTTGTCTCAATGTTCCAAAATATGGTCACTCCCAGCTACAACAACTTTATATTCGAAAATAATTGTTATAGATGATTTAAATTCATTAACTTCCATTAAGAAAATAATAACAAAATCAAATAAATATTTTGGTAGTCTAATATCAGCATCAAACTTTGAAAAATTAATTACATCAAATTTAAATTACAATACAAAGATTAGTTTAATTAAAATATTGATGTTAAATATAACTGAATCAACTGCAAATTTATTAATACCAATCTTGAAAAATATAAATGATAATTCATTAAAATTGACGTCATTGGTTGCACCAGATGTTTCATTGACTTTTTTTTATTCAAAATTGAATTGGGTGAATAATTTAAATTCAATAAATAATTTAACAATTTCAATTAAGGATCTTGATTTAAATCGACAAATTTATTGGTTTCCCAATTTACAAAAATTAAAGATTTATTATAATAATTCTATAAAAGATGCAAAAAATCTACTGAAATTTGGTTTATTATTGAAATCAACAAAAAGCACCAAGAATTTACGAGAGTTGGAGTTTGTAGAAAATAAATTTATTGATAGATTAACAATGTTAAATATCTTAAATGATGGAATACCTGAACAAGTACAAACTTATTTATACAAAAATTTGCCAACTTGGTTACATTTTTTTGAATCAATGCCGGAATTGGTACTAGACTCATTAGCAATTGAAGGCTTTGTTGGAGATACTGCAAAACAATGTGTTGCAGTCTTATCTGAATCCATTGATTTATCATTACTATGTAATTTACAATTAAAAATTAAAGAGTACAGTCATTCAAATTCAAATCATTTAAATCATAATGAAGATTATTATAGTCATTTTCTTGATCTAATAACTAAAAAAACTTCAGCATTGGAAAGTTTAGCTATAAATCCAACTTCAAATTGTTTATCATGTCAACAAGAATCTATCTTAAAAACTTTAACAAATAATTTATCACAACAACTAAAAAATTTATCTGTGGTATTTGAAAGTTCAAGTATAAAATATTCACAACAAATCAATGATGCAATTTGTAATTCTCAACATAATCTAGAAAGATTATTAATCAATGATAAATCTACAGAAGTATTTGATCGTGCTTTATTATTCAAATGTATAAATTCAAATCAATCATTGATTAGTTTATATGAACATGGTTTATATTATGAAAAATTAGTTATTGATTTATTATTTCAAGATGTTTGGTTAAGTGATTTTCTTAAATTAGATGAAGAATTTATTATAAATGATCAAATGATTCAATTTATTCAAAAAACAAGTGGGAAAGGTTTAAATGAATTTTTATGGTATTTTTTACATTTTGCTTTTTCACCAGTTGTAGCAAGTAATTTTAAATTGATTGGTAAATTACCAAAATTAAAAAATTTGAATGTATTAGGGTTAAGTTTGGCTATAAATTATCCAAATAATACATTTAATAAACAATTACAAGAATTGTATTATGTTGCAAATGGAAAGTACATTTCATCGGGTTTAACATACAGAAAATAAAGTATTGTTTGTATTTAGGTTGAGTTTTTGATTGAGTTAGGAAAATAAATAAATTTTGTGATTTAGGTTTTTGAAATATTTAATATATGGGAAATTTGATTATTAAATGTAACGGATGTCTTTTTGAGAATTTAAACATTATTTAAGAAGAAGTTATTAATCATTGTCAATTCATCATTAAGCAGAATAGTTTATTTTTTGGGAATCTCTATCTGAATTATAATGCATCTTAATTTAACATATTGTGATTTAGAAAATTAAAAACTAAACACTATTTCTAAATTGGTTGTAATCACTTGCATTTTTTAATCACGAAACCTTAAGATACAATGTGTGGTTCAGCTCTTGTCAACGACAAGTTTGTAATCTATATCTTCGTTTAGTTAAAGTAACTAAAAATGGATTATCTTGATTCATTTTTTTGCATAGTTAATTTGAGTGGATAAAAGTTCTTTTTTTATCCAAAAATGAAGTATTGAATCGAAAACAAATGAGAATATTAAATCTGTATGATTTTTTTTTGTAATACTAATTCCTTTTGTAATCTACTTGTTATTTGTAAATTAGATTAATAAAACCAATACTTAGTTTAAAATATCATTTATAATCACGAAAATTGAATAATTGAAGTCATACATTTCTTTTCAATGATACTTGTAAATTTAATTTACTCAGCGTTTACTAGATTCATTTTTGCCATTTCAAGATTATTACATTCAAATCCTCCATTACTTGATAATAAAGATGAAGTAATTAAGATGTATACAGGTCTCAAAACGGAATCAAATGATGGTTAGGAAATATCGATAAATAATGAATCTAAAACAGAGTCTAATAAATCCGTTTTAAAAATTGAAAAAGAAGAGATCATAGATAATAAAATCAGGGATTTACATCTCGATAAAGTTGAAAAATCAGAAAATGATCGAACAGTATCAGGGGATGTTATAAAACCCATTGTTAATCCAAAAAAATCATCAGGGCCAGCTTCAAGAACAAGATCAAAATCACCGATTAAAGATTCAATCAAAGATATGACCATTGATTTATCAAAACGCAGAAAAGCTGGTATCACAGTAACTTCTACAAATCCATCAGATTGAGATCTATATAATTTAATATTTTATTACTTTTAATGTATATACTCTGTCAGAACTATATGTATTTGAAGACCTACTTTATATGTTTATCTATTAATTTCGAGTTTTGGTTTAGCTATATTTTAAAAACTTGTAATCTTGAAGGTAAAAAATTGCATTTGATAATGAATAATTTGCTGAAATGATTGTATATGATGAATGGAAAAAAATGAGACGAGACTTTTTGATTTGAACTGCGAAGATTTAATTATAAGTAACAAAAAGGCTGTTGAAACATATTATAATAAATCAACATTATTATCTCATAATTTGCACATGAATAATTCGAATAGATCTTGACTAAATTTTAGATTGAACATAAAAGCAATTCAAAAGATAACCGTATTTATGTCTAATGTGAATGATAAATACATTTGAAAGCTAAATTAATTGAAAATGCTATTCCAGCAATCAATTTTTTATCTTAAAACTAATCATGAACAAAATTATGGAAAAAAGTTGCTCCACTAAGGAAGAACTTCTCAACAAATTTCCTTTAGTTAAAATATCATGGTTTTCAGACATATTCTAGATTGATAAAAACCACGGTAAGTTGCATGCGGATAAATCTAAAGCCCTGTTAGCATCCGCTGTCAACATGGTAGCATCCGAGATTGCAAAAAACCCAAAAAAAATATTGTTTCATTATTTACTCCACTGATTTTTTAATCTCCTTTGCACAAGAAAATACAATTTATTTATAAACACATTTCTTTCTTTCTTATTAAAATTTTATCAATTCTTAACTATCTACGTCATGACTGAAGTTGAGATTCCAATTCCGTACACAGCTATTGGTAAATATACCGAAGAATGGGTTGAATATAACGGTGCCAAATTTAAAACTGTAACTTGGAAAGTACCAGAAACCGTCAAATATAAAGGTAAAATCATTTATGTTCATGGATTTGCAGAAGGTTTTCGTGTATACACAGAATTCTTTGATAACTTATCCCAATTAGGTTATGAAGTATTCTTTTTCGATCAAAGAGGTTCTGGTGATACAAGTCCTGGTAAATTATTTGGTGAAACAAGAGAATCATATGTCTTTGACGATTTAGAATTTTTTGTTAAAAGAAACTTAGATGCAAGAACTGATCCAAATGAGAAATTTTTTTTGATGGGTCATTCTATGGGTGGAGGAATTGTTTTAAATTATGGTATTCGTGGAAAATATATGAATGATATTAAAGGTATAGTTGCTTGTGGTCCATTAATTGATTTACATCCAAAAACAAAACCAAATATTATATTAAGAACTGCATTACCAATTGCAGCAAAAGTTATACCAAATTTCAAATTTGATTCGGGATTAAAATTTGATTATGTTACTTCAAATGAAAGATGGAAAAAATATATGATTGATCAAAAAAGAAAATTAATTGGTACTTTTGTTCAATATGATGATATGTTTAAAAGAGGTTTAATGTTATTAGATCCAAATTATGCAAAAAAATTTAATAAAAATATTCCATTATTTATAATTCATGGTAGAACAGATTATATTAATGATCCAAAAGCTAGTGAAAAATTTTATAATCTTTTACCTAATGATGTGGATAAACATATTGAATTTATCGATGATGGTAAACATTCATTATTTGTTGAAAATGATGAAATGTTTAAGATTGTTTTAAAGAAAGTTGTAGATTTTTTAGATTTAAAATCAAAATAAAATAAATTTTGTTTGTTAGTTTAATCGCATGTAAAACAGATTGAATTTTTTTTTTTTATTTTTTTTTTCTTCACTATAATATGTTGGTATGGGTTATACAATTAAACAAAAGATTGAAATATGCTTAAAAGCAGATGCAAATCCTAATATGACCCAATCTGATTTGGCAAATTGGGCCATGAAAGAATTTGGTAGTGAAAAACCACCATCACAAACTACAATTAGTCGAATATTGAGTTCTAAAAATGATATAATAGCTAGTAAAGATTCAGAATTTCAATTAGTTAGAAGAAGAAAACAATCAAATCCAATGTTAAGAAAGATTTTGACAGAATGGATCACTCAGGCCATTTGGGAAAATATTCCAATAACAACTCCTATAATTCAATCAACTGCAAATGCAATTTGGACAAGATTACCAAAAGTTGAAACTGATGGTAATGGGATATTTAATCAAAAATGGTGTTCACATTTTATAAAGAAACTAAATATTAATATAACTGGTGATGAAGAAGATATTTTAAATAATTGTAATGAAAAATTAAATAAAGTTTGGAAATTGGATGAAAAAATTGAATTAAAACAATATTTAAATTCTTTAGTTATACAAAATAATTATTCACCACAAGATATTTTTGTAATTGATGAATTTCAATTATTTTATTCATTACCTTTGGATCAAATCTTTGATGTTTCATCAATTGATAAAGGTTTACAACAATCCTCAACAAATAATAATGAATATTCTTTAACTATAATGTTGGGTTGTAATATTGATGGTTCAGAAAAACTATCACCTTTAATTGTTGGTAAATATGATAAATTTGATATATCAAAATCATCAAATGTATCATTTCAAAATTTATCAAATATTGAATTAACTCAATTACAATTAATGAATAAAATCACTGAAATTTATAATGTAATTTATAAATCAAATATAAATAAATGGATCACATCATCAATATTTCAAAATTATCTAATTACATTGGATCATAAATTAGAGAATAATCCAAGAAAAAGAAAAATTTTAATATTTGTTGATGATTCATCTTCACATCGAATCATCAATTTAAAATTTAATAATATAAAATTAGTTTATTTTAAAAATGAAACTAATCATAAAAATCCTTATAATACAAATTATTCAGGAGTTAAATTTGATTATTTACCAATGAATTTTGGTATAATTGAAGAATTTAAAATTTTATATCGTTTACAACAATACCTAGAAATGATTAATTTACAAAGAAACAATTCACAAAATAATCAATCATCAACAAATACAAATTTTGATTTAAAAATAAATGATATTGCTCCTTCATTGGAAGTTTTATCGGAGAATGATTATCATATACCAATGATTAGAGTTATAGAATGGATTACAAGAGCTTGGAATTCATTAACTCAAGAAAGAATATTTCAATCTTGGAAAAAGACAAATTTATTCAATTTAAATCAATTATGGCTAAATAATCAATCATTACAAGTTTTAAATAAAAATCTTGAAACATTTGATGATATGAAAAGTTATAGAAAGTTACAAGAAGTTATGGGATATTTGAATGTCGTTATACCTTGGGAAATTGATGAATTGATTGGGTTGGTGAATGAAAGAGCTAAAGTTACTTTAAGTTATGCATCCATTGAAGAAATCATTGGTTCTTGTTTACTGGAGTTGAATGAATCAACAAATGAAGATATAGATTATGATGACGATCATGATGAAGATCATGATATGTTACAACAACAAGTTGAACAAGTAGAACAAGAAGAACAAGAACAATGGTTTAATGAAATAAATAATTTTCCTCAACAAACAACAAAGCATAAATTACCAATGGTTGAAAATTGGAATAATAAAAAAAAATCTATCCAATTACTGCCAACTTTACCAACATCACCAAATCTATTTGATATACCATTAAATCTACAAAATCAATATCCAACACCAAGTACAACAACTAATCAAACATTTAATTATTTAAATGATCAAGATTTAATTCATGCCGTAACGAGAGTATTAGAATATTCAAGTAATAATATATTGAAATTATCACAAAGTACAATAGATGACTTGAATTATAATTTAAGAGTAATACATCAACGAAATAATCATCAATAAATGAAATAAATACATTCAAAATTTCTATATACAAGTTTGATAAATAATTTTTTATTCTACTACTTCTTCTTCTTGATCTTCTGTTATACCTAGTTCTCTTGCTTTTTCTTCCAATCTTTTTCTTTTCTCTATTCTTGCTCTTTTAATCTTTGCAATTTCAGCTTGGATTTCATGTGGTTCTTTTGGAATTTGATTCAATGTTGATGGATCAGGCCAGAAACCAGGTAAATTAAATTTTTCATCAGTATTTAAACCAACATAATACATCACTAAGATAGGACTCAATAGATAGAAGCCAAATTTTGCAGTTTCTAATCTTGTTCTTGTCAAGTTAGATAACATTCTTTTTAAATAACCCATGATTTAAAATGGAGTTTGATATAACTAAACTTTTTTTTTTTTTTTGGTTTCAATTCTTTGTATCAATTTAATCAACAATAAGATTTAAATATGTCATCAAATCCACGATATACACAAATTGAACCAGATGTACCAAATGAGGTTTTATCAGTTGCACCTCTGATTCCATTAGAAGCACCATCACCACAACAATATCCACAGGGACCAACAGAACCGCCACAAGTATTAAATCATCCAACTTCTTGGTTTCAAAAATTAAAACAATCATCACATCCAATTACATTATTATTTTATATATTCTTTCGATTATCACCTATTTTTGTATACATATTTGGAAATATATTTATATCGATCATAACTTCAGAGAACAAATTTATAATCCATTTCATTGTAATTATTTTATTGATCCTGGCTGATTTTTGGAATTTGAAAAATATAAGTGGAAGATTATTAGTTGGATTAAGATGGTGGAATGAAATTGAAAAGAATGAGAATGAAGGTAATTCATTTGAAAATGTTTGGGTTTTTGAAAGTTGTGATCCAACAAAATATATAAATCCAATTGATTCAAAAGTATTTTGGTTATTATTATATTTAAATCCAATAGCTTGGCTAGTATTGGGATTTTTTGCACTTTTGAAATTTCAATTCTTATATTTGTTATTGATTATAATTGCTTTGTTTTTATCCATAACTAATGGTTTGGCATTTACGAAATGTGATAAATTTAGTAAAGCAAATAATATAGCTAATGATATCTTTTCAAAAACTACTGGTTCATTATTTAATAGATTTAATCCATTTGGTTGAATAAATAAACTATATTATATTTTATAACTTTAGTTAGCAGAGACATATTGTTTCGATAAGTTCTACTTGATTTTAGCAGACTCGATCGGTTTTGATCAATGTATAGAGATTAGATTGTGAAGAATTTATTTAAGGATTCCACAGGGTTATTACTTGGTATTTCATTAGGTTAGAGGTCGCTTTCATATATATTACATAATTGATTAATAAAAAGTACAGTGTTGACTCTCAATGGTGTCTTCTAAAGAAACTTAATCTTCTCGATAATAATCTTCTTTTTGATTCATGATAATAACTCTGTTGATTGTCAATACTTGGATAGATAATTTCACATTTTTCTTGAATGGTGACTCTTCTTTTTGGTATAGTAATATAACGATCAGTTGAAGGTGGAGTTGTTGAAATTCGTTTCTCATCGATTGTTGATGAATCAATAAATAAATTCTTCAAATGTTGTGGAACTTCACCAATAGTTTGATTACTATATAAACCTCTTTGATCTTGATCTGTATCCTTGTAGGTTCTGAACTTTTGTTTAATCAGCGTCCACCAACCTTGTTTCAACTCACTGGAATTCAATTGCAGATTTGGAAGTGTTTCACCATTGACTGAATCTCTGACTTTAGAAGTTTTAAATTCGGATTGAACTTGAGATTGACCATTCGAGAACTTACCATTTATTGGAACAGTTTTTGGAAATTCCAAATCAGATGAACCTTTTAAAGTTTTGTCAAAATCTGAATTGTATAAGTAATCATCAACAATTTCACAAAATAAAGTTCCATAATCTTGTGAAGTAAATACATTATTTGAAAATGATGATGAGGTATTTGAAATTAAAGTCAAATTGGATTCAAAGCCCGCTGGTTTAATCAAATCTGCAGAGAAAAAGTTTGACTTTAAGAATTCTAATTGATTATCCATTAAATTTGTTTGTGGTTGCAAAAAAGAAAAAAATTTGATGTGCTGCAGAAAATTAGAAAAAAGTAGTAGAAAATAATTACATCAAGGAATCCTTAGAGAGTTGTCAAGACTAATTATAGTTTATATATTAAATTCTAATTTCATTCATCACTCATTTCAACAAATACACCATCCATGTGAGACATTGTTAAATGAACCAATTTATTACAAGGATCAGGTCTATTATCTTTACTTATCAAAGTTGGAAACATTTGTGCTAATCTTGTTATTACATAACTTGCTTCAGTTAAAGCAAATTGTTGACCTAAACAAATTCTTGGACCACCATTAAAAGGTAAATAAGCCCAACCTAATTTTGGCATATTTTCCCATCTTTCAGGTTTAAATTCTGAAGCATCTTTACCATAATATTGTTGCATTCTATGCATAACATAAACTGAATAAGCAAATGTAGTACCTTTTGCAATGAATACAGGTGATAAACCATCTTTACCACCACCAGTTGGAATTGTTGTATCTTTTGTTGCAACTCTAAAATTTATTGGTACACTTGGATATAATCTTAAAACTTCATTTAAAACCCATTTTAAATATTCACATTGTTTAAGAGTTTCAAATGTTATATTGGAAATTTGTGCATTTTCTCCAGAACCAAAATGTTGATAGATTTCATTCTTTAATTTTTCCCATATTTCTGGATGTCTTGCTAATTCAAATATTGTAAATGATAATAAACCAGCAGTTGTATCTCTACCTGCAACCATAATATTTAATAATTGATCTTGCAAAATCTTTGGATCTTTTGTATGTTTTGCTAATTCATATAAAAATGTATAACTATTTTTTGATTTTTCATCCAATTCTTGTGGTGTTAATTCAATTGCCTTTTTAACAAATTTTTTAGCAAAATCATGAACAACTTTTGTATTTTGTTTAAATGAATTTGGATTATATAAGAAATAAGCAATTTGTAAATATGTTCGAACAGCTAAATCCTTTTGAGTTTCATTGAAAGCGTCAGCAAAACTTGCAACATCATCATCAACATCAATACCAATAGATTTATCGTATAATGAGTGAACAGATTCACCAAATAAAAACTCAGTTGCTGTATCAACAGTTAATCTAAAGAATAATTCTTGAATATCAAATGATTCACCTTTATTTTTAAGAATATGTTTTGCTAAAATTTGTAAATGAGGTTCAATAGTTTGAACATGACTAACTTGTTCTCTTGCAAATTGAGGTCTTAACATTTGTCTTGAATGTTTCCAACCTTCGCCATCAAGAGTGAAAATACCATCACCTAATAATGGAGCAAAATGTGCATGTCTAGTACCTAATGAAAAATCATTGAATTGAGTTGCTAAAACAGCTTTAATATTTTCAGGATCTCCACTAACAACAACTCTAACACCAAATAATCTTGCATAAAAAGTTTTAGGTCCATTATATTGATAAAACATTTCAGTTGCAAAATCAACCATTCTACCAATTTTCTTTTGATATTGTAATTGATAAGCTAAGTATAATCCAGTAATACCACCTTCATTGAAAAATTGTGGTTCTTTACAACCATGTTTATGAATAAAAATTTGTCTTTTGATATAAATTGTAGTTGCATAGATAAAAATTGAACAAATTAAAGCACCATACCAAGTAGGTAAATGAGTAAGTAACAATTGATATAAATCAACCATAATTAAATAAAGAGTGGTTATAGATGATCAATTGATAGAAAAGTTGAAATAGAAGAGGAAAATTTAGGGGGTATTTATATTATGAAATTTGTGACATAAACACATTCACATTATTATTGTTATATAGTTAAAATTATGTATGTATTAAAAAGCTTAAACAAAACAAATAATAGTAATAAATTTGACAACCCCTCTATTTTCAATCATTAACGTTTTTCTATTTTTACTTACTTAGTTTTGTACTATTTTCCTTTTTCATCTGTTGCAAATATTTTTAACGTTTGATACCTTCAAATCACTCTTGTAGCTGTAATTTAACATTTGAGTATAGTTTATCAATCAATGTTTCATCGTAGGGGATACTACTAATTATCGCCTTTAACTAATATCTTTTTACTCCTCTTTCTGTTCTATTCTTCCTTTTGTGTTAGATATGCAATATTTCATAAAAGGTTGTGTGCCATTACATACTAATTGATTATGTAGATCATTGCAATGAATTTTCATATGATAATTTTAATCTTCCATATAATTTACTGCATGTAAGTATCGGAGTTTTAACTGCAAAATACGTGTAATAATATTTTTTTTGCTTTACTCCGTAAATTCTGGGGTAAGCGATTGTATAAAGAATATTATTATCATTACACGCTTCAGTTTTTCAGAATGGATTTGAAATAAATCAGAGTTATATAATAATATTATTATAAAACAAATATTATGTGGTGATGAAGAAATGTGTATATGAAGAAGCAGTTTAAGATTTATCTTTAAGCTTTCCTTATATTCACAATCAAGCGCCATACACAAAAACAATTAAATTAACAATAACGAGCAGTGATGATCTATAATCCCAAGAAACTCCGAAATAGTTAATATGTGTATGTATAATCTCAATTTGATTTTCATGTGAATTTTTTTTCATCTATCAAATCTATTTTTATATCATTTTACTAACAAGTGTTCAGTGCGACTGTATGTATTAGTATGTATAGAGGAACAATACTGTTTTAGGATTAAATTTCGATGGAATTTCATCATTTTCAAGAAAATGACAACAAAATTAAATCCAGAACAATCTTTGAATTGCCATCTTTATGATAAGAGATTGAGATATAGAAAACGTAATCATAATCGTTTTGTATTACTATCATTAAATGTTCGTCGTTCTTATTTTTATTGTTGTAATTTGATAACATTTGATTCTAAATTTCTCAAATGAAGCAATTTTTCATATAAATTCATATATGCAATTTTATTATTCTCATTGGTAATCTTCTTCGTATCAGATTCTAATTTTAATTCAATTTCATTCCCATTTTTTTCATTTGGTTCATTCTTAATCAATAAGATAGTTTCAAATTTTTGTATCAATTTTTTCAATTGTTTATTTAATTCAATTTCAATTTCAATTCCCCTTGTTTTATAATTTGTATACTCAATTGAAGTTTTTTGTGTTTGTTTATGAATTATATTTAAAATTAATTGATTGATTAATTTATTTAATTCATTATTCTTTGAAAATTCTATTATAGATTGATTTAATCCTGGTATTTTAACATCTTTTGGCATTCTTTGTAATATCGTTATTGGATCATAGTAAATGTTTGATGATTCATCACTGTTTTCAATTAAAGCCTTTATAAATTCAACTTTTGTAATTGATAATTCAATTAAAATTTCCCAAGTTTCTTTATCATTTTGATGTTTAGCAAAATTTATTGCCATTATTGGATCATTTAATTTATTAACAACTAATTCAATTGCTTTTTTATTCTCACCAATTTTACCTAAGGCGTAGACTAATTCTTCAATAAATTCATTTGATTCAAATATTTCAATTGCTAAATCAATATTATAATCATCATTATTTTTGAGATATGGTAATAAATTAGATCTGTTGTATTGTGAATATAACTTTATACGTTCATTGCCAAATCCTTTTATTAAAATTTCATCAATTTCATTCAATTTTTCAAGATAAAAATAGTTTATGAATGACAAATGTGATTTATTAAATATGTCAATTATTGTTTTTGGTAAAATTTCCATTCTATAATCAATTAATGTGTCTATTATATCTGAGATTTGTGGTTCAATTTGATCTATAGGTAATTTATTCACATCTTGTCCATTTGATCCAATTCTCAAGTTGATTAATTCAGGTAATTTATTTGTGAAACTTGGTAATATATGATGTTGTGATAAATATTGAATAATATTGGAATCTTTTAAATGGATTAAATGCGGCACAGCTTTTTTAAATTGTAATGATTTATTATAAATTTCAATCAATCCTTTTTCTAATGAGATATTATCTGGATTATCTCGTAGACTTTGTTCACATTCATTTTGAATCAGATTTGAATCATATAAATCTATATCCCAGTCTTGTACAACTTCAAAAAACTTATTTGAATCATTTTTAATCCAATATGACAAAATTTTATTAAAAATATCTTTTGAAATTATTTTATTATCTTGTGGTATTATATTGGTTAACTCTAGTATATGTTCACTATTTATAAAAATATTTGACCAAATATCCCATTGTTTCAAAATCTCGTCATTAAATGAAGAATCGGTATCTGTATCTATGGTTAATAAATTTTTTAAAAAAATTGCAGATTTTTCCCACTCATCTTCTTTAATTAATGAATCTAAATATTGTATACCAAAACTTAATCGTTTCATCATGGATGTATCTAAATGTTGACTTATTTCATAAGCTTGTAGATAATTTTCTTTTTCTATGTACCATTTCAATCGATCATCTAATTGTAATTCTTGTGCTATAACTCCATCTTTTGCACTTATGATGAAATAAGTAGGTATAGTTTCAATATGACTATATAGATTAAAATCATTCAATCCTAGATTATTTATATTTCTTAATCCAATTTCTTCTTCAAATTCAATTTCACCATTCATTGAATTAATTAATTTTAAATCTGGATTATGATAAATTCGTTTGTTGTTTTTCATCAGTGGTGGATTATAAGTTAAAATCATCCATAAATCATCTTTAAAACTTGCAATACCACAGATTAAATTATCCATTTTAAATAAATGTTCAATTTCAACTTTCTTTTCTTGTACTGTTGAGCGAAATGATATACTTGCAGTTGAAGGTAGAATTTTACTCATACCTGATGAAGATGTATATGATTGATTTTCATTTTTAGCATCATCTTTAGATTTGATTGAAATTTTCAATGACCAAATATACCTACTCCATGCAATCAATAATCTATTCCTATCAGGAAATACAACTCTTGGCCAATACAAATCATAATTCCCACCACTTTCATCCTCTCCTTCTCCTTCCTCTTCTTTTGGTTTTTCCAATATGGATATGATCAGTCTTGAACTAATTTGAAATACATTTATACCTAAATCATTCATCCAGATTAATAAATCATCATCGACAATTTGTATAGATACAATTGGTCCATGATCTTGATCTAGGATGATGTCTGATCGTTTACCTAACCAATTCTTACTTGAGTAAATAACTTTACCACTCATACCACCACTAATAAAACTTTTATTTTTTGAATAGTTTGGATCTAATACAACTGCATGAATCGGTCGTTGAAAATCATATCCTATAATATCTTTTTCATCATATATAGAACCTATAATTACAGTACCATCCATTGAACCACTAGCAAAATATTCCCCATCGGTATATAATGATAAAATTGATGCTTTATGTGCTTTGAAAGTCCTTATTGTTTCAAAAGTATTTTTACATATATGGATTAGTCCCAGATGTGTTGCAAATATGAATATATCATCCTGAAATGTACATGTTGAAATTGGATCTTTTGTAAAGAAATTGGGTGGTAGTTGAGATATTCTGGTATATTTTAATTTTGGTGGTTCTAAATCATCATCAGAATCAGAATCAAAATCAGTATCTGATTCAGTACTTGTTTTTTCTTCTTCTTCTTCTATATCTTCTGGTTGTGGGGGTTGTTCAATTGGTTGTTTTTCATGATTAGTATCTTCATAAGTCATAACAGTTTTAGAAAAAAAATATAATTTTGATTGTTATTATCATGTTGGTTGCAAGTAAAGGTGTTTTAGTCCAATGTGATCCATCTATAAAAGCATTGATTATACAAATAGACTCGCAGACTCCTGGGATTGTATTGGAAGAACTAGATGATACACATTTGTTGATACAACAAGATAAAGTTGATATTGTAAAGATGGAATTGAATAAATTGTTATCAAAGAATATTTATAATCCATTTGAAGATGAATAAGGAAATGATTCAACATCGATTCTAAACAAGCTCAATAATGACTTACCCCACAATTACTTGGGATGGTCATTACCATTTCAGAAAAACATTCCAAGATATTTGATATTAAACCCATAGGGTGAAATCGCTTATAACTTTGATAAAAGCCTCCTGATAGTTAAGGTATATGTAGTTAAAGCTAATGCTAAGAGTAAAGATATGTTTATAGAAGTTTTTATATTAGAATGAATACATAAACAATTACTCTTTTGTTCCTGGAGATGGTGATTTTTCTTCATCAATATCAATTTGAGTTTCACCATTTTCTTCCAATTGTAAATCTTTCAATACATCTTGATTAAATTTCATTTTTTCATCTTCTTCAAATAGATCCTTCACCATATCATTCACAAATCCAGTTAATAATTCAATTTCCATTAATTCACCAATTTCATCTTTATTTGATTTTTCAATTGATTCATTATAGAAATTTTCATAGGTGATAATAACCAAATTTGACAAGTTATCCATTAAAAATTGTGTTATAACTGAATCATTCAAGATTAATTTAATTTGCTTATAATAATCAGGTATTTTTATAATTATATTATCTTTAAATATTGATAGGATTGACTTTAATGAAGAATCAGGTTTTGGTTTTAAAATTGGTTCACAAATTATATTTGAACAATAATTTATAAATTCTCCAATTGAATTATTCAATTCCATTTCAATTTCATAATTTGCATCAATCATATTATTGATGATTTTTGGTATTGATTTTTTAACTAAATCTAAAAAACTATTTGATCTTGAATTTCTGTTCTTAATCGTATCCCAAATATCATTGAACCCACTAAGAAAATCAATTGAATAATCAACTCTTGTAAATTGGATATCAAAATTATTTATCTGATTCTTTAAGATGATCAAGTTTTTGATGTAAATTAATTTTCCTTCAATTAAACCCATATGAGAAATTGCCAATTTTAAGAATTCTCCCTTAAGTAATTGAATACATGAATGGACAATATAATGAGCTAGATCATCAAAAACAACTGAATTGATTAATTCATATATGTTCGATAGAAGTGTTAAAGCTTTACCTAAAGGTTGATAAATCTCAGGAAATAAATTATCCAGATAATCAACATCTAAAATATTAATAGTGGCTGTTGCTTCTGATTTTTCTTTTCTATGTCCAATGTTTAAATCTAATGAAGTTGGTTTATAAGGAATCAATTTCTCATCGATATATTTCTGGATTCTAAAAATTAATCTATTCTGACAATCATCTAATATTGGTTGAAATAATATTCCATATTTGATTGAAATTGAATCCATTTCTTCGAGTTCTTCCTCTTCAAATTCATAATATTTTTGTAACAAGGTTGTTAATTGACAAAGATTGGATATGTTTTGTTCCTTCAAGATTAATAATCTAATACCATCATATAAAGGATCTAAAACATTCTTGAAAAACAGATACAATGAATCATTAACTTGATTGGAGTCATTAAAGAATTTGTAAAATAACAGATACTCACGTTCAATTATATTTTTAAAATATGAAATTTGATCTTGACAAATTTGTACTACATCAATTGAATCCTGTTTTTGTGTCTTGTATAGTTCATTGATTGTTGAAGTTTGATTTATATAATTGTGAATTAATCTTAATCGAATTGTGAAATAAACATTGATAACATCATTTAATAATCCAGTGTATTCATTATTCTCATCAGTTATTCTAATTGAAATTTCATTAAATAATTGTGTGAATGATTCCCCATGAAATTCTAAATAATTATTAAATTCGTTGTAAATCAATAAAGTAATCTTTTCTCCCTCATTTAATTTCTTATCAATTGTATCATTTATAGATTTCAATTCATTATTTAAATAATTTCTAATTAAAGTTAAAGATCTTGTCATACATTGTCTAAACCTAGATAAATAAATTTCACTTTCTTTGAAATCTAAATGAGAAGATATAAATTCTAATGAAGAATCAATTTCATTCAAAATTTCATTCCTAAAAAAATCTCGACGTTGTATTAATAAATGATTTCCAGATCTTGATAAATGTTTAGTTATCGTATCTAATCTTTCAAAATTTGATAAATTGGCCATAATTTTTGTATATTTTAAATTTGTCTCATTTTGGAGTTGAATCAATTTATTAGCTTGAGAATCAAATTCCGATGTTTGAGTTGAGATTTTTTGATATTGGGATAGAATCTCAGATACATCATCTATACAATCCTGTGTTTCAGTTATGTAATCATTAAGTTGTTGTTTATTCCTTTCTAGACAATTTTTAAGATTCAAAATTCGATCTAGTTGAAGATTATTTATATTTGATATATCCTCTTGAGATAGAACTGTATCGTAATTGAATTGAGATATATAAGTTGACCAAATCAGTTGAGATTCTTTTGATGTGAATGGATCTAATATTGTACTTATTTCTTGACTATTTCGTATTGGTGAAGTATTTGTTTGTGATTTTGATCTTGAGTGTTTGAACGTAGTGGCTTTTTTTTGTTCTTCTTTTGTATTTACATGAGGTTCTGTATTGACTTCATTTGCTATTTTTTGAACTATTGATTTACTTCTACCTCGAGGCATAAATTCTTTATTTTTTCAACAAAAATTAATTTTTTTCGTATTTACAAAGTTAATTATTCAATTATATCAACATCGATTGAAGATATCTTTATACTATGTGTATGCTTAGAACTCACTTTCTTCGATATTTCAATTTTAGTCGATATATGCAGCCAAAATTATATAATGTTACGAAGAATATAAATTAATATAGTCAATATTTCAATTTATTTTACTTCTTGAAACATATAGGCTCAATTCTAATTATAGCTTTCTGAAAATTGTGGAATCGGGTTATTATGAGAGAAATATTTGTATTACACATCTTAATTAGGTTGTACCAAGCGTAATATTGGTGATTTTCTTCAAGTTCGTTTTATATCACCGCTAAAGCACCTACAATAGTCAGTTTGATAACGTAAATTTTTCATAGGTAAAAATGAATCAAGCTACTGAAAAGGATGTTAAATAGAAAGAAATACATACACATAAAAATCGTCTTACTCCTCGTTTAATTGTCAAAATTTGCTCTCTTACAAAGCTTCTATTAGAATGACAGCAGGGTAATTCATAATTATTCAATATGCGACATTTCTGAAATGAAGACAGAATCAAATCTGAAAAAAGGAAGAGGCTTGATCTCCAATTTAAGTAATTTGATCTCTATTTTTGTGATTAAAATTCTACAGTTTATGCGAGTTGTGTTAATTCTAGAAAAATTTTACATTTTAACTATCCAGTCTGTTTATTTATATTTTATAAACTTGGTTTATATTCATTTTTTCGCGTCTTTTAATATGTCAATTGATCCAAGAGATGAAATTATTAATTCTGATGATTTACAAAGTGAAGATAGTTCAGATGAGATTAAGGATTTAATGAAAGAGTATCAATTGAAATTACAACAATTGAAGAAGAAGAAACAATTGAAGAAAGAACAAGAAGAAAAACAAGTTCAAATTCCAACTACTCCTGAAAAACCAAAAATCATCACTACTAAAGAGTTCAAACCGAAAATAGAACCAGAGGAGCCTTTATTGATACCTAAGGAGAAACCAAAAAGTGATTTTTTGAATAAGTTATTTAATTCAACTATCAAACAACAAAATATCAAATCTATAAATTACAACGATCGGAAATTTGAATTCAATATCCCTGATGATTTTAAAATTGATACTCAAGATGTTGATGAAGTTGATCCAATTTCAAATCTTAAATTACGTAAAAGGTACATCCCCCATTCAAAAGTTGAATCAATTTTAAAAGAACTTGATCCTGAATTGAAATTACTCAAGGTTGAAAAATTCTTATCCAAAACAAATCAATCAAATCAATTTAAGGAACCAATGTATACAAACTGGTGTCTTGTTGGATTTATAATTTCAAAATCAAATATACAAATTTCAAAAAAGAACAATTCTAAATATCTTAAATTCAAAATTGGAAATTTCAATCTATCTACAGAATTAATCCTTTTTGATGGAATGATAGACAAGTATCATAAGCTACAACCAGGGGATCTCATCTTAATACTAAATCCAACAGTGAAGAAGTATGAGTATAAATTAGATAATGGAAAGACAAGAGTAGGGTTTAATTTAGGTCTTGATGGGTATAAAAGTATAATTGAAATTGGATCAGTGAAAAATTTTGGATATTGTAGATTTCCAAGTATAAAATGTTTAAATGTGGTTAATACTGAAAAGCAAGAATTATGTGATATTCATTTAGATATGAAATTTAAAAAAAGTACAAGAATGGAATTAAATACTACAATTCAAATGAGATCACCGAAAAAGAATCATGAAAATAGTACAAATAATTATTTTATGAAGGATTTAAATGAAGATTCAAAGATTTATTCAAATGAGACAAATAAATTTAATTCAAGATTATATCAAACAAGTCTCGGTACAACACAAATCAAAAGAAGGAAGTTATTAGATGAAAGGGCAAATAAAGTATTGGAACAAAAATTAATGAATTTAAATTCAAATCCAATTGTTCAAAGTTTACAATTACCAACTACTGAAACATCTAGTAAAGAAAAAAGAAAAGAGATAAAAGAATTACAAGAAATGGCAAAGAAAAAGGATCTAGCAAAAGAATTGAATGATTTAAGTTCAATTTATTCAAAATCTAAAAAATTAAAAAAAAAAAAAATTCATAATGATGATGATGATGATGATGATGATGATGATTTGATGATTATAAGAAATTAATTAATTTTACTTATTATTTTCTTTAAAATTTATTCTCTTCTCTCATCTCTGTATAATTATAATTTTCACTATGACTTTCGTGCTATGAAAAAATTTCTCGCTTTATCATCGGCTTGAAAACAGGTCCAACTAATTTTCTCGCATTAAATTCAGTCCAATATATTATTCGAATTGATTTTTTTCAATATTATATGAACTCTTTTTTGAAATCCAATTGATCATAATTTGAACTTTTATCACTTGGTATCTTGTATTATCTTCTTTTTGATAAACTCTCGTCATTAGATATATTATGAGTCAAAAGGCAGCTCACCAATGCGTTCATTTGATTTGAACATACTATTGTAAACCAAATCAAAGTTGGGATGATATAATGAACAAACTATGAATAGTATTTAAATGAATTGGTTTGATGATTATGAAATAAGTAGAGATATGTAGATTGAAATGTTACAGAGAGTTTAACCGTCGATCACCAACTATTTTTCGAATTAATTCTTTAGACTCTGAAACTTTATTTTTAGTTGACTTTATTATTCAATTAAACGTCATGATTCAGTAAATAATAAGTCATGAACTCAAATAAATACAATTCTTATTGAAAGATTCATTAAATTCAAAATCTATATCAACTCAATATGAGTCTATAGGTTCAAAATTTAAAAAATATGTTAAAATTCTCACTAGATTTATCTTATATTATAATCAAATTTGTAATTTGACATAACAAAGATATAGTCATGAGAATTAGATTGATTTGATACTTTTTAAAATAGTAATCAAGTAAGTCTAAGTGGAATTAGTTTCCAATTTAATTTGGCCCTTTTGTGAAAATCCCAAATCTTCTTTTGAATTAAACGATGCTGGTATCATCACAGGTATATTATGACATTTCATCGGCGTACCTTAACGCTAAATTACAAGAAGATAACATTTACGTATATCCAGCACCTGCAAAAGGAAAAATAAAGAATGCTTCGCAACCTTAAACTTCAAAACACTAGAAGATATTGAAAACACTAAAAAAAGCTAGATAAATACAAATAAAATATCAAAAATTGCGAAGTTACACTAATTGCATAGAGACTTTATATGAAAGTATAAGGAAAAAAATATTTTGGAAAGTTTAATCACAAGTATTAAAACTTTCAAAATATCAAAAAAATCCCACTTAAAAGTGAATTTTTAGCACTTAGGTTCAAATCATGATCAAACACAAACAATCTTTATACAATAATTTTAATCAGATGTATCAGTAAAAATTAAAAAGACATTAATTAATGGCTATTACTTACCAAAAATTATCATTAAACTTATAGGTCTCCCTTTTGATTGTGCTTTTTCGGTAGTACTACTCGAGTCATTAATTCAAAGTCATGAATAAATACTAGTTGTTTTATATTGTATTTAATTTTAATATATTATACTTAATATTTTGTACACCAAACTTGATCTCTTTAAAAAATTGCGCTTAATTAATATCAACGAAAATATGATAGAACTTAAACGAGGTTATTTTGATTTTTTTTTTACAATATATTGAAATTAAATGATGTAAAGATTGAGAGGATTAAATAAATCTCAGTATCAAGTATATTTGACAATGAGATTTGAACTCATGAATACAATACAAATAATCTCTACTTATAAAAGAATAGAATCTGATGAAACTAAAATTAATTTAAAATTATTGATAACATCATAAATTAGATGATTTGAGATTCTTTTCTTTCTTATCATTAGCTTAGAATTATTTAAAAGTATGGTCAATTAAGAGTATTACTGATACATACAATAAATTTGCTCTACTATCTTTAAAATTCACAAGAATTAATAACTTTAATGTTTACCAATTCTTACTGATCTTAAAAAAATGATTTTGTTTCAAACTTATAAAGTATTATTATAGTCAACAATTGAATTTGACATAACAATAAAATAGATTTTGAAACTTATGTATTTAAATTGTAATCTTTGATTGAATCCAAATGATTTCAATTCAATGAAACTCGTTGATGAAACGAATTGATCATTCTATGTATATGATAAATACAATCAACCAAAAAGACTCGTGTACGATAAAAACTTTGCTAGATTAATTTGTAGTAACCAAACCAAATACAAAATGTTGGAAAAAAGAGACAATGACCATCTATTTATATACATTTTAAAAAAAAAGGGTGAAAAAAAAATCTAAGTTTCAATTTATGCATAATTAATATTGATACAATTAGGAAAAATTCACAAAACCGTTCATTTTTTCTACAACCTTCATTCTAAGTGATTTCTAGTGTAGTTCTATCTGACCACTTAGCTCATCAATTTAGACAACGTACATAATTAAAATCACTCATTGATAACTTCATTTCTAAAAAAGACACTGATGATTTATCCGATATCGTCAAAAGTATTACACAAAATTGAGAAAATTAATTAAGTTTAAATCATTTTTTTAATAATGCAAAGGGCTCAAACATGCAAACTTTTCTAATTAAATTAGGGGTAAGTTTATAATAGATTCACGAATTTTTTTCGAGGTAATAAGTCAAACATTTTTTTTAATCAATGTGTTTTAGGCTAATATAATAAAAACAACGAAAAGAAGTAGTTAATAATACAGAAAGTTGATTTTTCATATTGAATCGACCCTCAAGTTATCTGATTTGACCAATAATCTTTAACATTTTAAAATTTGAATCAAAAAGTAAATAACCTCAATCGATTATTAATTCTTGATAATCTTAAAAATATGATGAAATCTCAAATATACATCTATTTATTATAATCAAACAATTAGATTTTGACATAATGATTGATGAATTTTGAAATTTTGTAATTCTTAAAATTGAGATTTTTAGTTATATCTAAAGAATGTCAATTTGATTAAGTAAATTTCTTTACTTGTCCATTTTGAATACAGACCGACATTGGCTCACTGTACTTAAGTTATTGGATTCTTCATAGGAGACGATACTTTGCCACTCAACAAAAAAGGATTAAATGAAAAACTACAAAAAAAATTTTGAGAATTGGAACAAATATTTATACAATTTTTTTTACTATGTTACCCCTTTTCAGAATTAAAATGTTTATTACAAGTTTGATTACATAAATTTATCACAAACACGCCATTTATTCAAAAATTAATAACAATCTTCAAACTTTTCAATCAAATTGTTAAATGTGAAACTTATTTTTAGTGTATTACGTCACTCAAATCTAGTCAACTGAAACTCGGAATAAATCCCCAAAGAAATGGTTTAACGATTTTGATTCAATTTTATCTTCCAATCGAATCATCAAACTATTTTAAATATAAATATATCTACAAAATAAGCAGTTAAAAATGAAATGGAAATTGAGCTCTGAAAGTTAATCTAATATATAAACTTAATTGAATTTTTGAACCAATAATGACCTTTTATGATAATGCAAGTTTCATGATACATCATTTTGAAATCTTAATCAAAAATTAAAAACAAAATTTTTTCAATTCTTGATAATTTCAAAAATATGATCCTTTTTAGTATGATTATGATCAAACATCTAAATTTTGATATAATAAACTGATCGATTCGATATTGAAACTTTGATAAAATAATTAAAACTTTTGGTTAAAATTAAACAATGACAAATAATTAGTCAATTAAAAATAAGTAGTAAGCAATTGGTCAAAATTCATTAAAAATCCTTTCCCAAACCTCAATTGAAACATTCATTCTACAAGTTTTTAATATTTGATGTCTATTTCTATTGATAAAACTGAAAGGAGATACTAATTTTTTTTGAAAATAAAAAATTAATTAATTTATGCGTGGAGTAACTTTAAACTAATTCTCCAAGAGAGCACAAAACCATCCTTAAACTCGTCAACCATTGATCTTACAATACAAGTCCTTTTGTATATTCATAATTTAATAAACTGTAGCCAAGTATAATTTTATACTATTTAATCATCACAATAATGTAAATAATCATTTAGTTAAATTTTTCAAAAAAAAAATTGTACGATTACAGAACACTAGTGGTACAAAATCACTCATTTTCAAAGTAATTATCAATTAACAGTAAATTTTTAAAAAAAACATCAGAAAAATTATCACCACACATTTTTAAAGAGTTTTATCTACTTAATTCAGATAGAAGCAAGGAAATTGTAAAAATATAAGCAGACAAATATTCAATCTTGAAATTTTGACCAATAGAGCTAAAAATGTATAAATCAACCAATAGCTCAGAGTAGTTTTTAAATATATTCAAAAATTAATAACTTTAAACATTTATCAATTCTTAAAAATCTTAAAAATATGTATTATTTTAAAAGTTTCTCGTATTATTATAATCAATTAAAATTTGACATAATAATTTGAAGGAATTTGAAATTTGAAAATTGAACTGTAATTCTTAGTTTATTCTAAGTAATGACAATCTCAATATCTTTTTTGATGACAATCTAAATACTTTTTTAAAAGTACATAGATTTAACCATCTAATCACCTCACCCACCAAATGACAAAAATAAAAGTCAAATGCCCTAATTGCGGTAAACTTTTTGCTAGTAAGATCTTTGATCAAGCCATGATTCGAAAGAATCAAGTACTTTGAACTTTTTTCAAAAAAATCTTTGAAATATTGTTCTGTATTTATACAAAAAAAAAAACCTATTTTTCAAAATAAAAAATATTTGATAATACGTATTAAGTTTCAGAAATTATTAATAAACGTTTGATAAAAAAGTACAAAAAACATGATTTAGTTCAGTGGCTGAAAATCATAATTACACGTGATCTCCAAAGATTATACGGTAAGCTGTCATTGGTATGTATTACATTGATTGATTTTTGGAAACGATTCTTCATAACATCGAAATCAATCTGGTTCAAACTTATATCAATTCAAAACAATCAATATGTTAGAAACTTTGATTATGACTTTAATCACTTTAATTTTACACATTAACCTAGCTTTTCTATCATCGATTTTTCTTTAAAATGAACCTTCGACGTTAATAACTCTAATGTTTATCAATTTAAAAATGGTGAAAAAAAAATAAAGTTTAAATTAATGCATAATTAATATTGATACAAGTAGGAAAAAATTCACAAAACCGTTGATTTATTCTACGATCTTCATTCTAAGTGATTTCTGGTGAAATTCTACGTGACCACTTAGATCATTAATCTAGACAATGTACATAACTATAATCACTGATTAAGGACTTTATTTTAAGAATATACTCTCATAGAACTTACGATATCGTCAAAAGTGTTACACAAAATTGAGAAAATAATTTCATCAGTTTCAATCTAATTAAATACTTTTATATTTAAAATCTATATTAATATCTATAATTTATTTTTATTCATTATTAACCCAAATATCACCATAATATTGAAATAATTTTTGTTCAGTTTCACTAAATTCAAATAATCTTCCAATTAATTTATTATTACCACCTTTTTTAGTTTGACCACCAATTGAACTATAAGCACACCACATATAACCCGAACAATATCTTTGATCCATAAACCAACCTCTACTTGGTTCATCATCTTCATTTATAGCCCAAATATTTAAATCTAATGGTGGTATAATCGCACTTTTAATAATCAAAGGATTATAATAAAAAGTTTCAAAATCACCTTTTGTTTTTAAAAATTTTAATCTTGATTTATGTTCAGACTCTTTTTGAAAATCAACTTTCTTCGATTGACCACAGAAGAAAAATCCTGAATTAATCCAAACTAATGCATTATCTTCATCTGATATATGTCCTGGATGCGGTGAACATAATTCGATTGATTCATGTGCAGTACCATCTGGTTTTGCTCTATCTAATGGAGGTGTGATATCACCAATAGCAGCAGCATAATTTGCATTTATCGCAAAATCTTCAAATCCATTTATAACCATTGCAAGCCAAAAGATTTCTTTATCACCATGAATTCTTGAATTTACAGGTTCATAAAAATTTAATTGTAACATCATTAAAATGGAATTGAAATGAATATTTCTATTCAACATAACTAAACCACTTTCTTGATAATGAAATAATCCTTTGAAAAAATCATTATTATAAGTTGTATCAGTCATAATTGGAATATTAAATAATGTTGAATCTAAAATTGATGGTGTTAATTTTTTGAAAAAAAATGAATCTGACATTGGTCTAGTTTCAAATGTAGTTCTATCTTTATAAAAAAAGGTACCAGTTTCAATATAACCTTTTAAATTGAAAAAATATTCTGGATTTTGCATCATTACAGTATCTGCATCAATCAACATGAATTCTTCAAATGAATTAAATAAAGTAGCTAAAAATTTATTTGCATAACCTTTAAATTTTTCTTTAAAATCATTATGAATAACATTATAAGTATTTACAAACCAAATTTCTTGCTTTGGTAATCCATTGGTAATATAATCAGGTGGGAAATGATTCTTGATTGGTTCAAATGATTTTGGTAATGTAGCTATTGGTTCTCTTGCAACTGTTACAATTCTTTTTTTAGTTTCAACACTTAAATTATCATAGTAAATTATTTGTATTGGTAATTTATTATTCAAAGCTCTTAATAAATGTATTAATCTAACTGTATCTTCAACATGAGAATCACCAATCGATAAAACAATACCTTTCCCATTACATTGATTTTTGAAATTTTTTAAAAAGTATGGAGATTTTGTTGTTGGTTTTTTATAATTTGGATTAATTTTTGGTGGATTATAATCTCTATGACCAGTGAAGTATTCAAATACTGGGAATTCATTAGATAACCAAGGATATAATCGATGTTCAAAAGCATGTGAATCAATTGCATTGAAGTTTATTAAATTTTCTTCCTTTGTGGTTTTAAATTCACTCTTTGGTTTATTTGAATGTTTTCTAATACTTGATATAATTTTATTTTGTTGATTAATAAATTCATTATTTGTTTGTATTTGTGTTTTATTATCATTTGTAATATAACATTTATTAAAAATTCTAATTGCACTGATTTGATTTATAATTTTTTGTTCATATTTCATTGTACGATTCCAAAATTGTTGATATTTTTCCTTTACAAAGATGTCAAATTCTGGTAATCTATTTAATTCATCTTTGTTCTTTTTGTATTTCTCACTGAATTCATTTTTATATTCTTCTAAATGAACACGTTTATAATCATTAAATTTGAATTCATTTTTATTTTCCAATGGATATCTATCATTAGGATTGAATATCCAATTATGATTTTCAATGAATAAATTTTTAAAGAATAAATCACAACGATCTTGGAAATTTAAATTTGAAAAAACTGAATCTATATCATGATTTTTGAAAATTTCATCATAAATGTCAGCATGGAAATCCAAATTTCGTCTATCAGTTTTTGGTTGTAATTGTTTTTGTAATATTTTGATAGTTAAATCATTCTTATAATTTATTTTAGATTCACCACTCGCCACTGGATCTTTAGATTCTAGATCTTGATTATGTTCATCATAAATAGATGTATCGAGTAATGATTTTGATGAGGAAGAAGATGAAAAGGATGAATGGTTGGTGTTGTATGTGTTGAATAAATAGATGTTTATACCTATTAACCATATGATTAATCCAGCATATAAAAGTACTTTTTGTTTTGATCGTTTTATATGAATTTTATCAATCATGGAAAATTATGCAAGGGATTGAAATGTGATTAAAAACGAATGAATAATAAATGAGTTAGGTATAAAGATAGTTCTTAAAATGAAATGGGTGATGTTGAACCTTAAAAACTAATAATGTAGAAGGAAATAAAAATAAAGTTTATGAAAATCTATGAATAAACCAAAATGTGAAAACTTATTATAATAAAACGAATGTGAAGGAAATGAAGAAAAGAATATATAAAGTAGTAAACTGGTGACTACTAGTATTTGCTGTTATTGTTGACAAAGTAAATCTGCTGTCGTCGTTGATGATTTCTAAAAAAAAAAAACAAAAAAAACAAAAAAAAAAAAGAAGAAAAAATTTATTTAGTAAATTCAGATTCGTTATCTCTTGATTCTCACTTCCAATAAACAAAGTTGTTTTTGTTTATATTTACATTATACTGTAATTAGATACTCCCCAGAGAAAATCGATCGTAATTCATATATTTAAATCAAATGGGAGTTTTTTCAATTGCGTTAATTGTAATTGATCTAGCAAGTTTAAAATAAAATTCTTGGTTTGTGTTTGTGTAAGGCCTTCATCGAACGTTGAAGTTATTGAACAATAGAAAAGGAAGCAAAAGAAAAAAATAATAAATTTTGTGAAGTGTTAAATCAATTGGATACTGTATCTGTGTTTTTTTGAAATTTCGAATCTAAAACGGTTCTAAGAGAGATTCAAGAAGTATACCAACGCCATATTTGTTTGTAAATTATATTTCACAAGATGAAACGTGTTGATATGGCTGTATCTCAAAATTAAAAAAAAAAATTACAAAAAGAGAAGAAGAGGCAACAAAAAAAATAGAAAAAAAAAAAGATTTCGATTTAAGGTACCAGATTTTTAGTTCGGCCATGCCTTTATCTATTGTTTAAGAAAAATAGTTACTTTCAGCAGGAATTGATTAAATTGATACTTGGTCTGCAAGTTTATTTCTCATTAGCCACAAGTGAGTCTTCAAGCTCAAACTAATTGGAATTAGCGTTGAAATAATAGGTACTTAATTACGGAGTTTGATTTTTTAGCCTCAGAATTTATATTATGTAATAGGAAATTTATACAACACTGTGGCTTGATACACAACTGCAGTCGCATTTGAAATTGTTACCTTCAAGAGTAATAGAATATCGAATTGATTCTTTCAGATCAGCTTATCCATAAATGTGGTATCAAAGCTGTTTACACAGATAAATTCCCATAAAAAATTGAATTTTATATTTGAGCTCCCACGTGACTCATTTTTACGCAAATTAAAACACGATCACGTGTAAAAATTTCTTCTTATCTTGCATTATCTTAATCCAGCATAAATAATAATCTTGTAATAGTCCAAGAAAGATATCAATTACGAAACTTATTATCGATTTCTTATCAAGATATAATATAATCAATATCAAAATACTTTCTCAATTTGTCAAATTAACCATCTAATACGTTTGATTGTGCATTCGGAGTTCAAAGCACTCAAACTTTAATTTAAATTCTTCTTCACTATTTAGTGATTCTTTCTTTTTGTTTAAAAATAAATTAAGGTATAAAGATTAAAGAAGCAAAATTTATGAGTGATCAAATGGTTGATTGTGTGAATAAAATTCATGGCTTTGAAACAAAACAAAAAAAACATCATTGTTGTTGTGGAACAAATGGAAACGATAAAACAGGGATTTACTTTTTTAAATTGTAACCAACTTTAATTTCTGATGGTTAAGGATACCTAACTTGCTGTCGTTTGAGATATTTCCATACATTTTTAGCATTGGTATAGGATTTAACTTCCAGGGAATTATAATCGAAATTTCTTGACTTATGGAAATAAAGTTTGTAAACAAACAAAACAGAGCAAGGATGAAATAATCAGAGAAAAAACTAAACGACAACAAACAGATATGAGTTATTGTAGTAGGTAAACGATCAATAATTGTGAAATTATGATCCATCTGCTACCATTTTAGAACAATAGAAGATCGGTTTTAATCTGATCCAAATCAGCAATTTCAAGAAGAAATCAATTATCTTACAAGAACAATAAAACAAAGATCAAATTAATTTTAATGTATACATTATTTCTATGTAAGTTCCTATCCAGCAATTATTATTAATTCTTACCTCTTTGTTATATCCTAGCTTAATTAGACCAGCTAATTAACTAACTAATAAATAAATAAATTATTATGAGTTATACCACTAATTATGAAAAAATAATATTGGGAATATTGATACTTGTACCAGTTGTAGTAGCAGAAGTACCAGTGACAGCTCCAGTATTTGATGATGAGATGGTAGTAGTCAATGAATTATCATTCTTATCGCCAATTAATTTCTTATTATTAATTGTGGTTAATTTTCTTGAATTTTGAATTTGTTTTAATAATGTAATACAAATTCCACTTGATGTATCAATTATAAAGAATATTATAATCGGTAAAAAAATGATATAAATCAAATTTCTTGATATTGTTTTAGTTATATTTTCAATTTCAATGACAATAGGTTGAATTGTACTTAACATTGTAATGATGAGTTTTTGTATAAAACGTGGTTATATATAATGACTTTGGTAAATGATTTATAAAATGTAAATTGAAAGGTAGATCGTTGGTGAGATTGACAACACGGAAGCTGAACAGATTTCAGATGTTAAAGTTGAATAGATGAATAATGATGATTTCAGGAAAAGTGTATGGAAATTGAATGAGTTTATATATAATCATAAGTTAAAGCCATAAAAAGAGAGATTTAAAGATAACACACAATTTTACACATTACACATGTTTTGTATATAAAATATCAAGCTTTTTTTTTTTTTTTTTTTTTTTTTTATTTTTTATTTTTTAAATTTCCATCCATCTCTTTAAAATTTTTTTTTTTTTTTTTGAAACACTTTTCCTTATTCATCCACATCCAATATTCGTATGTTATTTTATTATAGACGGTGAATGGAAATATATTCAATTTGATCAATTATGATAATTTGTCATGATGATATAACAATTACAAAACTTATCTACATTATTTGAATTCAAATCCATGTAAACAAAAATATATCTGAACAAATTAAAGGTTTATTACAAGTATCATTACAAGTATTGTTTACATTTCAATTTAAAGTTTTGTACGTTCAGCACAATTTATATTAAATTGTCTTGATTTATGCAAAATGTATTGATCTGTTACAAAATTTGTTACATTAATTAATTAAATTTTCAATTGAAACATATAAACACAACTTATACACACCAAGAAAAAATTTTATCAATTTACTAACTCGTATATGAATATAGAGATTTATTGCCTGTTTTTGGATTAAATTTAAATATCGTCGATCTTTAATATAAATTATAATTAACCAATTTGAACTCTTTGCTCGATTTTAATATTCTTTCAGTTCATGTACCTCTAATTATTCTCATGTGTAATTGACAACAACAAGTGTATTACAGTTCTGGATTAAATATTTGATATAATTTGTCCCACTAATTTACCCCCATAAGAAAAAAAAGGGAATAAATTTTAAATTAAGCTTGTTAAAATTAACAGTTGGTACATTATAAACACAAAAGGAGTTAATAAATTACTTTATTCAATACGATATTGATTTTGAAAAATCTATTGATCTAGATTGTCTTATTTTTATTACTTCCTATTTATGAATTGTACAAATCTGTACTATAAAGCAAGCACAGTATACAATTGGGATTAAAAGTGATTTATCACTGAGTGAATAAACTCATTACGAAGTGTGAGGTCATAATATAGATTAGGCTAGATTACATCAGAATTCTATTGTTGTAGATTGTAGTAAATTGTTGTTGATAATTGACAATTATTAAACAAGGGATCTGAAACAATATTTCTTTTCTCCCGGTATAAATGAATTACTAAATATAGATTTAAATCAGATTTAGGAGATAAGATTAGACGAAAAAATAATCATATTAAGGGCGTAGTGAGAGAAAAAAAATAATATAACTACGCTTAATTAATTTTTTCACGCAAACGTTTGGCTTAAACTAATAATCGGCGAAGTTAATTATGGTTTGAAACGTTTGCTTTTTTTTGATTGCATTTGATTTATTTCTTGTTTCAAGTTTCTCCTTTTATCCTTTCAATAAACGAAGTCAACAAGTTGAGATGGTTAATGAAAAATGATATCGAGTGTGAATTTTAAATATTCGATTATTTAACAGGATAACTAATTTGTTTAGTTGTGATTTTCTAAGAGATTTCGTATTCCTTTATGAGTCAAAAATCATGAATCATCGCACTAAAAAAGTAAAAATTTAACTCTGATTCACTGATAAGTTTTTTTTACTTATTTTTCATTGTATCAACTAAGTCATTATGAATGAACCTAAAAGAAAAGATCAAAGTATATCGAAAACGATAACTTATAATGATAGTAATATAGAGCAAACATATTCTAAAGACTCACAAACTAAATCATCAACAACAACCAATACAAATTCAAGTTTTTTCCATTACTTATCAATAGCTTCTAAGAAATTAGATTCTTTAGGTGTTGAAACTAGAGGTATTGAAAGAATAGAACCATATGAAAGATCTACCAATAAGTTTAAATTATTCATCAGTGTTTGTGGATTATGGTTAAGTGCTTGTGGTGGATTATCATCAATGTCAAGTTTTTATCTTGGACCTTTATTATTTGATTTAGGATTAAAAAATTGTTTAATTTGTGGTTTAATAGGGCATACCTTAGGCTGTTTCATAGCTGCTTATTGTTCATTAATGGGTCCTAAATCTGGTTGTAGACAAATGGTTAGTGCAAGATTTTTATTTGGTTGGTGGTTTGTTAAATTAGTTGCATTAGTTAGTATAATTGGTGTAATGGGTTGGTCAGTTGTTAACTCAGTAGTTGGTGGTCAAATTTTACTGAGTTTAAGTAATGGGAAAATTCCAGTTTGGGGTGGAATTATAATAATTGCATTTATATCAGTTGTTGTTGCAATTGGTGGTATAAAACAATTAATTAAAGTTGAAGCATTTTTAAGTATACCTGTTAATTTTGCATTTTTATTATTATATGTTGTTGCAAGTAAACAATTTAAATATTTAGATTTAAATGATCCACCAAATATTGAACCTTCAACAATTAAAGGTAATTGGTTAAGTTTTTTTTCATTATGTTATTCAATTACTTCAACTTGGGGTTCAATAGCTTCTGATTATTATATACTTTTCCCAGAAACAACACCTGATTTACTAGTATATTTAATTACCCTTTTAGGAATCTGGATTCCAACTACTTTTGTTGGTTGTAGTGCATTATTGATTGGTAATGTTGCATTAAATTATCAACCTTGGAATCAAGCATATACACAATTAGGTATGGGAGGATTATTAAATGAAGTTTTCAAACCTTGGAATGGTTGGGGGAAATTTTTATTAATTTTAATATTTTTATCATTAATTTCAAATAATATTTTAAATACTTATTCTGCAGCTTTTGGTATTCAAATTGGTGGAAGATTATTAATGAAAATACCAAGATGGTTATGGGCAATTGTATTGACTATTATTTATTTGGTTTGTGCTTTGATTGGTAGAAATAAATTTGCAACAATTTTAAGTAATTTCTTACCAATGGTTGGTTATTGGATTTCAATGTACTTTATAATTTTATTAGAAGAAAATTTAATATTTAGAACAAAAAGATTTAAACATTTATTTAAAAGAGAATTTGAAGAAAATGAACAAGATCAACAATCACAAGAATCTCAATCAAATTATACTTTGTTGATTCCATTGAGAAAGAATTGTAATTATAATTTTAAAATTTGGAATGATCAACAAAAATTGACTCAAGGTTTTGCTGCTACAATTTCATTTTCAATAGGTGCAAGTGGTGCTGCTTTAGGTATGGCACAAACATATTGGATTGGTCCTATTGCAAGAAAAGTTGGTGGTGAATTTGGTGGTGATGTTGCAATGTGGTTATGTATGGGTTTTTCAGGAGTTGTATATCCATTATTACGTTATTTTGAATTAAAAAAATTTGGTAGATAATTATTAGACTTTATAGATTAATTTAATGATTGATGAACTTTGATAGTTTAATAATTCGTAATTGATTCTAGCCATTTGATAAAAGGGCAAAATCTTTTTACCTTAATCACGGGTTTTGTTATGACTCAAGAAAGCTTGGCAGGCAGATAAAACTACTATATCGAGTGGCTACGAAAAATAAACTAAAATTTCGGATTCACGAACCCTATATGAAATACAGCAAAAGCAGGAAAAAATATTATTTAGATTTAAAATTAGGAAAATTCTAGAATCAATTGAACCAAATAATTCAACAAGAATTTGATCGTTCAACCTGATGTCAATGAAATTCGTCTAAACAATCACTCTTAAAGAAAAGTCTTCATATCATCAAAGTCGGAGCCATTTCTTAAAGTGGTTGTTTTTCGGTGAATAATTATTCATGTTTGGTATGTAAGAGTTGCAAAAAAGAAAAATCGGTTGCAAAACCAAATTTTGTTCTAGTTTGTTCTACATTTGACTCGTTTCAAATCTTTTTTATCGCGAGATTTATCGGATCGATATGGAATCAAAAACCCGTACTAAGTCCTTTCAAGCACACGATTCTCCGCCAAATCAGTTTTGAAGCTAACAGTTTGAACCAAACTTGACAAATTGCTTGGTATCACTTGCTGATAGAGTTGATGAGAAAAGAAAACGGTTTTCAAACAATAAAAGTCAAATGATAAAATTGGAGATAAAAAAAAAAATCTGAATGTGGAGGATCCCGAAACAGGTTAAAATTTACATATTAATAGATTTACAGATTTAACGTCTTTTTTTATAATTGATTCATGATTTGGTGAAGACCATTTAGATAGATGTTTTTACATCCAAACTGACTCGTTCTCGATGATTATTTGACCCTTTATCTTCCTAACATTAAGAACGTTATAGAATAAATTTGAAGATCTTGTGAATTAAAAAAAAAAATAAACTAAATTTATTTTTAGTTATAGTTTTAGTTATAGCCGTTCCACATAAAGTTTAACTGGATTACTCATCTTTTCTTAATTTACTATGTATATATTAAACCTATAATTCATGAATTCTAATTAAATTTATTAACTATAGGTTTATTCAATATGGGTGATATAAAAGATACTGAATATTATAATGAAAACACATTGAATAATATCTTACCTTCTTATTCAATGTATACATCTACAATCGGTATGAATGTAAATGTACCAGAGACAAATGATTATGAACAAAGAGAACCACCAGATTATGATTGTTCAACTTCAGTAGTTTCATCTAATCCAAGTACAATTCAAAATCAAAATCAAAGTCAACCACAATTGATGTCTACAACCCCTTCTGTCTCAACTTCTACTAGAACATCCATAGATGAAACTAATTTAATCAATGGCTCATTTATTTTAGCTGATGAAAATACAAATAGTTGGCAAGAAACTATACTTGATAATGTTCATAAATTACATAATTTAACTTTTGAATCACATAAAGTTTCAGAATCAATTAAAATTGAAATTTTTTTTACCAAAAATGTTTGTAAAGTTGGTGAAAAACCAATATTGATTGATCCATCTATATATGAATATAAACAAGGTGATTATTTAAATGGTTATATTACCATAGAAAACATATCCAACAAATCTATTCCATTTGAAATGTTTTATCTATTATTTGAAGGAAATTTCATGGTTTCAAATTTAAAAGATAAACTGGATAGAGTTCCAGTTAAAATACGAAAATTTTTAGAAATGTTTGATTTTTCAGGTAGTTGGAATGAATGTCATATTGATAGATTTGCAAATGAAAACAATCCATCATTTTCATGTTCAGATGCAAGAGATCCATTGGATAATACATGGTTATATTTTGGTAGAAAAAGATTAATTGAATCAAAGAAAACTTATAAACGATTTTTCACATTTAAAATTCCTGATAATTTATTAGATTCTGAATGTAATGAACATAATTTATCAAAACATGTTGAATTACCTCCAACTGTTGGTTTATCAAGATGGGAAACTTCACATTTTCCAGAAAGAGAATCAAAACAAATTAAGGATTTTGCTCCAATTGATGTATCAATTAGTTATGGTGTGATGGCAAGATTTATTGGTAGAAAATCAACTTGGGAAGATGATTTCGGTAAAATTATAACTTCAACAGATAAAACAAAATTAATTAATTCAAAAGGTGATGAATATATTATTTTAAAAGAATTAACCAACTACTTTAGAGTTGTTAAAAAGGAAACAAATAATAATTCTTTATTTTCAATGGAAAGTCAAAGAAAGATGAAATTATTGGAAAATAAATTAATGTATGAAAATTTGATTTCAAGAGTTAAAGAGAAAATTGAAATTGGTAAAGAATTAGTCAAGACTATTGAATCAAATGAATTCAATTCAATGATTGATTTATCAGCAAAATTATCACAACAAGAGATTGATGTGGCAAAATGTAAACAATCTTATAAACAAACTTGTTCCGATACAAAAATGATTACAAATAAATTGGAATCCTATGAATTTTTCATACCATTGAATAAAAAAAGTTCAATATTAGGTAATAAAAAGATTGGTGGTACATTACAAATTAAAACCCCAAAGAAAGAATACAGTTTAAATTATATCCCACCAAAGAGATTTAGATCAGAGAATTTTTTAACTCAAGATGTATTGAATTCATTAAATGTGACTATTCCAATTGAGCTTAATTTGAAATTTCCTAATTCTACTTCATCATTACCAAATATTAAATCCATAAATACTGAATTTGTAGCATTGAGTTTAAAATCAACAAATTTACCAATACCAATTGAATTAAATCATGATTTAATTTTCAATAAAGTTGTATCCTGTGAAAAGGATTTATACGACTTGGATTCATATACTCATAATGTTACCAAACAATTTCGTGAATTATCTACTGAATTATATCATTTGTATAAAAAATTAGGTACAGAAAATTTTAAAATTGAAAAACAATTGGTTGATGATTTAAAATCAATGTGTCAAATTGAAGAGAAAACTATGAATTTGAATATATTAGATCAAAAGATTAATAATATTAATAAGAAAAATTTCAATTATAAATCATTAAATTGGAAAATCAATAGTTCAAATGATGGTGCAAATGTTTCATTTGATTTGAATTTGAATTTAGCTAGTTTGGCTGCAAAAGGTACTTCAAATAATAATTCACCTTCATATGATGTTTTCAATTTAATTCCAGATTTTCAATTTAATTCCAGATTTTCAATCTTGTTTTATGACAAGAATGTATCATATAAAATTAATGTTTGAATTTTCAAACGGTGATTTTGCTAGAATCAAAATTCCAGTTAGAATTCAAAAAATATGAAATTATAGTAACTAAGTTTTCAATTCTTTAATAATTTTTATAGTTTAATATATTACTTTTCAAAAAATGATCAAGAGTAAAACGTAAGCCAAAAGCATTAATATGATTTTTAGCAGCCATCTACTTTCAATTTATCATTCTTGTATATTTTCAAACGGCTACATCTACTTGACTAGAATATCAAGGTTAGTTTTCTGCATCCAGTTGCCTATTTTTAGCTAATCTGAAATATTTGCAATTTGTCATTTTTTTGCAGCAATTGTTTGTAATTCGGTGCGCGAATATAATGTAGCAAAAAAGAATACCCGAAAAGCGGTAATAAAACGATTTAGAGAAAGGCAGTAGTGATGAGAAATCGCAGAACTATGGAGAAGGTTTTTTACATTAATGGATTAGGTAATAGAACTCGTGGCAAATAAGATTGTGTGTCAAATTGCTCGATCAATGACTTGAAAAGTGAAAGAATAATTGGTAACAAATTGAATCCAAATATTTGATTATTCAAAATAACAAAAGAAATCAATGTTTCATTACACAATTGGGAATCAAAAGAGAAGATGTAATTACCCCTGTTTTGATGTTATGTAAATTGACGTAATAATTATTGTTTGTGTGGAAAAAGTGTGATTGATCGAGAATTGAGAAATTAAGTGAAATGTTGTAATTTAATGAAAAAAGAGGATAGTGTGTTGTAGTTATATTTGCTATGAAATTTAATGGTCCCCTTTATTTTAGCTTCGTACTTAATACTACTGCACAATGGTTGCTGAAATAATTTTTTTCTTTAAGCAGCTCCACAATTCAAAACTATGACATTTCTCGAACACTTCGAAAAATCATTCTTTACACCCCTTTAACCAAGAATGTAACAGATCTTCGAGACTCAATTGAACAATTAATTCAGTTGTCAGTCAATCTATTTTTTTTGTGGCTGTTTAACAATAATTTGAAGTAGACATTCTATTTTTTTGCACCCAATGTTAAATTTCAAAAGCAGCAATTTTGTTAAATTTCATTTTTATATAGCAAACTAAAAAATTATAATTAATCACTCCCCGATTTACAATCAACAACAACATAGTTATAACCTCAAACGTGGCAATGAATTGAATTAATATAAATAAACCATTGATTGTCGTTCAATTTTTACTTTCTTCTTCTTTCTTCACTACTATTTTATATTTATTTCATATATCAATCAAATAAACATAAATTAATTATTTAAAATGGGTTTAACTGACAAATTAAAAGGTATTAAAAAAGATGACGTTGATAACGTTAACCAACAAGCTGGTAAATACGCTGGGGGTAAAGACGGCCAAACTGGTACTGATTTAGCTCAAGAAAAATACAAACAATACCAAGGTGGTAATTCATCTGGATCTGGTTCAGGTTCAGGTGCTGCTACTGGTGCAGGTGTTGGTGGTGCCGGTGCAGGTGCTGCTGCAGGTGCTGCTGGAGGTTATGGAGCAGGTTCTTCATCATCCAAACATGGTACCACTGGTACTGACTCATATGGTAATCAATCTGGTTCAACTGGTGGTTACGGTAACGAATCTTCACAATATGGTTCAGGTCAACAATCAGGTTACGGAAACCAATCAACTACCTCAGGTCAATCAGGTTACGGTAATCAAACTACTTCAGGTACTCAATCTGGATACGGTAATCAATCAACTACTTCAGGTCAATCAGGTTACGGTAACCAATCTTCAGGATACGGTAACCAATCAAGCTCACATCATTCAGGTGCCACTGGTGCAGGTGCAGGTGCTGGTTTAGGTGGTGCTGCTGCTGGTACTGGTGCTTATGGCTCAAATGATACTTATGGTTCATCAGGTCACAGTGGTCATCATTCATCATCACATCACTCAGGTTCAGGTCCACAAGCTACTCAAGGTGGTGCTGCCTCAACCGAATATGGTGACAACTCAACTTATGGTCAAAGATCAACTGGTTCTGATGCTTATGGTTCATCAGGTCATCACTCTTCAGGTCACCATGGTTCAAGTGCTGCTACTGGAGCTGCTGCCGGTGGTGCTGGTGGTTACGGTGCTTCACAAGCTTCTTCAGGTCACCATTCATCAGGTACTCATGGTTCATCAGGTTATGGTTCAGGTTCATCATTCCAAACCGGTAATGATGCTTTAGATGCTAAAATCGCTAAATTACCAGAACATTTACAACATGAAGCTAAAAAAGAATTCGAAAGAGGTTACTCAGATGCTAAATCAAGCTACAAATAGGTGTTTTTAGAATATAATTCTTGAATGTATAAAAATTATTATTGAAATTGATAAACTATCTCTTTGAATTTACTTAAATTTAGTCCTTAATTTAACGTTATTAAAAAGTTACATGAAGTGAAAATGGACTTCACATATCTTAGCGAATGGTTTCACATTCGAGCTTTGACGATGAGCAGAGTATAAGAGCTCAAACGCTAAGAAAAGAAAGACTCTATTATCCAAATAAAGAATAAAACCACTTCAAAGGTTTAAACCAATTGAAATTTGTACTTAGGTCAGATAGCGATGAGATTCTTAATGACAAACAAAACAAGTAAATCATTGGGTATCTAATTTTAAAAGAAATAACAATTTATACAATTAGATTTAAATAAACACAAATAGAGGGTTTATCAATGACATTGAAATTTTCTCTATCAACACAAGTTAAATGTAATTATATTTGCTAAATTATGTATAGATGTATGAATGAATATAAATACATATTAGGAAAAAAGAAAAAAAAAAGACCAAAAAATGTTATCAAGCACCACAAACAGATGGAAGCTTAAAACAAATATGATGGTGCAGTATTTGCGATTGATTTCACAACTACAAACATTAATAATCACAAAGCTATTCTATTATGGATTAAACCAACAGCTAAATTACTCAGAATTTTATACTTTTTTTTCAAAAATAATATCAAAAAAGTCACTAAAGATCGTATCTAAAAAGTATATAACATTATTCGCCTCAAACTGACCAGTCTTACACTGATCTCATTTTACTCGTTATATCTTTTCTTTAATTCTTTCTACAAATTCCTCAATTTACGAGAGAAAGAGTCTACATTCCGGAGATTTGAAATTAAGGCGAACAACATTAAATAGATACTATCAATACGATTTACAATGGAATTGATTGATGTTAGTTTTACCATTTCAAAGCACTCATCATTAATGAGCAAGTTGACTTTAAAAGTCTTGCAAAAATAAAGTAATTACAATAATACAGAACAAGGTAAACTAATGCTTTGTGGTTTTTTTTTAAGTTAATTATAAACATTAATAAATCATACAGATTCTGCTCACTTGTTACTATTTTTTCAAATTATCATTCTATAGCTGTAATACTTTGTATAATTACTAACCGCATGAAATACATTTAATGATGAATATAATGTTGGATTTGAAATTAAACAACAAAATTTATTTGAAGTTCTCATAACCCGTTGCACTATTTAGATTGGAAACCAACGGTTTTATTTCTCAATAAATCGGTTTTATTATTTGAAACTTCGGTTTTATTATTATCCAAAAATTGGGATTCTAATTTGTACAATCAAAAACTATTTACTTTCTCATAACCACCGACACTAAATTTTCAAATTTTAAAGCAACGTTTTTAAAAATTTGGAATCCAATCTCCAAACTTGAAATTTAATCTTAGTCCAATTTCAGCAACTACATTAAGTCGTTTTCAAATTTTAGTGGTTATTTTGGTAAATATTTCAATCATTCAAAGTCGAATAAATATATTGAAACAATCGAATGGCTTACAAAATCATCGTGAGAATTGACGGATTTTTTTTTTATGAAAAAAGGTTACGAGATTAATTATTCAAAAGGTATCGAATACGAGATATAGAAATAAACAAACTCTAAAAATTTAGTATCTGTCCGATACATGGTCACTTACTATTGGCTAAAAATGGTAGGGAATACAGTTGAAATTGTATACACGAAGCTTCAAACCACGGATATTGTTTTCCGTTTAAACGGTTACTAGCAATCACTGGTGACATTTTAAATAAGTTCTACGAAAATAATTCTATGCTCATAACGAACAATAGGAAAAGAAAAGAAGATCTACCAACAAAATATAATCATTATTGCAGATGAAATATAGAAAAAAAACAAAAGTTTTGAAATGAATGGAATTGTATAAATTTCAAACAAAGTCCAAGATATGTATTTCTAAAATCAAATAAAATGAGATTAGCACTGTGTTTATTATTGATTGCAACATTTTTGGTTTCATCCAATGCAACTTTTTTGAGTAAGAGAAATTTAGGTAAAGTTCATTCATTCGATTTAAGTCATAGATCTAACAGACAACTTGAAAGAAGGGATAATAACGATGTTGAAGTTGATGTAATTCATAATTTACATGGACAATATTACACACTTGATGTTGAAGTTGGTTCAAATAAAGACAAGGTCACCCTTTTATTTGACACTGGTTCATTAGTTTGTCACGTTTTTGATAAAAATATCATGTGTGATAATGATTGCCAAGCTCAAGGTACATTTGACTCTAGTAAATCTACTTCAATCATTAGAACACATCAAAATATCACAACTTGGTATGGTCTTGATGGTGGTAGAAATATGATGGGTGGTGACTTAGTTTACGATGATCTTACAATAGGTGGACTCACTGTTAAGAATTATTCATTTGTTGATGATAATTATGCTAACAATTGGCCTCATGGAATCATGGGTTTTGGACAATCTGAGCCTAAAGATATGAATGTAGTTTGGGCAGCTTATGATAGAGGTTTAATTGGAAAACCAGCTTATTCATTTATTTTGGGAGATTATTATAATCTTGGTAAAATTCATCTTGGTGGTTATGATAAAGCAAAACTTGATGGAGAATTCAGTTGGCATTCAATTAATGGTACAAATATTGTAGGTCATACTGATTATATCATTATTGGTAATCAAAATATCACAATTAACAAAAATTATACTATTGATTCCGGTGGTGATGTATCTTATTTCCCTGATCCAGCTTATACAGAAATTAAAAATGCTATTTACGACGTTGCTCCGGAACTGAGTGAAGATCGTAAAAATAACAATTTGGTTAAATGTAGTTTATTAGAAGGAAAGTCAATTAAATATTCTATCAATGGTAAAGAAGTAACTATCCCATTGAAGTCACTTATTTGGGCTGATTGGGAAGTTGATGGTTATTGTCATCTTACAATTAACAAAGGTGATTATGCTCAAATGGGAGCTTATCTTTTTAGATATATTCATTTTGTTGTTGATTTTGAAAATCAAGTTGTAGGAGTTGGACAATATAAAAATACAACTGAAACAGATATCGTACCTTTATAGAATCAAATATATGTCAATTGTGAATAACTTAACCATTAGGGATAATCTAATTCACTTTACAATTGTTATAACTGATTATGAAAACGACATTTAAATTAATTCCGTTGATTGTTACAATAAACGTATATTCTAACGATTCTATAGTTTTGTGTCAATTTTTGAATTAAATAAGAATTCTTCGAAATATTTGAATCCGTTTCGTCAGTAAGTCGAGCCTTTAACTAGTTGGCGTTGATCAACTCTAATTTGTGATTACATTTTTGATACTCAAAAGCTGCAGATTTTACATTGTTTACTTCACGAACTTCCTCAAATGGTAGTTCCCATGATCATCTTCATATTGACTAAATACAGATATTCGAGGACTAGGAAAGCAAAAAAAAATACATCAATAACTTATACATTTATTTAAGTTTTAACTTGAGCAACTACATTGTAACATTGAATATTCATCACCTTTATTACCTTGTAAGATCCAACTTTGTTCTAATTCTTTTAATTCATCACCCCATTTGCTTGTTTCATATGGATTACTACTCATTTTTTGTAATTTTTCTAAATAACTTATATCTTCACATTTTGTCTCAGTAGCTTGTTGAATAACTTGATCTAAAATCCAATTTCTTGGTAAAAATTTTGGGTTATATTTATTTGAATCTTCAACGTCAAATTGTTTAGATTTTTCTTTTGCTTCATGATAAGTTTTCAACCATTCACTACCTTCTTTAATTATATCTTCTCTATGATGTCTAAATAAATTAATATCATAATTTTTCAAAAACAATTCTTCAACTAAATTTTCATATGCTTCCTTAGTTGTAGTTTCAAATTTTATATCTTGTAATTGTAAGAAAAATAAATTGAAATCAGTTTGTATTTTATATAATACTTCCAACATTGGTGATATTATATTTATATTTTGTAAATCTGGATTTTTCAAATCTATCAATTCTAGTGATAAACCTAATCTTTTAAAAAAAGTCTCAACATATTTCTTTGTAAATGCATATTGATAAATTTCACCACCAATTTCGATTATTTTAGTTGCACGCTTTATAATTGAATCTTCCCATTCCTCTTTTATTTCACCTTTATTGAATAAATCATTCTCAAGTAATGATTTCCCAGCACCAATTAATTCGGCTAAATCTTCACCTAATCTAGTTAAATTCCACCAAATTGCAGTAGGAACATTTCTATACCCATATCTTTTTTCATGATCCTCTGAATTTGGGGTATAATTTGGATCATATTTATCCATGATTGAGAATGGACCAAAATCAATAGTTAAACCCAATATTGAAGTATTATCAGTATTCAAAACACCGTTTAAAAATCCATAACATTGACACATTGCAGTTGTTTCAGCATTTCTAATAATTGTTTCATAATACATTTTATCATAATCTGTAAGTTCCAAATCT
Source organism: Insectozyma morakotiae (assembly GCA_030564645.1). Taxonomy (NCBI): domain Eukaryota; kingdom Fungi; phylum Ascomycota; class Pichiomycetes; order Serinales; family Debaryomycetaceae; genus Insectozyma; species Insectozyma morakotiae. The sequence continues at coordinate 334,768 of JAKTYD010000004.1, forward strand.
TTACCAATCAATTCTGGTTTTAATTTTAAAATTGATGCTACATTTTGAAATTTGACACCGTTAATTGTAAATAATTCATCAATAACATATTTTGCTAAATCTCGAACTCCTTCACGATCTCCTCTATATCTGTATAAATCAAAACTTCCCAATCTAACCCAACTTTCAGCAAATCTAGCAACAATAGCACATCTTTCAGCTGCATGTCTTTGTGCCAATGTTGTTGGTAAATAAGTTAAACTTAATGCTCTAGTTGATGGAATACCAATTGCATTTAAATGCTCAGATATGATATATTCTCTAATAGATGATCTTAATACAGCTTTACCATCTGCAAATCTTGAATAAGGTGTTTTACCAGCACCTTTTAATTGTATTTCATATTTATCTCTATTAGCAATTGATTTTGTTTCTTTAGGAACTTCAAATAAGTTAACTACTCTTCCATCACCTAATTGACCAGCAAATTGCCCAAATTGCCAACCTGCATAAGCTTGTGCATATGGGAATGGTAACTTTTTGCTTAAAAATGTTGATTTATCATTATAAAATTCACCACTAACAATTTTTTGAAACTCTGGATTGTTTACTTCATTGGGGTCTAAGTTCAAATCTTTTATTGCTTTTGGATTTGCAATTAGGAATTTATAATCTTTTCGTTCAGTTGGTAAAACGTATGAAAATCCACCATTTAACAAGTTTCTTGGAGTATTTGATATATGATTCTCATTCTTTAAGGCAATCTCAGGTGTTAATATTCGATTATCTGGCTTAATGTATTTTGTAAATGTACTAGTTTTAGGTAAGTCTATTAGTTTTGATGTGGAATTAGTCATTTTGATTGATTTCATAAATGAGATTAAAAGCAAATTCGATTTCTATGGAGAATATATTACTAAGAAAAAAATGATTACATCATCATAGTACATTATTTGAGGAAACATGCACCAATCGATCTAGTCATGAAAACAAGCTACTATTGAAAATGACAGAAGTTTCAGTTGGTTTTTGAGTAGAGCATTTGTGAAAATCCATCCTTGAGCTTTATTTTTGGTTTGTCTTACTTCCAGTAAACAGCCAAAAGTTGTGTCAGCCCTGTACATTACTCATTTTTTGACAACTTTACTCAAATGATAAAGTAAAATATTAAGTCTGCGATTATTCTAGATAAGCTTTCAAGAAAAGAACTTATCAGGATTCAACTAGCTTTTGATTCATTATGATCGAATACAATTATAAAATCAATTACAATTATACAAGAAATTTTCAAATTTTCTTTCCTAAATAATTTTTCTTTATATTTTTGCGACAATCTTCGAGATTAATAAATTTATTACAAACATAGTTGATGATATCAAAACTAAAGTATAGACTACTTATAATCATCACACTATGTATTATAGGCTTACATTTAATTTCAAAACGTAATTCATCAGATGATCTACAAAGTATTCTAGATTCTTCATTATCATCATCATCATCATCACAATCACAACAATCAATCAAACATAATCGACCAGCACCTGGAAATAAATTAGATAATCCTCCAAATGAGGTAATTCCCAATTCAGAACCTAATAATAAACTCAATCCACAATCTAATGAAAAAACAAAAAATAAATCAAAATCATCCTCAAAGAATAAAAAAATTACAGATTATACTGTATTCTTTGACAATTTAGAACAATTTGCCATTAATCAACCTTCTTTGAAAGATAATTATAAAACCGAAAAAGCAAGAGAATTATTTAATGATAATGAAAATTTCCCATTCACAAAAGAATATCTTGAAAATGTACTTGATATATCTGATGAAACATTTAAACAATTGAAGAAAAGTCATTCATCATATGTTAATCAACAAATTCCAAAATTGATAAATAAAATTGGAATCAAAACATTTGGAAACTTGTTACCTAGTGATGAAGAAGAATGGGATAATTATCAAGGATCATCTGGGTATGTATTAGTTGGAGGTGGTAGATTTTCATGGTTATCATTCTTAGTCATTCAACAATTACGTAAAACAGGATCAACCCTACCTATTGAATTATTCATTGCTACTGAATCAGATTATGAAGAAAAATTCTGTCAAGAAGTTTTACCAAAATTCAATGCAAGGTGTAATGTATTTAATAAAGATTTATCGAAAGATTTAAATAAAAGATTCAATGTTGGTGGATATCAATATAAAATGTTGGCAATTTTAAGTTCAAAATTTGAAAATGTATTATACTTAGATTCAGATAATTTCCCAGCTGGAAATCCTGATTATTTATTTGATTCAGATTTATATTTAAAAAACCACTTAATCTTATGGCCTGATGCATGGGCAAGAACAACAAATCCAAAATTTTATGAAATTGCAAATATCAAAGTTAAAGAAAATAAAATTCGTTATTCGAAATTCGATGAACATCAAGAAGGTGGTAAAAAACCTTTAAATGAATATACTTTTAAAAATTCCTGGTTCCATGATTTTGAAAACACATTACCTGATCCAAGTTCAGAAACTGGAATGTTGATGGTTAATAAATCAAGTCATTTAAAAACTTTATTATTATGTTTATATTATAATGTATTTGGACCAAATTTTTATTATCCATTATTAACACAAGGCTCAGCTGGTGAAGGTGATAAAGAAACTTTTATAGCTGCTGCAACTGCAATGAATGAACCATACCATCAAACTAAAAAACAATTTCATTGGTGCGGATATCATTCAAAATCTGAAGGGAAATTTGTATCTAAAGCTTTGGCACATTATGATCCAGTAAAAGCTGATACTGATGATTCAAATGTTGATTTCTTATTCATGCATTTATCATATCCGAAATTTTATCCAAATTGGTTGGTTGAAAATTATGATTTAATTTATCCAAATTCAGATGAACATATTAGAATGTATTCCTCAATTAATGAAAATATTGGTTATGATTTTGATTTAAGAGTTTTACTGTATTTTACTCAAGGTATATGTCCTAATTACTATGGTGAAGATGGCAAATCATTATACGGTGAAGAAAATTTGAATTATAATTCTAATTACATGGGTAATTATCTTTGGTATGTAAAAGAAGAAGAATCAAATAATTTAGATCGTTGTAATGAGATTTTTATACCCCATTTAAAATGGTTAAAAGAGACAAATAAATATTAAATTTGTATATGATATATAATTTTGCATGTAGATGCATTTTAATTTCTATAATGGATAACGAAGATGAGTTTAAGTCAAATTATGAAGAAATTGGTAAAATTCATGAAATCATATTCATGTTTTATTTATGTTTATCACAGATTATAACTCAAGCTTCAATTGCACAAACTATAGCAATTTCAGAAAAAATCAATGAAACTTTTGATCTTAGAAGTCAAGGTGAAATTTCATGGTTTACAAGTGCTTATTCAATGACAGTTGGGACATTTATTTTAGTTTTTGGTAAAATTGGTGATTTATATGGATATAAAAATTTGCTACTAATTGGTTGGTTTTGTTTTGGATTATTTTCAATACTTTGTGGATTTAGTGGATTGATTGAAAACCATATCTTTTTAACTATAATGAGAGGATTTCAAGGTATGACTGGACCAGCAATAATCATGCCTAATAGTCAAGCAATCATTGGATCTTTTTATAATGATTCAAAAAAGAAAGATTTATCATTAGCGATATTTGCAGCTGTTGCACCTACTGGATTCATAATTGGTGCATTATTTAGTTCAGTGTTTGCAATTTTAATCTGGTGGCCATGGACATTTTGGACATGTGGAATTGTCTGTTTGACATTATTCTTACTTGGATTATTTATAGTGCCCAATGGAATCGAATTTCGATCTAGAGAAAAATTTGATATCCATGGATCTATATTTGGAGTTTGCGGTTTGATATTGATAAACTTCGCATTCAATCAAGGTGCAAATATAGGATGGACAAAGATTTATGTATATGTTTTATTCATAGTAGGTGTATTATCAATGATAATATTTATTTATATTGAGAAATCAATCAAGGATTCATTGATACCCACTGAATTATTAAATTTGAAGACGTGTTTTATATTAGGTTGTGTTGGAGCTGGATGGTCTTGTTTTGGCATATGGTTGAATTATACTTTTAGGTGGGCGATACAATTAGATAAAGATAATTCTTTAATTGCATCAGTTAAAAATATTCCAGTTATACCACTGGGATTTATCTCAGCACTAGTAACACCGTTCTTGTTAAAAAAATTACCAACTTCGATTGTTTTATTTATATCAGCCTTGGCATTTTTAATCTCGATTATTTTAATGGGTACAAGACCTATACATCAAACATATTGGATTCAAAAATTCCTAAGTGTTTTGATAATGCCAATTGCTTTAGATACGTCATATCCAGCTGCTTCAATATCCTTGTCTGATTTCCTACCAAAAGAGAATCAAGGTATTGCAAGTTCATTAGTTTTAACATCGATAAATTATTCAGTTGCAATTGGATTAGGATTCAGTGGTGTTGCAGAAAAGTATACAATAGAGAATAAACCTAGAGAATTAAATACAGTTGTATTAGGTGTACGAACAGGTTTTAAAGTTGGTATTGGACTAGCTGGTTTTAGTGTTTTATTATCAATAATATTCATGTACATACAATTGAAACATATAAATAAATAAATTTGCAATCTTCATCTGGTAGCACAAAATTATTATAAATCTTTATCTAATTATTGTGGTTCAACAAATTAAATTCAAAATAATATTTCACCAATGTCAGTTCCAAAATCCCCCTTGAGTAAACCATTAAAAATTGCTTTAGTTCAAATAAAAGCAGGTGCTGATAAACAAGCAAATTTATCAAAAGCTACATATTGGATCGAAAAGGCAGTTTCAAAATCTCCAGGTTTGAATTTAGTTATGTTACCTGAATGTTTCAATTCACCATATGCAGTTGATAAATTTCGTGATTATGCAGAATTGATTCCTCAAGGTGAAACAACAAGTTTATTATCAAGTTTAGCTAAAAAACATAAAATTTTCATAGTTGGTGGTTCAATTCCTGAAAAAGTTGAAGAAGGTTCTAAAATTTATAATACTTCATTAACTTTTAATCCTGAAGGTGAAATTATTGCTAAACATCGTAAAGCACATTTATTTGATATAAATATTCCAAATGGTATAACGTTTCAAGAAAGTTTAACATTAACTGGTGGTGATAAAGCTACAGTTTTCAAATTAGGTGAATATGGTAATGTTGGATTAGGTATTTGTTATGATATAAGATTTCCTGAATTAGCATCAATTGCTTCATATGCTCCAAACAATTCATTTGCAATGTTTTATCCTGCTGCATTTAATACAACTACTGGTCCATTACATTGGCACGCATTAGCTAGAGCAAGAGCTATTGATAATCAAATATTTGTTATTTTATGCTCACCAGCTAGAGATGTTGAAGGTGGTGGATATCAAGCATATGGACACTCATTAGTTGTCGATCCATTTGGAAAAATAATTTCTGAAGATTTAAGTGAAGTAAGTGAAGGAGTCCAATACGCAGAATTAGATCCAACTTTAATTACAAAAGCTAGAGAAGGTATACCTGTTCATTATCAAAGAAGATTTGATATTTATAATGATGTTACTAAAAATGCTAAATTAGATTAATCAAAGTCTATTTATCTTCTTTTCTTTCTATATATTCTATTAAAATATCCATAAATTCATTTGGTTTTTCTGCAGTTACCCAATGACCACATTTTATATCTTTAATTTCGAAATTTGGGAAAAATTGTGAAATTGATTGAATTGATTCATCAGGTACATAAGGAGAATCCGATCCTCTTATGAATAATGTTGGACCATTAAATTTAACAAATTTTGAATCAAATGGCCAACTTGATATCATTCCTTTTCTTAATGCATTACTTATTATATCCAATGGGATTTTTGATGTTATTTGTTCATCTTTTTTACCACGATTTAAATTTGTTAAAATAAATTGACGTATTGATTTTTCAGGTTCAATTTCAGATAATTTTGAATCAACATCTTTTATATTTTTATAATGATATTTTTCAATACTTAATCTTAATTGATTAATATATTTTATAAATTTTAAATCTGAATTTCCTTCAATTGGAGCATTATCAATTGATACAATCATTTTTGGAAGTTGTGGTTTCCTTAAACCTAAAGCCATAACTGTTTTAGCACCCATTGAATGACCAATTAAGATTGGTTTTTGTTTGAAATTTTGTAAATTGATCCAATGTTCAACATCACAAGATAAACTTGGATAATCTAAACGATCTTTATGTGGTGAAGAACCAAAATTTCTTAAATCTAAACAAAAAACGTCTCTATTTAATTTATTAGTCAATTGTTTTGCAATTGTTCGATTATTATTTTTGGATCCAAATAAACCATGTAGGAAAATTAATGGTGAATTTTCATTAGAAGATGAATTTTCAGGTGAATATTTATCATAAACTAAATCGACAGTTGGAACTTCAGATAATGAATCACCTTGAAATGATGGATCGGAATGAGCATATGAATTAGGTACTTGACCTATATTTGGTGATTTGGTAGATAAAAATCTAAGATTTTGTCTAAGTAATTTCATTTTAAATTTTCATAATTTTTCAAAACGATAAATAACACATAAATATATATTTAATCTAATAATTTTACATAATTTGATGGACAAATACCAACTTGTCCATTTGCTCTTCTTGCTTGCCACCATTTACCATCTATATCATCAACTTCTAAAATTTCATCTTTAACAAAAGATATTTCATTTATATCATCAGGGTTTGCATCATAAGTATATAATGCTTTAGCTTTATATCTGAATATAATACCAGTACCAGCTTCAGAATCTGTATACAAGGTACTACGTTTATTAGTATTATTTGTTGTATTTGTACCAGTATTGTTATTAGTATTGTTACTATTTGTATTATTGTTATGGTGGGTATTAGTTGTCAAGTCTCTATGAACTTCTTTATTGTTGTTATTTGTTAAATCTCTATGAACATCTTGTGAGCTAAAGTTTTCCAAACCAATAAGGTTTGATGATGTTACATATTGATTATTATTATTTGCTGAATTTATTGTTTGATTATTATTTGAAGAATCTGTTGGTATATGATTATTTTTCATTGAATTATTATTTGTTGCATCAAATCTATTATAATCTTGAGAATTTTTCAAACTAAATGAATCAATAAATTGATTAGTTGGAGATTCTGGATGACCACCAAAATATAAAATCCAAATTAAATTTAATATACTTAATAAAATACAACCAGCTGCACAACATAAATTACCACTTGAACTTGAGTTATAAATTAAATTATTTGTTGAATTTGTTGTATAAATAAAAGCTATGGATATTAAACCAACTAATGTAAATTTATATAATTCAATATTGTTATTTAAATATAATAATAAAATTAATAAGATTATAACAATTTCATAAGCTATTCCCCACCAACTGAAATGTGGAAACTGACTTTGTTGTGATGCTGCTGCACCTGCAAGGGCAACGACCCATGATATAATACCAAATGATATAGTGGATATAGCAAAGGGATCAGAAGTGAGATTTGATAATTTGAAAGCCATCACTTAAGAATAATAAAGCAGTTGAGTGGAATAAATAAGTTAGTCAGTTGAAAATAGTGATAAGGGTATAACGAAGGAATGTGAAGTAGTGAGATTTGAATATGTCTAACTTATTTTTTGATTTTGATTTTGATTTGGACTTTAAAAAAAAATTTATTTTTTTATTGTTTTCGTTTATGTAATGATATGTAATAAGTTACGTAATTAGCGTGTCTGTGTTTTTTTCTCCTTAAATTAAACTAAGAAAAAACACGTAATATTTAATATATTCAAAAGGCTGCAAATTATAATACTGTTTATTTAGAGTATAAAGTTTGACCAAAATAGGTAAATATTGAAGTTTGATTTTTTATGAATTGAAAGTCAAGTATTGATCATTGATGTTGCAAAAGTCATATCATTTCAAGATCAAAATTTTGATGATTTTTAACTGACACTACGTTTTGACCATCTCGTTGCTTCGTTACACATGATTTAAAGGTATAAAAGTTGCCTTAATATTAAAATTATAATAATTCTTCCTAATTTTCTTCGTGAATCAAAGTAGCATACCTTTTGATACTTTTGTTGCAAGTATAATTTATAATTATTAGTTGAACGATGACACAGAACCTATAAATGATATAGATTGATTATGACATCATGTTTTGGCATCACGATTTGAGTTTATTATACTACCGCCTTAAATCAAAATTGGTACCGCTTCGATGTTAGTTCTCATTTGAAAAATTGATTTTGAAGGCGAACTTCTAAACCATTGGTAAGATTTAGTTAGGTAATCAGTTTTCAAGTCCCAAATCCAAACTTTCGATGTTTGAAAACAAATTAAATTCGGTATAAATCAGTTTTAAGACTAAAACATATTTTAATAAATAAAAATTTTGAGCCATGTTTTTGAATTCAGATTCAAAGTCAGATTAAAATTCATAATCCGATTCATTGATCTATGACCACGACCTTCATATGGTTGTTAAAGAAAAAGATGATCAACGATAATTATACGGCTGAAATAATCCGTGGAATTCTCGTCAAGGAAATAGAAAAAAAAAAAGCAAAGGGACTTTAAACTCCACCATCAGTTTATACATTTCATATTCCATTTTTATGATCTGCACTAAATTTGACTATGTTTCTACATCAGATATGCACGGAGCTTTTAAATCTAATATTCTTATTATATTTACTATAATTTCTATTGGCTAATTTGTGTAATATTCAAATTAAGTAAAAATGTAATCTCTCTAAAGGATTTTAACGGATCATCTATTAACTCATTTATGAATTCTACATGATTTTATACTTTTAATGAACGGTTATTTATTATAATTTACGATTGCCTATTTACATATTCAAACACCATTTAGATTTGTTTTTTTTTCTCTTTTTTTTTGCAGCACTTTATATATGTGAAATTTTGTTGGTATTGATCATCTTTATTCAACAACATTCATTTTGAAATTTAGTTTAGTATCATATAAAACCAATCAAATATCTGTATCAAATTAGTTTTGTATCCATTTAATTTCAATAACATCGAGTTAACAATGCTTTCAAATTCAATTAAACAAAATAAATCATCATTAGTAACAATTGCCAAATTAACTTCTTCAAATTTTATTAGATTATCATCAACATCATCAACAGATCAAGTTATTCAACAACCAAAAAGAAAATTATTTGATATATCAACTAAAGTTTATAGTGATGATGATGTGAAAAAACAAGATGATACAAAATTCATTACCCATGCATTATATCCACATCCAAGTTTTACTCAAGAAGGTTGTGATAGTATAGAAGTTACTCATAGACAACCAAAAACTATTGGTGACAAAATGTCATTTTATGGTACAAAATATGCAAGACTGTTATTTGATTTTTTCACTGGTTATAAAGAATTAAAAACAAATGATACATATGAATATAAAGGTACAAGATATTATATGAATGATTCAAAATTTATAACCAGATGTTTATTTTTAGAATCTATAGCTGCTTGTCCTCCAAGTGTTGCTGGTTTTCTTCGTACTTTACATTCAATTAGGTTATTAAGAAGGGATAAAGCTTGGATTGAAACTTTAAGCGATGAAGCTTATAATGAAAGAATGCATTTATTAACATTTATTAAAATTGGTAATCCAAGTTGGTTTACAAGATCAATGATTTATATTGGTCAAGGTGTTTTTACAAATTTATTCTTTTTAGCTTATTTAATAAATCCAAGATATTGTCATAGATTTGTTGGTTATTTAGAAGAAGAAGCTGTTAAAACTTATACTCATTTATTACAAGATTTAAGTATAAAAGGTAGATTACCATTATTAGAAAAAACAAAAGTTCCAAAAATTGCTCAACAATATTGGTCTGAATTAAATGAAAATTCAAGTTTTAAAGATTTGATTTCAAGAATTAGAGCTGATGAAGCTAAACATAGAGAAGTTAATCATACTTTTGCTAATTTAGAAAGAACTGATAGAAATCCATTTGCTTTACAAATTAAAGATTCAAATATTCCTCAACCAAATTCAGGATTAAAAATAACAAAGCCAACAGGTTGGGAAAGAAAAGATTTATATCTTTAAAAATGAAATATATTTTTGTGTCTATGTGTTTATGTCTTATGTGTAATGTTTGATTTTTGTTTAATACATATAAAATGATCTAAATATGAATCGTGAATTTAAAATCTTTAGATGTTCTCACTTGTAGTTCTATTTGTTTGTTAAGTTCATTCTATATTGAACCCTCCATATTTTTATGATAAAGACCACAACCCAAACTGCTGACGGTTTAGTTTAAGAAATTGTGCATTCACAGAATACCTTTGTGAAGAATAATTCACTTTACATAAACTAATTTTACAAATTTCCGACATCAATTAAAAATGTAGAGACCTATTGTTATCAATGCGTTTCTAACTCCTGACATATCAAACTCACTTGGATACACTGGATAATCGATTATCTGGTTATTTATTGAGCCCAATCTTAACAGTAAATAAGAATATCAAAAACAAGTAGAATTCATACTCCGTTTGCATCATATTGCCCTGATAATAAATTCTAATAATTCATCATGGGTTCACGATTTGAAAGTTCAATTCTGGATTCCATTTGTAAATATACGTTGAATACTCTCGTTTATTCTTAGCCCTAGAACTACGCAGAGAGATTACGACTTAATATTGTATTATTGAAATCAGAAAAGAAGACATACTTCAATTATACTTGCTAAACAGACGATATATAGATTTATACGATTAATTTGAATTAGTTCGCACGAAATCGCACAATAAAAAAAACAATTTAATAGATTAATTTTTTTTAACGTTTCATCTCTTTATAATAGATGAATATGTCAACACAAGAATATAAAGATCCTATAGTTGAATTGTTAAATACGGATTCACAGGATGAATTAAATACAAATCAAGATCTTGCATTAAATGACGATATACAATATATCAATCGAAGTTCATCATTTAATCAAACGTCATCACAATTAACACCAATTTTAAATCATCAATCATTATATTCTACAAATGGAACTTCCAATGGGTTTGATTTTCCTCATGATTCACATTTCAATTTTGATGATGAACATAAAATACAAGAATTGGAAGATTCAACTCCATCACCACCTCAAAAGAAACGAAAGTATGAAATAGAAGATTCAAATAATAAATCAAATCAAACTCAACAACCAACTGGTCAAACTCCTTTATTTATAGACGACGTAACGAATGATGACTCTAAAATAATACCCGATCAACAACATCAAGAATTAGTCCCACAAGATTATCAACTCATAACTCATAATAAGAATCATTTATATCAACATGATTTTGAATCTTTACCTCCAATACAACCATTATCTGAATCAATAATACCGAATGGTATCAATATCACACCATTAATATTACCCGATCTCAAGAATGAGTCCAACAATCATCAACAACAACAATTTATACAACCAAAACGTAAAAAGGAAAGTTCGGGACCAAAAAGTCGACCTGCTTTTGTAATGAAAATATGGTCAATGGTTAATGATCCAAGTAATAAAGAATATATAAGATGGAATGATGATGGTAAAACATTTCAAGTATTTCATCGTGAAGATTTTATGAAAGTAATTTTACCAAAATATTTTAAGCATAATAATTTTGCAAGTTTTGTGCGTCAATTGAATATGTATGGATGGCATAAAGTACAAGATATTAATAATGGTACATTAAATTCAAATTGTGAAAAAAGTGGTAATAATGATGAAATTTGGCAATTTGAAAATCCAAATTTTTTAAGAGATAGAGAAGATTTATTAGATAAAATTGTTAGAAATAAAAGTAATTCAAATCAAGATGAAATTGCATTAAATGATAATATTAATAATCATAATGCAAATATTAATTTAATTTTACAAGAATTGGAAAATATAAAAATGAATCAATATACTATATCTGAAGAATTGAGAAGAGTTAGACAAGATAATAAAACTTTATGGCAAGAAAATTATTTAAATAGAGAAAGAAATGAAATTCAAGGTAGAACATTGGATAAAATTTTAAAATTTTTATCAGTTGTTTATGGTAATAATGCAAATAAAGTTTTAGATTTAACAAATATTAAAAATAATTCAAATAATAGTAATGAAACAAATAAATATTCAATGACACAATATAGTTCACCAATTATAAAAAGAGCAAAAACAAGTCCACCAGAAGAATTTTCAAATAATAATAAATCACAACAACAATTTTATCATCGACCAGAAACAAGTTATAAAAATAAACATAAAGATATTCAAGTTCAACAACAAAGATATCGTTTAATGTTAACTGATCAAGAACATAAAGATGATAAAAGACCAAGTATAACTAAAACAAAATCAACTCCTGGATCAATTGAAGAAATTATTAGATCTTATGATCAAGATAAATTATCAGAGAATAATAATGCAAATAAAATCTATCAACAATTAATTAATCAAGATTCATTACCAAGTCCTAAGATATCTAATTTAGATTTACCAAATACAACAAAGTCATATGATGAAATTGAATCAAATATTGAAAAATCAGAAAATTCTTTACAACAAGTACAAGATTGGATAGAAAAATTAAATAATCAACAACAAATCAATAATAATTCTCAAATTGAAAATAATGATGATGATTTTGATGTTAATGAATTTTTACAAAATACAACACCAGTAACAACAAATTCAAATGTAAATTCACCAATTGTTATAACTCCAGGTTCAAATGATGGAAATGAAACTAATAATAATAAAAGAAAGCGATCAAATCAAGATTTGTAAAATTCATTAATGCTGGTCAATTAATATATATTTTTACAAATTAATTTTCATAATTTTTAAAGGCGTTTTTGTAGATCAAATCTAGGCACAATTTGCGTGTATTTTAGGCTCACATTTTCGTAAAAAAATTGCTCGGAAGTCAATGGAATTAACAAGGAATGATTGAAATCATCGCTCAAAAGTATCACTTTCAAGGTTTGAACAAACTTGAGACACTTGAGATGATTATCCGCTGAATAATCCACCATTTACAAGTGACTATTCGATCTCTCTACCTTTTTTGTCCTAGTTCAAGAAATGCGTTACTCCTAAATTTGCATTGATCGGAGTTCTAATAAGATCTTCTCCAGACAAAACAAACGTGTATCGGACATATAAAAATTATCTATTTAATCCAAATATCAAATATTACCATTTTTTGAGCAATTCTTCAAATTCGGTCTTTGTTGACTCCAAAGCGTGTTTCAAATTTGCGTTCGAATATCTATATATTTTTTTTTTCTTTTTCTCTTTTCACTTATCAAAATCCATTTAGATTTCATTTCAACATTAAATGCCCAAAACATCAACAAAACCAAAAGGGTCTCCGAAATCGAAAAAGGAAGATCAATCATCTCCTACCCCAACCAATGATGAAACAAATGAAAGCACCTTACCACAAAAAAGAGTATATAGTAAAGGTGGATGTAGAGAATGTAAACGTAGAAAAATTAAATGTGATGAAGGTAAACCACAATGTTGGCAATGTATGAGATTAAGAAAAGAATGTACTTATCCAGAAGCTGGAGAAAAAGTTCTAAGAGTTTCAAGAAAGAAACAATTACAACATGAACAATTACAAGCTGCTCAAAATTTCATTCATCAACAAATTCAAACTTCTTCACCATCGATAATTAATCAAATACCAAAAGAGCAACTATATTATATAAGACACGATCCAAACCAACCTTTAGTATATCAGTTCCCACAGCCATTACCTGGACCAGTATATTTCCAACCACAACCACAACCACAACCTCAACCTCAACCTCAACCTCAAAGTGGTCCATCCTCACAACAACAACATTTTATATATCCAACTAATCCTTCAACTCAACAGCATCAACCACTGCGACAACCACTGTCTACACAGCTGTCACAGCATCAACTGCCTCAACATCAGTTACACCTGCCTCATCCAATTGGTTCAATAGCAAACCCTCAACAATTACCACCAATGAGTACACATACACCAGTTTCTTCAGCACCTTCATTATATACAGCAAATCCCCCTTCAAAAATACCAATAGCATTACCTACCCCACAAGCCAAAACAACAGAAGAAAATAATACTACAAAAGCTACTAAAACTTCAAGTTTAATGAATTTATTAAATGATTCAAAAAGAAATGGTAATAATACTAGTGAGACAGAACAATATGCATCAAAAGAAATGATGGAATATTTCAATCGAGATGATTTAAATTTATTAGCAATTGATTTAAATAATATGGTTAATAATATAATGTTTGAAATGAATTCAAATTATAAAGATAAATATAATTGGGAAGAAAAACTGGGTAAAAGTACAGAAAATGTAACACCAATTATATCCGATCATATGTTAAAAAATTTACCATTAGATTATATACGATTGAAAAAACAAAAAGATCAAATATATTATGAAGTATTTTATAATGATTTTGCTAATATTGTATTACCATTTGGTAGTTATGATTATGAAAATCATAATTATTGTAATCCAGCAAGAGATATAATTTTAAATTGTGCATCAATTGAAGATTATGTATTAGCTGCAGTGTTAGCAAATGGTGCAAGAATGAGATTTTCAAAAACTAAAAATGATGATGATGAAGAAGCTCATTGTTTATATTTATCAAGATGTTTAAAATTATTAGGTCCCGCAATATCACCCGATGAAAATAAATTAAGTTCAAATATTGAAAATGTATTATTAACAGTATTATTATTAACAACAGCAAATGCAGCAAATTTAAAACAAGATTGGAGATCACATTTAAAAGGTGCAAAAGATATATTATTAAGAAATTCAGCAAAGAATAGAAAAACATCAAAAATTTTAATATTTTGTAAATATTGGTTTAATACTTTAGAGATCTTAGCTGGTATAAGTTCGAAAAAAGGTGGTACATTAATTACAGATGAAGAAGTTGATGAAGTAATCAATATTGGTACTGAACATGAAAGAAGTGTTTTAAAAGAATTGGGTATAATTTTAGAAAATGGTTTTAATATAATGGGAGGTTATCATCATAATTTAATAAATTTATTTAGAGATTTAATTAAAGGATTAAATAAATTAAGAAATGGAACTTTAAATTTAGAATCATTTGAATTTTTAAAATTATTATCACAATTTCAACAACAATTTGAAATTGAATTTATTGATAGAAAAGGTATATATATAAATGTTGAAAGTGGTATATTAGTTGAATCACCAACAAAAGATTTAACAATTTCATGGATGGATGTAAGTCATCAATCATATGTTATGGCGGGATTAATTACAATTTTAACAAAATTTTTTGAACAAGATTCATCATCACCTCAAATTAAATTATTATCAAATTCAATAGTTGAATTTGTTTCATATTTAGAAGATGATAATCGACCACCACCAAAATTTATAAATAGAAATGCATTTATGATGTTACAATGGGCAATGTTAACTGCAGGATTACAAATTAGAAATGAACGTGGTCAAAAGATTTTAACAAGATTTTTTGAAGTTCTGGATGAAGTTGGTTCAGGAGGTGCAACAATTGCTTTAAGTAAAATTAAAAGAGCATGGAGAAAATCAAAAAATCAATTAGTTGAAAGTACAGAAAATGATTCTGAAGATTATGTATCTTATTGAATATTATGTATCTAATAATGTAAACCAATTCATTTGTCCACTTGCTAATTTTAATTTTGTTTCAAAAATTGTTGATGATTTATTCTCTTTAGTGATTGTTTTAATACCATTCCAATTTAATTCACCTTTTTGTTTTAAACCTTGTAAATACCAACCAATTCTTTCAGCTGCAACTCTTGCACCATCTAAATTTGCCGAAGTTGGACCAATTTTTAATGAAGCATTTTTACCAGTCATAAATAATGGTACTTCTAAATTCCATTGTAAATTATCAGTTAAACAAGGGAATCCCTCAATAATATCGATTTTTTGATTTTTAAGAAGTGGTTTTAAGAATCCCAATGAATTTATATTTGCTTTTATACCAGTTGCATAATAAATATAATCAACATTTGATAAAATTTGACCATTGCTCAACACTAACTCATAGGTATCTTTATTCCATGTTTGTTTTATAATTTTAGTATTTGTAAACCAATTCAATTTACCATTTTTTAAATGTAAATTTAATTTTTTATAATATTCAGGATTGATAGAACCACCTTCCCTTGCATTATTTAACATTTCGATTCTTTCAAAATCAGAATCTTTTATATAAAATGCTGATTTTTTAACATTTTTATATTTTGTAACCCAATCTAAATGAAAATCAAAATGTTTTATTTTAATCTTTGATCGAAATAATAAAGTTACTGATTCAACTGATGGATCTTGACATGCAACATGAGCCAATTGAGCAGAAGTTAAACCACCACCAACAATTACAATATTTTTTTTATTTGGGTTTTTAAAATATTGATCATCTAGGAACTTAATTTTGTTTTGAAATAAATGAGTTGTATGACAAGTATTTTCATTTTGTTTCATAAATGGTTCAATTGGATAATTTATATCACCAAAATGTCCAGTTGATACAATACCAATTTTACAACCAAAAATTGAACCTGATTTTGTTTTGATAATTAATCCCTTTCCAATTTCTTCATTACATTGAATTAATTTATATTCAATTGATATAACTTCATCATGTTTAACACAATTTTGTAAATTATATCTTTGAATGATTTCTTGATTATAATCATGAAATAATTTAGTTGAAGGTCGATAATAATCTCTCCAATCTCTCATATTAATATCAACAATTCCATTTGCATCATGAGTTTGATTCGTTTTTTTGTTATTCAGTTTTTTCTGTTTAATTCTTTTTTGTTTATGTTTTGAATATTCTTTACCTACAACATTTTGAATTTCCATTAATTCATTTTGACGATTATTTATAAATGAAAAATTATACATTCCATCAATATTAATTGGATCTAAATGGAAAAACATTGGTGATCGAAGATAAGGTATTTTACATGATTTAAATTGTTGGTCCCATTGACTACAAAATTTATTATCCATTAAATCAAGTACTAAAATATCCAGACTTTTAAAATTTGAATAAATTGACTTTCTGTTGTTATTGAGTAGGTTTGTATTTGATCCTCTTTGTTTTAACCAATGAAATCTTTGATGTTCATCTTCGGTAAATATTGAACCTGGACAATTTTCACATAATCTAGCTGCTGTTGCTAATCCACAAGTTCCACCACCGATAATTATAACTTCAAAGAAATTATCTGGTTCAATCTGAATTGGATCTAAATTCATTAAAAATTGTAATATCTAACTTTATTATTTCATGCTGCTTTTATATATATTTGGTTGCGAAAAAAAAATATGTGTTACACCATAACCACTATTATTTATTATTGAGATAACTATTAAAGTTATATACTTTTTTCAGTAAAACCTTCTATAATAGCTAATAAACCAACAGCACCTGGATCTGGTATACCACCTTCTGCTTTAAATTCTTCTTCATTTACATAACTAGCTCTACCAAATGATGCATGTAATTTTTTTGTTGATTCACAACCATTTTTAGCAGCTTCAACTGCTTTTTTCAAATCATTTGATTTCTTTAGTTCATCAACAAATGGTTGTAATGTATCAATTAAAGTTCTACCACCAACTCTTGCCCTTGTATATTTGAATAATCCTTCATATAATGCATTATATAAAGCTTCACTAATTGATTTTATATCAATTTTATCTGATTTTTGTAAAAATTGAACTAAGGAAGTTAAATAGATTGAGTATAATC
The DNA here is from genome assembly GCA_030564645.1 of Insectozyma morakotiae. Lineage (NCBI taxonomy): Eukaryota > Fungi > Ascomycota > Pichiomycetes > Serinales > Debaryomycetaceae > Insectozyma > Insectozyma morakotiae. The sequence goes on from JAKTYD010000004.1 coordinate 352,725, forward strand.
CACCTGAAGTACCACCCATACTATCTTCAACTAATTCAGTTATAACGGATAATGTAGCAATTGGATCAGATAAATTTTCTTGAAAGTTTGAATTATTTTTTAAATGTTTTAATATTGAATTTGCACCTTCTGCTAATGTTTCACCACAATCACCATCACCTACTAAAGTATCATAATGAGTAATTTTTGGTTCTTGTTTTAATAATTTTTCTAATCCATTGACTAAATTTGATTTGAATAATTCATCATCGATTTTAAAATCTGATTTTACAACTGATTCATTCTTCATTGGTGATTCAACATAATCATTATAAATCCATTCTTTATATGATTTTGGTTTCCAACCTGGTGCATTTGTAGGTAAATCAATAAATTTTAAAATATCTTCATTTGAAAATTTATCAAAATCATCACCCAATTTTAGTAAAGTTATTGAAAATCCTGGTGAATTGAAAGATGTAACAAAATCACTTACCAAAATTCTTTTCGGTTTTTTTGTAAATGGTAAATTTTCAATAACATGTTGAGTTATAAGATATAATTCAAATGAAGAAGTACCACCAATATTATTAATTAATAAAACATAATCATCATTTTTAAAATCAAATTCAAGGTAATGATGTTCTTTATCTTCTGGTGATGTTAATCTATATAACATTTTTTTAATTAAATCATCAATATTTGGAATTGGTGTTAATTTTGTACCTGGTTCATTATGAATACCTAAACCTAATTCAGCTTCATTTTCTCCAGTGAATTCAACTTCTTGATCTTGTTCATTTTTACCAGGTACTGAAGTACGATCTAAACTTGCAGCTAAAGTAACTAAATTTGAATTTATTTTAGAACCTAATGAACTAATAGTTTTAAGGTCTGAATCTTTAGATATTGAAGTTGCACCACTTAAAATCTTATGCATTAATGCAGTACCTGCAATACCTCTACGACCAACCATTTTATTTTGTTCTTTTGAAATTGCAACATCATCACTAACTGCAACTAATTCTACATTATATCCTTCATTTTTAGCTCTTTCAGCAACTAAACCAAAATGTAATACATCCCCAGTATAATTCTTTACAACTATAATTGTACCTTTTTCTTTATTTGATTTTGTTTTAATTGCAGCCATAATTTGTTTTGTTGAAGGTGATGCAAAAATTGATCCACTAACTGCTGCATCTAATAAGTTTTCTCCAACATATCCAGCATGTAATGGTTCATGACCAGCTCCACCACCACTAATAATTGTAATTTTTTCATTAGTATTTGAATGTGGATTAAATAAAACTTTTTCACTTGGAATTAATTTAACATATGGATTTGAATTTGCTAACCCTTTCAATTGAGTAACTACTAAATCTTCTTCTTTGTTATATTTCCAATGCTTTGCTAATGTCATTTTGGGTCGATTCAATTGAAAATTGAATTGGAATTGGATTTATATGTAAAAGCAATTAAGGATCAAGTTTAATTACACGACTATGATATCATTCAACCTTTGACACATTTTAGATGGAAATAAAGCGGCAACAAAAATCATACCACAAAAAAGTCAAAACTTGGACTAATTGAAACTACGGTGTAAAGTATGAGTAAGTCAAATCTTAGAATCGTGATTTCCATTGTTTTCGGTGGCAAGTAAATATGTTGTAAAATTTGGTAGCTCTGCAATGAGACAAAAATTCGAAATGAGTCAGAAAAATTGTTAAATATGTATGTTTGGATTCAAGTTTATCCAATAAATCTTATATTTTTTTAGTTTACAGCTTTAACAACTTCATCTTTTAAACTTCAACTTCTACCATCAATAATTTTTCAACAACTTATACAACTTTCAAACTACTTTAAGAAACTTATTATCCACAGTCACATTAATTTCAACTTTTTCGTGACTTTTATCATTTAAAACACTTTATTATCATACATTATTATTTTACAACTCAGATTAAAATGAGTCGTTATATTTAAAATTAATCATATTTGAATATTAATTATTATTTAGATTGTGTTTTTGGAGATTTAAAATAAATAAAAAACATGATTGATGACAATATTATGAACAATATATTCAACTTTACTGCTTCGGAAGTAGTAGAAACTAATCTCAAAAATCAACAACAACAACAACAAGATCAACATTCAAAAAACTTATCTCAATTCATTTATTTAGAATCTGGAGAAGGAGTAGAAGAAGTAGAAGATGATTTTTTCAGTGGGACTGGATCAAGTTTATCACTTGATATTATGTCAGCTGAAGATAATAATGAAGAATTTAATAATGATTTTAGTGATTTTGATATAAATCAAAGATCATTACAACCAACCCCTACAACAACAACAACAACAACGAGCCCACCAACAACAACTAATGAAGAGTTTTCAACTACTAAATCTGAATTTGAATTTCAACAACCTAAAAAATTATCTCATCAACCTAATCTTCAACAAGTTGAAAAATCAAAGAAATTGAAACCAAAATATCAACCAAAGACATTATCTCGTCGTCCATCTGTTTCAGTTGAAGATATAAAACATTCAATAAAACAAAGTCAAAAGAAATTATCATTAGTACCAAAAAATTCTAATTTAAGTGAATCAGAATTTAATTTACAACGTACTCAATTAATGACAATAATTGTTAAATATATTGCAACAAAAATTCATAATTCATTCCCACCAGAAGAACCAAAAAGAAATAATAATAATAATAATTATTGTAATAAAAATGATTTACCATTAGATAAATTTTTATTATTAATTACAAGTAGATTAAAATTATCATTATCTTTATTTATAAAAGGAATAATTTATTTGTTTAGATATATGGATATAATTTATTTATTAAGATATTTAAATCAAACAAATAATTTTGTTCAATATAATGATATGGGATTTGAATTAAAAAAATTAATTGTTGGATGTTTTAAAATTACAATTATTAAAGAAAATAGAATTTTACCAAAGAACAAAAGAATTAATTTAAATTGGGAAAAAATCACTGGATTAAGTAATAATGATATAAATTCAATTGTTAAAAAAATTGTTTCAAGAATGAATGGGAAATTAAATATTAAAGTTGTAGAATTAATTAGAATGAGAAATGAAATGCTTAGATTTGTTAAAATGGTTACAACAAATGATTAAATCCCCAGTTTGGTCGGTTAGAGGTTTAAACATATTGATTATGTTTGATTAAATATTTATATTTCAACTATTGTTAAATTATTAAATTTTTTGCAAAAGTCAATTAATGACTGATATATTTGTTTTAAGTGTATAGAGTATTTGTTAATGTATGTAAAATTGTTTTAAATTCTAAGAAGTTTTATAATTTGTAAATCAACTATAGTTATTGGTTGAAAATATGAGTAACAATTTGGTAGCAACAATTTGGTAGTAAAAGGAAATTATAAATTGTATATATGAATCAAATGAGTGTAAACTATGACTCATACTAATCGTCTGTTAACTATTGGTGTTGGGGTGCCAGTCCTGTAACGGCAAACACAGCGACACCGACCGAAAAAAAAAAAAAATAAATTGATAAGATTGAAAAATTTCATACGTTCTAAGCGCCCTATACATTTAGTACTATTTTAGTATAGTTAGTCATACATAATCTATATAAATTCTTATCCGTTACTCCTTATAAAAATTTTCATATTTTTCACTACACTTTTTCAAATTTTTTATATTATATTATAACATATTATTATTATTATTATGTCAGTACAATCCAATCCTTATGGTCCAAATCCAAGTGATTTTTTATCAAATGTAAATAAATTTGAAGTTATTGAATCTACTTTAAGAGAAGGTGAACAATTTGCTAATGCCTTTTTCACAACTGAAAAAAAAATTGAAATTGCTAAAGCTTTAGATGATTTTGGTGTTGATTATATAGAATTAACAAGTCCAGTTGCAAGTGAACAAAGTAGAAGAGATTGTGAAGCAATTTGTAAATTGGGTTTAAAATCAAAAATTTTAACTCATATTAGATGTCATATGGATGATGCAAGAGTTGCTGTTGAAACTGGTGTTGATGGTGTTGATGTTGTTATTGGTACTTCCCAATTTTTAAGAAAATATAGTCATGGTAAAGATATGAATTATATTGCTCAAAGTGCAATTGAAGTTATAGAATTTGTTAAATCAAAAGGTATTGAAATTAGATTTAGTAGTGAAGATAGTTTTAGAAGTGATATTGTTGATTTATTAAATATTTATAGAACTGTTGATAAAATTGGTGTAAATAGAGTTGGTATTGCTGATACTGTTGGTTGTGCAAATCCAAGACAAGTTTATGAATTGGTTAAAACTTTAAAATCAGTTGTTAGTTGTGATATTGAATGTCATTTTCATAATGATACTGGTTGTGCAATTGCAAATGCTTATACTGCATTAGAAGCAGGTGCAAAATTAATTGATGTTTCAGTATTGGGTATTGGTGAAAGAAATGGTATTACTCCATTAGGTGCATTAATGGCAAGAATGATTACTGCTGATAGAGATTATGTTTTATCAAAATATAAATTACATAAATTAAGAGATTTAGAAAATTTAGTTGCTGATGCTGTACAAGTTAATATACCTTTCAATAATCCAATTACTGGATTTTGTGCTTTTACTCATAAAGCTGGTATTCATGCAAAAGCTATATTGGCAAATCCAAGTACTTATGAAATTTTAAATCCTTCTGATTTTGGTTTAACAAGATATATTCATTTTGCAAATAGATTAACTGGTTGGAATGCAATTAAATCAAGAGTTGATCAATTAAATTTAAATTTAACTGATGATCAAGTTAAAGAAGTTACAAATAAAATTAAAAAATTGGGTGATGTAAGGCAATTAAATATTGATGATGTTGATTCTATAATTAAAGATTTTCATCAAGAACAATCAACTCCTGCTTTAAAACCTATAAGTAATGGTAATGAAGATGATGTTGAACAAGATTTAAAAAGACAAAAAGTTGAATAAGAAATTTAGTGGTTTCTAATATATAAAAGTATTTATTTTAAAAAAACATACTTGAATTTCTCTTTTCATCATCATTACCAAATTCATGAACACCTTGTTCAACATTTGCAACTGAGAATTCTAAATCATCATTTGTAATTGAATCCCAATATTTATAAATCATCATTATTGTAAAAATATTACAAACACTTGCAAAAAATAATCCATCAACATAATGTGAAGCACCACGACATATTTGATCACTAAATACATAAGCCAAAATTTGACCAGCAACAAAGAAAAATATACCTAAACATATTGAACCTAATGGCCAATAAGAATCTAATGCAAATATAACTAATATAATTTGTGATATAATATATGAAAATAATATTATTGCATTTAATAAATATGATATTATAAATAATGTAGTTGTTTTTCTAAAATCTAAACTTGTATTCCAATGTTTAAAAGTTATTAAACTAACTATAAAATTTATTATAAACCAAATTAAACAAGTTAAACGTAAAATCCACATTGATTTTTTAGTTCCATCTTCCCAAAATTGAAAGCATAATAATCCATTATAAAATAAACATAAACAAACTGATGATGCAATACCAATTTGTAAACTTACAAAATATGCAAATGATGAACTTGAAGGTGGTGAAACTCCACAATCAACAATTAATGATGAAACAATTAATGCTAATAATAAATAAAAAAATTGTAACATTTCTGTTCTACCAATTGCTGTATATTTTGCTCTTACATTAAATATAATAATTAATAATATAATTAATCCACCAAAATGAACAAATGCATTACCAATTTGAAATATCATTGTATTTGCTAATTCAACTGATCTTGCATAACAATCAGGCACTATACCACGTTGGAAAAAAGCTGTTTGATTAACTGCTCCAACGACTGAACATAATGGTAAAGCTGTTTTATTACATATATGATCAAATGATCCAAATGTCATTACACCTAGAACAAATCGAAATCAAATCAGATTCAAAATTTTTTTTTTTTTGTTTCTATTTTTATTTCGCTAAAAATAGATAGAAGGAAAATAATATTCAAACTATGTAACGTGTTTGAAAATTGGAAATTTTTACATAAATACAAATATATATTTGCTTATATACAATCATTACACGTTAAAAATAAATAAACCACTTTTTAATATTTATTAGGTGGTGGAGCTGAGAAATAACAAAGTTGGTCTCAAGTTAGAAGGAACACACTTTTAATATTTATAAGGTGGTGGAGCTGCAAATTCAAATAAACCATAACCAAATGATTCTTGATGAGGTAAACCAGGATGAAATTTTTTATCTTCCTTAATTTGACTTAATTTCTTATTGATCTTGTTAATATCAATATAATTAATTGATTTTTCATGAGATTTAATTGTTTTGATTGGTGATGTACTAATTGTACGTTGTGGTACAAAATTAAGTATATTTGAGTTACCTAATCCAACACCAATGACTTTATTGTTGTTGTTGTTGTTGTTGTTGTTATCATAAGCTGGTGGGGTTTGAGTTTGTTTCACAAATTCTTCATATAAGTTCATTGGTTTTATTCTTTGAGGTGTTGGTTGTTGAATTTTAGATGACGTTGTAGATGATATTGAAGGTGTAGTTGTAGATGATGGTGTAACTGGTAAAGAAGAAGAGGATATTGGAGTTGTTGAAACAAAAGTTGAAGTTTCCAGTACTTCTTGTTGCTCTTGTTCTTGTTCTTGTTTTGCTTTTGATTTCTTCATCTTTATAGTTCTTCTTTTAGGTATTGGAACATCTTTATTTGTATGTTTATAAAAGCTATTTGATTGAATAGATGAAATATCTTTTAAAATATCATCAGTTTTATTATTATCAACCAAAATTTCAATTGGAATTCCATTATTTTGATTATTATATTGTTGATATTTATTTAATTCAAAATGATTTGATGATAATGAATTTAATAAATTTGGATAATTTGAAATTTTATTAATTTTATCTAAATTAGTTCTTTGAATTATATTTCTAAATTTTGGTATTTTAAGACTTAATGATTCTCTTTTCTTAAACAATTCTAAATTTTTTTGTAAATTTTTTGATGAATAAATTAATTCTTCATCATCTAATTTTAATGATGATGTAGTTGTTGTTGATGAAGGTATATTTGCTAATCTTGAAGTTAATTCATTGATATTATTATCCAAATTTAAATATTTTAATGATAATTGATGAATTAAAGTTGGTAATGTTTCTCTAAATAAATCTCTTATTTGATCTTCAATTTGTTTTTGTAAAAAATTAGCTAAAACTTGTACAGTATCAAATGTAGAACTAACTTTTATAGAATCTAATGGATCATTTCTAAACACCAATGTTAAACCTTTTGATTTTGAAAATACTATAATCCCAATACCACTAATTTTGATATCACTTAATTTTAAATCTAATGGTATAGCAAATTCTTCACTTGCTAAAACAATATTTGGTGTTGTAAATAAATTATTTTCAATTGAATTATTTTCATGAATATGTAAAGGATTTGCATGAACTTTTGTATGTAAAGTTAAATGAAAATCACCTTGATAATTGATTTTAAATATACCTCTAAATCTATCCTTATCTAATTCACCAATTTCTAAAATTTCAAAATTGGGGGCAATTTTACCAAAACATAAATCTTTAATTATAATATTTGATGCTAAGATACTTGGTGATTTACCTGAATTTAAAGCTGTTGTAAGAATATCTTTACACAAAAAGGATAAATTCTCATCATCAATTTGATCCCAATTTATATTGAATGACATGGTTTATGATTAGTGATAGGTTTTGAAAATAATTGAATAAGTATAGGATAATAATGGTTGATGGTTGATGGTTTAATGGTTTAATGATAAATATGATTGGTGTGAAATGATATCAAATCAAAAAGAAAGCAAAAATAATTTTTTATATGTAAAATGCAAAAAAAAAAAAAAAAAAATTTGTATGGGGAGATAAAATAAAAAAAATCACGAGGTCGTGCACTTTGGACATTTGCCTCTTACAAACTATATATGAATAACAAGCGATTAAATCAACTAATTGAGTTGATACAATTTGCTTACCATCTTTTTCGTTATGATCTTAGTCTATACGACTTTAAATTAGTTTGTTTGTATGCTTATGTATGTACATATGGTAGCATCAGGAATAAATGATGTCAAAATAATTTTTTTAATCCCTTGTGCACGATTATTTATTACTATACATTTTTCATCTTTATTAACCATCTAATAAAATTAACCAAATCGCGTTTCTATTATTAATTAATACACATGGATAATGAAAATATAATATACAATTATAACTTATACGATTCAGATCAACAAATCATCAACTTCTCAAAGTTTAAAGACAAAGTAGTTATTGTTGTTAATGTTGCTAGTCTATGTGGTTTTACACCTCAATATGATCAATTACAATTATTATATCATAAATATCATAAATTAGGTTTAGAAATTTTAGCATTTCCATGTAATCAATTTGGAAATCAAGAACCATTAACTGATAAACAAATTGAAAAATCAGTTAAAGAAAAATTTGGTGTCACATTTCCAATTATGAAAAAAATTAATGTAAATGGTGATTATGAATCTAATTTTTATAAATTTTTAAAAAATGAAAAGCAAGATATATTGGGTTTTAAAGGTATACGATGGAATTTTGAAAAATTCATTATTAATAAACAAGGAAAAGTTGTACAAAGATTTAATTCAATTATTACTCCATTACAATTTGAATCTTATATTAAAAAATTGTTATTAGAATAAGATCTCAATTTTTTTGCTTCTTTTTTGTTGATGTTATATCCGGTGTTGAAGTTTGTGATCTTTTTAAACCATTCATCATATCAGGATTTACTTCTTTTAATACACATGCTAATAAAGTTGTACATCTTCTTGATATTTCACCAACATTTCTACTTTGAAAGAAAAAATCAAATTGAAATAATGGTGATTGACGTATTGTTTCTTTAATTTTTTCATAAACATCTGATGAATCAATACCAAATCTATATAATTGAACTAATAAAAATCTATCTTCTTCTTCACTAAATAATTTTTTATTTGTTGAAGTTGGTGGATACTTTAAAGTCAATTCTTGTAATGGATATTTATATTGTGATAATTTTCTACGTAAAGCTTCCTTTTGAATTTTAATTTTTAAAATTTTTTCTTCACCTAATTCAATTTGATTTATAAATTTTTCAAATCCTTCAATTAATTGATAATTTTTCCAAAATGCTTTTGCATAATCTCTAACTTCTTCTTCTGATTTATCTGGAAATTCCATTGCAATTAATGGTATTGAATTTCTACCATATTTAGTAGATGTCGATATAAAATGATGAAAATCTCTTCTATTCCAATTACTATAACCTTGTTTTAATAGTTCCTCTTTTAATTTAATTTCTTCATCAGTTAATGGTCTTGAATTTTCAATTTCTTTTTGTTCTAATTCATCTTCAGATTTAAAATTTATTTGTTTTTTATAATAATTTTGTTGTAATTGATGTAATTCCCATAATTTTGTTGGATAAAATTGATGATCAAAAATATTCAATTGTTTTGGAGGTTTTGGTCCCAGTTTACCAATATTTGAATTTGCTGTTGTTGATGAATTTGATGATCTACCAGTATTTAAAACATCTTTATAATACATATCAATTGAATAATTTTCTTTACGTTCTCTTTTACCTGGATTAATCCATGCATGTCCAATATTTGTTATAGCATTTACATCTTTTTTTTTAAAATCAACACCATTCCATTCATAAACTGATTCATCATTTGAAAAATTTTGTAAAGCATTTAAATTTAATTTTGCATATCTTTGATTCAATTCTTGAGTTTTTTCTTCTGATCTTTTAAGTAAATCTTCAATATCTAATTCTGAAGATCCATTGTTGGTATCAGATTTAAATACATCTTGTGCACCAAATTGTATCATATCTAATAAATCATTTTTATTTGCTGGTTTATTACTTTCTCTATTACCTTGAATAACTAATTGATCTAATCTTAATTTTTGAGTTGCTCTTTCTAAAACTTTTTCTTCAATTGCATTTTCAGTTATAAATCTAAATACTTTAACTTGTTTTGTTTGACCAATTCTATGAGCTCTATCCATTGCTTGTAAATCAGCTTGTGGATTCCAATCAGAATCAAATAATACAACTACATCTGCTGTTGTTAAATTAATACCTAATCCACCAGCTCTTGTAGTTAATAAAAAAATAAATTTTTTTGAATTTGGTTCATTATATTCATCAATTGCTTTTATTCTATCACTATGATCAGTTGATCCATCAATTCTACAATATTCATATTGTCTAAAAAAGCAATAATCTTCTAAAATATCTAATAATCTTGACATTTGACTAAAAATTAAAACTCTTGAACCTTCACTTTTAAATTTTTTCAACATTTTATCTAAAATTAATAATTTTTGTGAATTATAAACTAAATGTTCATCAGTTGTATATGGTGGACCAGGTTCAACACCTTCAAATAAATATGGATGATTACAACATTTTCTTAATTGCATTACAATATTCAATAATCTTGTTTTTGATTCCTTTTTATTTGCACCATTAACAGCATCAATATCTTTTTCCAATATTTTTTTATAAACTTTTTTTTGTAAATCTGTCATACCAATATAAACATTTAATTCTTTTTTTGGTAATAAGGATTTTTCAACATCAGCTTTAATTCTTCTTAATAAAAATGGTTTTAAAACTTTATGTAATTGTTTTATAACTTGTTCATCTTCTTCTTTGAACCATTCATCAAATGATTCATTATCAGCAAATACATCAGGTAATATAAAATTTAATAATGCCCATAATTCTCGAAGATTATTTTGTAAAGGAGTACCAGTGATTAATAATCTATTTTTTGAATGAAATAATCTTATAATTTGTGATAATAATGATTCTTCATTTTTAATTCTATGAGCTTCATCAATAATTATATATTCCCAATTAAATTTTTTAAAAATTGATTTTTCTCGAATTACAATTTCATAAGATGCAATTATAACATCAAATTCACATGTTAAAACTTTATCTTTAATCAATTCATGTCTTTCATCTTTATCACCTTGTATAACCAATGGTTTAATATCAGGAATCCATCTTTTAAATTCTCTATACCAATTATCTAATGTTGATTTTGGTGCTATTACTATATGAGGACCATTTATTTTATGAATAAATCTTAAATAACCAAGAAATGAAATTGTTTGTAAAGTTTTACCTAAACCCATTTCATCAGCTAATATACCACTTAAATGATTTTCATATAAATTAATTAACCAATTTAATCCTTGAATTTGATATGGTCTCATTTTACCATGTATATAACTTGGACTATCAACAAATTCCATTATAGTATTAGAATCATCATCATTTTTTAATAAATTTTCATCTTCTTCTTTTTCAGTTAATCTTCGTTTATTATGAGTAGAAGTTATATTGGTTAATATTTCTTTGATTAATGGATCCTTATTGGCTTTGGCTTCTATGAAATGTTGAAATAGATTAGTTAATCCTAATAAATATTTAAATCTACTTTTTGTTCTTTCAATATCAACTTGTTGTTTTTCAGTAGTTGTAAAATATTTTGATTTATTATCAGTAAATGATACATTTTCTTTTAAGATATCATCTAATGATGGAGTCTGGTTGTAATTGTTAGTACATCATACGCGTGTTGATACATGGAATTTCTTCACATACCGTTTCAGAACTCATTGTTGTTAAATCAAAATTGAAATTGAAATTTATTTTTCGTGTGTTTGAAGAAATTAGAATAAAACAAATTTTATATTCACCTACTTATTTTTCATTCTTTTTATGAACTAATTTTCTATGTCTTGTTAATGAATCACATCTATAAAATGATTTACCACAATGAACTTCTTCACAACAATATAAAATTTCTTTAATATCTTTTTCAAATTTTTTATGTTTTTCTTTAACTAAACCATTAATAACATGATGATAATGAATATGATGTCTAATATCACCTTTTTTAGAAATACCAATAAAATGAATTGGACATTTCTCAACCGGACATATATAACATCTTTTTTGAAACAAATTATTTAATTGATTATTGATATAATGATCAATTAAATCTAAATAATTTTCAAATTTAATTGAACAATGAGAACAATAAATATCTGATTCAACTAATTTAACACGTTCAATTAATCTTTTTGAATATAATTGTAATAAATTAGTTTTAAAATTTGTAATATCAATTTTTTCCTTTGAAATACAATGATTAGGAAATTCTTTTCTACGTGTGGTGGTAACTGTTGTGGTTGATTCAATTGAACTTATAGGTGAAGAAGGTGGGGAATCATTGGTAATTTCATTATTGATTGATAAATCATCAGTAATTGCTGTTGAAGGTGGTGAATTTAATGAAGATTCAAAAATTTCAGATTCTTTACTAGTTGAGATTTGTTCATCATCTTGAATTGGATCCATGGATTCATTAGATACTTCGATATCACCTCCACAATCACCTTTATTTCCATCTTTATATAAAAATTCATCATCTTCACTAGTGAATGAAAAACTTTCAGAAAATTTTCTTTCAACATTATGAGGAGGTTGTGTTATTTGTTGTGGTGTTGAATAAAAACTAAAATCACTATTTGGAGAATCATCATTATCATTCAACAAGAAATCTAATGAATAATTTGATTTGAAAATATGTTCATTTACTGGTTCTGGTTCAAGAATAATATTTCTTAATTGATTATAATCTAATTCATAATTATCAATTAAACCTTGTTGTTGTTCATTCTGGTGTCTAAATTGTTGGAATAGTTTTAATTTATGAAATCCTCCATCTTCAATGAAAACATTATCTAAATCAAATGACATCCAAATTAAATAACCAATAAGCCTACCTAGATCAATACAGATCAATTAATGATGGAAATTTTGAAATATACGGGGGGATGTGTGTTTAATATATACCAAAAGTGAATTAAGTTTTATAAATTGATATTGTGACATTATGGATATATAATAATATTAAATTATTTCTTTGGTATAAATTTGAAAAATAGAAATAAAATCTGTATGTGTATGATTACTCTCAGCCAATTTGATTGTCAATATCTGATCTATATAGCTTTCTTCGTGGATATCGTTTGTTGATTTTCAGGTCATATTTGATGATATTCAGTGGTAAATGTGTAGTACATTTTGTTGATCTATAATAGAAAGATTTAATTTCTTCTCGTCAAAAATTAAGCTTTTTTTTTTAATCCTGTTTCAGAATATTGATCTATAGTTAAGCAATACAACACACTTCATATATGAACTTAATTCTCCAAATCAGGAACAATTCATAAGCATGGTTTTAGTGTAAATTTTTATTATTATTTACCCCCTAAAGATGTTGTCAAGTCTACTATTACTTTGCTTCTACACATCAAAATGACATATAAATTAAGATTTGTAATAACAACGATTAATAGTTGTAGTCTCAACAATTGACTAAAGAATCAAAAAAACCATCATCTAAAAAATACAATTCATCATCAAGTTACGAAAAATCCCAAACAGAATATCGAAAACATCAACACCAGAAAATTATCAACTAAGATTAGATTACGTTGGATAAATCGTAATCTGTTCATTCTTTGAACAATCTTCATTTTTGAAAATTAACAATTTATAAATATTACGTAACGTCATTATACATTAAAATTGACTTGGTTTTTCTCTATAAAATCTATATGGATGTAATTTCGACTTTATACCATTTGGTTTTTTAATTTCTCCATCTTCAACTTCACCTATATCTAAATCAAATTCATGTAAACTATCATCATCATTATTCGATTTCCCCTTAAATAATCTATTTGAAGAAAATTTTTCTTTTAATTTATTTGGTATCACTGTTTGTTGATTTAAATCATAATCTTCTCTTCTACCAGTATCTAAATCAACATCTTTTAAATGTACCCATTTTGTCTTTTTAAAAATTTTGAAACCAAAATACATAACAAAAAAAAATGGTATTAAAATATAAGCATCAACCCAATCGCCAGCTTGAAAAGGTTTAAAATATGAATAACCTTGTATAAGTGTCAAGATTATATTTAGGACTAAACCAAATAATGGTAAAATAGGATACCATAAACCTTTATAAACTAATTCATCAGTTGATCTACCTTGAATTTTCATTGCTTGTCTAAATCTTATATGATAAAAACAAACACTACCCCATACAATAAATACAGCAACACCAGAAATATTTATAATATATGAATAAGCATTTGCTGCATTTGTACTTTGATTCATCATTGCAATTAATCCAATTGTATTTACAAACATTATTGCAGGAATTGGTATACCTCTATTTGTAACTTTTCTAAAAAATTTTGGTGCAAAACCTTCATTTGCTAAATTAACAACAGTTCTTGAACCAGTATAAATTGATGAATTTATTGCTGATATACAAATAACAATAATAAATGCATTTACTAAATGAACACCAGATTCCCAACCTGCTCTACCAATAGCTATTGACATTGGACTTTTTAATAATCCATCTCTTGTTAAACCTGGATCATTATATGGTACAGTTATACCATAAGATAAAGCAATTCCCACATAAATTAATAAAATTCTCCAAAAAGTTTGACGTATTGCTGATGGTACTGCTTTTGCAGGATTACGAGCTTCTGAAGCTGTAACTGCAACAATTTCAGTACCTGAATAAAATTGTGAAGCAAAAATTAAACATTTTACAAATGACGGGAATCCATTTGCAAAAGGACCAGGATTTTTCCAATATTGAAATCCAAATGCTGAATGACCTTTTATACCACCAGCACAATAAACAATTGAAAAAATATAAAATGCAACTAATCCAATAATTTTAAATAAAGCTAAATAAAATTCAATTTCTCCAAATAATCCAACTCCCATTATAATTTGAAATATTGAAAATACAAACCAAAGCATTAATACATATGCATATAATGGTACTTTATCTCCTGACCAAAATTGTAAAACTGATGAAGTTGCATTATATTCTGAACTTAATGTAAATACCCATATTATAACATAATACCATCCAACAGTAAAACCAAATGCTTCATCAACTAATTTTGCTCCTAATGTTGAAAATGTTCCACCTGTGGGGAAAGTTGTAACTAATTCTCCTAAACTTTGCATCATACATAAAGCAACAAATCCAACAATTACAAAACTAATTAATAATGCCGCTGGTCCATTAATTAATGCTAATGATGCCAGTACTGTAATACCTGGTCCTATTATACCTGCCAATGCCATTAATGATAGATGTCTTGCTTTTAAATCATATTTTAACCCTGTTTGCTCATCTGAATTTGTTTTTACTTTAATTAGGGAATGTTCATCATCATCTAAACTACCATGATGATAACTACTTGCACCAGATAAAGTCTCTCGTTTATCTGGTGAATCTAATTGATTCAGACTATTGGACCTTAGCATAGTTATATATATCTGGGGAATTAAAGTAAATCTGATTGAAAAAAAAATTAAAGATTACAAATAAATATAAATAAAAGCAACGGCGGTTGCAATTTTTGGACGTGCAAGATCTACCAATTCCATGTAAATTAATTAAAACCCTTTACGCCACACTATTAAAATTAAGGAAGTTGAACCAAATGAATTTCCTAAATTGGTGATATAAAAGTGTTGGATCAATATTGGAAGAATCCATTTAATTTAAAGAAATGGGTTTAAAATTCAGTGAATCTTGGACTACATGAGTTTCATAGATGCAAAAGAAAAAAAAAAATATTTGTTCTATTTTATTTCGGAGTTAAGATGTAAGGCCCGGATTTCAATTTTAAATCTTGATCGTTATACCATCATCACAGTGATATTTGATATAAAAACCTTTAAAGAATCCTATTGATTGAAGTATATTTTTATAAATATTACTCTTTATCACGTAATTTTAGCTAAAATTTCAAATCTGCAAACTTTAAATTTTATACTCAATACGTCATATTTAAGCTTTTTAGACATATTCAACTTTCCATTTGCAGTTGTAGATCAATTTCAATTACAATCATCAATAGGATATAAACTCGAGTATTTTAAAATGAAATTGATTATTTTTTGATAGTGTTCAAACAATTTCCATATTTTAAAAACTAATTTTATAATTCTAGAGTTTGCCATAACAAGTTTTAAACTAAATTGAACAAATTCAATCACCTGTGAGAGAACTGAAAAACTTTCACTCAATTCCTTCCAGATTAAACTAATGCATTGAATTTTGAATATAGTGAGACCGATCAGATTCTTAGCTATACTAACTAATAAATCACACTCGGATGCAAAGTCGTCACACGATCCAAATAAAAAATAATCATCTAGTGTATCAAAAATGATGATTACTCGTTATCGGGCTTGATCTACCCCATCACCAGAACCTGTCTATTCTATAGCATATAAGAATGTAGGGCAGAAATAGGGGCATGAATGATAAAGAAAAAGAAGAAAAGAAAAAGATCAACAAAAATTGGAAAAACCTTTTTTATAGTAACCAAATATTTGCATCCATACATCAAAATATTCAACTAAGAATCAATCAATTGATCGAAATCATCAACTATGTGACTATCTTATTATGAAACTTTTTTTTTATTAAACTTATAAATAAATATATCTATGTGAACTGAAAGCTTGTATTAAATGCGAATTGATTGATTGGGTTAAATAATTTAATTGAATTTCATTTTTATTCCTTTTCTGGTCTTAAATCTGATCTTCTTGGTGCTTCTAATGGATGTAATTGAGCTAAATAAGTTATTGCCCACATTAAATAACACATAGCTAAGCCTAATATAACTGATGATCTAAAAACAGTTGTGTTTTCTTTTGGAGCAAATACCCAAGCCAAACATGATAAAGCAATCGTTACTATAAGCACTGCAACAACAGTATATCTAAACCAAATAAATGTTAGTATACAAGTCTTGATTCCAATTTGGGACTAATTTCTTCACATACCCACTCATGATTAAATTATGTTGATAATAATAATAATTTTGTTGATATTTTTTTCTTGCGATTAGAGAAATTAAAGTTATTTATGTCATTACCACAACTGGTTTCAAATTGGTTATATAATGTTATTCAACCATTATACATTCATAAACAAATAGTTTATACTCATATTTATCAATTTTTACAATTACATTTTAAAAAAAATTTAAATTTTAAAATTAGAACTCAAGTTTTTACATCAATTGAAACTGGTCAATCTAATTTATTAATAAATTTATATGGTACAATATATATAAATGATTCAATTGGTGTTCCTATTGAAATTTGGATTCCCTTGGAATATCCGTTTAATGATGGTGTTCCATTAGTTTATATAAAACCAGATCATTTAAAAAATTGGTTTTTAAAACCAGGAAATCAAGTTGATACTCAAGGAAAATTTTATCATCCATATTTATCAAAATGGTATAGAGAAGGAAATGAGAATGGACAATTTAATTTAATTGAATTGATTAATATTGTGAATCAAAGTATAAATAATGAATGTCCAATTTCATTAGGTCCATCAATACCGAAAAATCAAGGGCCCGCATTACCACCAAAACCTATAAAACAGTCTCCACAACAACAACAACAGTCACAATCACAATCACAGGCTATTCCATTAAAATATCAATCCCCGCTACCTATTCCTACTGTGAATCCATATCCACGAGAAATTTCAACTTCACCAATACCTCCAAGATCAGTTAAAGCACAAGTTGCAGCAGCAACAGCAACACAAAAGCAACAACAACAACAACAACAACAACAACAACAAAGAGAGGTACCTTTACCTCCACCGGTAGATTTAATGGATAGAGATCTTGAAAATCAACCTAATCCACAACGAAAAGATTTACTCATACAATTATCAAATAAAATCAATTCAATTCTTTCTGAAACTCAATTAAATCAAGATATTGCTTTTACAAATGAAAATATAAAGAAAGTAGATGCATTATACAATCAATTGAATCATCATTGTCAACAAGCTATTGGAAATTCAAATAATCTTGATACTCATATAAATTATTTACAAACACAATTAATTAATTTAACTAATTTAAATGAAGAATTAAAAGAATTGGATAAGATTAATAATCAATCTAATGAGATTTATATAAATAGATCAACTTCATTATCTTTAGATGATATAATTATACCTGATCTGCCATTAGTTAAACAATTATATGAAGTTGTATGTCAAATCAAACTGATAAAAGATACAATATATTTAATTAATGAAAATGTCAATGATAACAACCTAGATTATTGTGTGAAAACAATTCGAAATTTAGGAAGAGATTTATTTTGGTTAGAATTAACAAAGAATGAAATAGCTAAAATTATAAATTTAAATGTATGAACTTGGTAGCATTTGTAAGATTAACAAAATTTCTCTTTGAAAAATTTGATTGTTTTTTTTTTTTTTTTTGAGCAGAGTTAGAGTAACAAATGTCAAAGGAAGAATTTATGATTAAACCTGAAACGGTTACACCAGCTAATAACACATCTGAATGGCCATTGTTATTGAAAAACTATGATAAATTATTAGTTAGATCCGGTCATTATACTCCAATACCAGCGGGTTCATCACCATATTCAAGAGATATTAAAAGTTATATTTCATCAGGGGTTATTAATCTTGATAAACCATCAAATCCATCATCACATGAAGTTGTTGCTTGGATTAAAAGAATATTAAGAGTTGAAAAAACTGGTCATTCAGGTACTTTAGATCCAAAAGTTACTGGATGTTTAATTGTTTGTATTGATAGAGCAACAAGATTAGTTAAATCTCAACAAGGTGCAGGTAAAGAATATGTTTGTATAGTTAGATTACATGATCAATTAAAAGAATCAAAAGAATTAAATAGAGCATTAGAAAATTTAACTGGTGCATTATTTCAAAGACCACCATTAATTTCTGCTGTTAAAAGACAATTAAGAGTTAGAACAATTTATGATTCAAAATTAATTGAATTTGATAATAAAAGAGGTTTAGGTGTATTTTGGGCATCATGTGAAGCTGGTACATATATGAGAACTTTATGTGTTCATTTAGGTATGTTATTAGGTGTTGGTGGTCATATGCAAGAATTAAGAAGAGTTAGAAGTGGTGCTATGAGTGAATCTGATGATATGGTTACATTACATGATGTTTTAGATGCTCAATATGTTTATGATAATACAAGAGATGAATCATATTTAAGAAAAATTATTAAACCTTTAGAAACTTTATTAGTTGGTTATAAAAGAATTGTTGTAAAAGATTCTGCTGTAAATTCAGTTTGTTATGGTGCTAAATTAATGATACCTGGTTTATTAAGATATGAAGAAGGTATTGAATTATATGATGAAGTTGTTTTAATTACAACAAAAGGTGAAGCAATTGCAATTGGTATTGCACAAATGACAACTGTTGATTTACAAGGTTGTGATCATGGTATTGTTGCAAAAGTTAAAAGATGTATTATGGAAAGAGATACTTATCCAAGAAGATGGGGTTTAGGTCCAATTGCTCAAAAAAAGAAACAATTAAAAGCTGATGGTAAATTAGATAAATTTGGTAGAATTAATGAAAATACTCCAGATAATTGGAAAAAAGATTATAAAGATTTAGATGAACAACCAGCTCCACCAGTTCCTGAATCAAAATTGAAAACTCCAGAAATACAGAAACCAAAATTGGTAGAAGAACCAGAACAACCACCAAAAGAAGAATCTGAACCAAAGAAGGATAAAAAGGAAAAGAAAGATAAAAAAGACAAAAAGGAAAAGAAGGAAAAGAAGGATAAAAAGAGAAAATCTGATGATAATGAATCTGGTGAAAAAAAGAAGAAAAAATCAAAAAAAGATTAAAGACGATATTATAGCTTTCCTGTATATTAGACAGTTTCTCTCTTATTCAACAATATAAATTTTTATTTAAAAAATCATAATTTTCTTTACACAGTTTTAAAAATCTACCAATTTGTAAATCACATAAACTTTTTTTATTTTCATCATGAATTTGAATATAAATTTGTTTTAAATATTGTAAAACTAAAACAGTTAATGATTTATCTAATAAAGTAGACCCATTTAATTTATTTTTTAAATTTATAAAAATTTCCATTTTCCGTTCAGTTGAATTTTCAAATTTTGAAAAACTTAAAATTAATAAAAAATTAAAAAATTTAAAAGTTGAATTTTCAAATTTTTTTAATAAATCAGGGTATGATTTTGGTCCTTTAAAAATTAATTGATTAGTTGATTCCATAACTTTGTTACCAAAAGTAAAATAATTCAAGCTAAAAGTATTACTATTTGACGATGATTCTGATTCGAAAATTTTTTGTAATTTTATATATAAATCATTTTTAAATGGTGAATTATTTTTTGGTGATGATTCATAATTTAATAATATTAATAAATTTATCATTGAAAATATTAATAAATCTTGATTTGGTTTTAAATTGATAATCTTCAAATGGTAATACTTTGATGCTTGAATATCATTCTTATGATGGTAATACAAAGCAATTAAATAATAAATATTTGGATATAAATTTTCTAAATTTTTATAATCTTCTTTGGTTAATCCAAGATTATTTTTAATCATAAATGAATTTAATGATTCAAATTTAAATTCACCTTGTAAAAAACTTATATAATTTTGATAAAATTTAATTAAATATTTTAATTTATCTAATCTAAAAGAATCTAATTGTAAAGTTTCAAGGGTTATAGGTTTACTAGTTTGCTTTTTACCTAATAAAATTGATTTTTGATTTTCAATTAATTCCAATGCTTTTTGAAATTTTTTATTTGAAATTTCTAAATTCTCTTTTAAATTTGTAAGGGCATGGAAAATTAAAAGTCCAATCATAAAATCAATTGGTGTAAACCACTTATAAAAAGCTTTTTTTTGAAAATTAAAAACACCACTAACAGTCCAATTTTTATATTTTTCTTCATAATGAACTTTGGAAATTTTATCCAATTCATTTAAAATTAATTTGGAATTTTCATATTCATTCAAAATTAAATTTGCACTAGTTTGTGCAAATAAAACTTGAATTTGTTGAATTGATGATGGATCAATAACTTTATTTAACAATTCAAGTGCTAAAAGGGAACTTCCCTTTTCAATATGCATATTTGCACAATAAATTATTGCAACATTTTTAAAAAATTGATGATGATTATCACCTTTTATAAAATTTTGTAATTTAATAAAAGCTAAATCATCATCCATTAATTCAATCTTTTTCAATTGTAATATTGATGAATAATCATAATCATTGGATATGATAAAATAATTAATCAGTTCATCGTATAATTTAAAAATATATGGTTTATTTTTGAGTATATCTAAATTTATCAATGTAAAATTATAAACTGCATTCAATAAGTTATGTTTCTTTGCAAGGGTGATTCCTTCTGATATGAATGTCAAAGCTGATTCTTTATTTGCTATATTGTTATAAATGATTTGACTTATTGAAAATAATACGTATAATTTTTGTTCAACCAGTAAACTATTAAAATATTTCTTACGTAAAATCAATAAACTTTTGATACTTAGTTGAATTAACTTGAAATATGTTAGTTGATCGCTTTCCGAATGTGAATTTTGAGTTATCTTTCTGGCCTTTTTAAGTAAAGAAATTGAATTTGTTGTATAAAATTCATACTTATTATTCATTTATTGATTTAGCGAAAAAAAAAAAAAAAATTATTATTATGTGGTTTATGTTATATCTATACAATTTTATACAATTTTGTTATTATCTATTTGTTGTTGTAATTTTCTATTTTTCATTCTTTCTTCGGTCAACTCTAGTTCATATTGATCTTGTATATCAGTTACAATCTTTTTAAATTCTTTTCTTAGAATTCCATATTCATTTGGTGAAGTTGGTGAATCTAATTTATCAATTTTTAATAAATTTAATTCTTTACGAAGTTTTGAAATTTCTTTATCTTTTGAATCTAAAGTATCAGATGATGATGTTGTTGTTGTTGATGATGATGTTGGTGGTGTTGGTGGTGTTTCTAATTGATTAATTTTTTTTCTATATTCTTGAATTAATTTTGATGAAGAATCTCGTGATATTTCATATTCTTTTGATAAATATTGATATGAAAATTGTAAATCATTTAATGCAGTTTTATATTCTTGTATTGATTTATCAACTTGTAAAAATGGTTGGGTTGTGGTGGTTGTTTTTGAGTTTATAATTGTATCTATACATTGTTGAAGGTATAAATCTTTTGATTCTATTGGTTGTGGTAGTACTATATTTCTTTGAGCTGCTAAATTAGCAAGATGTGAAAAAAGGGAATCAGAAGTAGTATCTTGAAATTTTTTCGGTGAACTTACAACTGAACTTGTTGTTGATGATGATGAATTTTCTTTAATATCTTCAATATAACCCAAGGCTAGACAAGATAAATTATGATTATTTAGTCTTAAAGTTAATTGATCAATTTCTTGATTGACTTCAATTAATTGTGATTGTAATGATGATTGTGTTTTTAATATTCTTATTAATGTTGATGGATCCAATTCTTCATGTAATACTATATCATTTATAAATTGTTGTGAAATTTGAATTTTATTTAATAAATAATCTCTTGAATCAATTTTCTCATCTATTAATGATTTGGTGTCATTTAATTCTTTTAGTGATATTATTGAATCTTTATTAATTTTATTCAGATCAAATACAGAATTTTCAATTAAAATTTTAAGATTTAAATAATTTGATTTTGATGATTTTGAATATATGAAGCTTTCTAAATCATCTTCATCATATAAAGTTGATGATGTTGAGCTTGATAAGCTGGGTACTATATTATTTTTAAGATGAGTTGAAAATGGATCTTGTAAGATTTGACTATTAAGATTAGTTGAATCTAATTTATTATTCATTTTTAATTGAAATTTAATTAATTCAGGTGTTGAATTTTGTAAATTATATTGATCACTAGAATCACTATGAGTTATTTTAAACGGTGAGCTCTTATTAAAAGCCTCTGGATTGATCATCTTTTGAGTCTCTGCTTCTTCTTTTAGTTCTTCTTGTTGTTTGATATAAGCAAGGAAAAAAAAAAATAAAAATGTGATTAATTTCAAATGTGGAAAAAATGGAAAATTGGCAAAATTGGCAAAATACCGCGTCTGTTTTTTTTTTTGTTTTGTTTACTAAACATTTATTGATTAATGCATGGTTTGGTATTGGTATTGTATCTTGATGCTATTATTGTAATTCAATGGTCTCGAATCACAAATTTGATAGTCTCTAATTTGTGTAATTCCAGGGTTCTCTCCATCAGGTCTTATTACAAGATCAATCTTCTACAGATCAGATTTGAATTCTAGCTTGGCATTGAATGTTGATTGTATCTATATTACTCAAATATGAAATGGTTATGACAATTTGAATCTTGTCTATTTTTGGTTAAAATTTGTCAAGTATTTCATATTTACTATGTTTTTTTTTATCGTATATATTAGGTAAAATCTATATAATAACTATATAGGAAAAACCTAGATGACTAATGTCAAACTTTTGTATCTTTTGTTTTTAAACTTTTATTTATATTGTTATATGTTTTGATTTGTCAAGTATTTCATATGCACTATGGAATTTGTCCAAATATTCTGATATAAATGAATAAAATCGGTTTCGTACTTTATATTAGAGCCACAACAGAGCATTATAATGAAAGATTGTTTTCTATTTCAAGTAGGTAATTAGATATTTAGAAGTTTTACTCTTAAGGGGCTTATTTTTAGTCGAATCTTTCTATCAGTCCAAAAGAGAAACAATTATATGAACTTCTTCACTTATTCGAGATCTCATATTCTTGGAAAACAATTTTGTTTCGACCTAGATTCAATGGAATTAGTCGGGCTTAATAGATGGAACTTGCTTAAGCGGCAGAATTATTTTCATTTTGAATTTCTTCATTGCGCGATGAAATAATATTTTAATTAATGGAAGAGATTCTTTCAAATGAACCATTTACTTCTATTCCCCCAAAATCACAATTCGCAACTAGATTTCTAACATTTAATGTCAATGGAATAAAAACAATATTCAATTATCATCCATGGAATAAATTTAATAATGATTTAAATAAAATATTCAACCTGTTACAAGGTGATATAATTACTTTACAAGAATTAAAATTAACTGAATCTTCACTATCCACTCTTAAAGATATAGGACACCTAAAGGATTATCGATCATTTATAACATTACCAAGTTTGAAAAAAGGTTATAGTGGAGTAGGATTATTTATCAAAAATAATATTCAAATTTTAAAAGCTGAAGAAGGTTTAACTGGATATTTAAGTAATAAAAAAGATGGTCAATTTTATAGAGACTTGGACTCTAATATTGGTGGGTATCCTAATGATATTTCACAAGATGAATCAATTCATATAGATTGTCAAGGTAGATCAATAGTTGTTGAATTGGCCAATAATTTGGTAGTGTTTGCATTATATTGTCCAGCAAATTCTTCAGCAAGTGAAGAAGGTGAATCCTACAGATTGAAGTTCTTATCAATTTTATTACAAAGATGTTATGAATTAAAATTTAATCATGGAAAAGAAATTATAATTATGGGTGATATTAATGTTTCATTAGATTTGATAGATAGTGCTGAAGGTATAAAAGATAGATTGATGAATAATTTAATTAAACCTTCAAATAATGGTCAAACTTTTGAATTAATCAATTACGAAGAATGTTGTAAATTTAAACAAAGTAAAAAATCAAGATGTTTATTAAATAAATTTGTAATTAGATCTTTATGGCAACAATTATCTGAAAAAGAAGAGGAAGACAAACAGTTTCTTTATGATACTACAAGGTTTATACAAGGTAGAAGGATTAATATGTATACTGTATGGAATACTTTGACAAATTCTCGACTTATAAATTTTGGTAGTAGAATTGATTTAATATTATGTAGTTGTCCAATTTTGATTGAATCAATTTCAAATGCTGATATCATGTCATCAATTTTAGGTAGTGATCATTGTCCTGTTTTCACTGATTTTAATTTAAAACAAAAAGAAACCAATTTAGAAGTTCCTAAAAGATTAGATTTTGAAGCAAAATATCATTACAAATTGAATAAAGCAAGAGATATATCGACATTATTTGGAAAAAAATCAAAAGAATCAACTCCAAAAGAATCTACTCCAGAAAATTCTACATCTATAAATTCACCACCCAAAGAATCTTCAGCTCAAGAAGAAATAAATAATAATAAACCCATGGATTCATCACAAGAAGGATCATTATCATCATCAAATGAATCAGTTCCATCAAATTGTAAAAAATCATCATCATCAAAATTCGTTTATAAATCTAGAAAAGAACCACCTAATAAAAAACAAAAATCAATTAGTACATATTTTGGTAAATAAAGACAAAATGAATTATAATTTACAAAGTTTCGATATCACATTCACTCAGGATTTAAAAAATTATTTAACATCAGTTTTACATAGAGTTCTTAATAACTTCACAAATCAAGAAAAGGTCAAGTGATATATAAATTATATACAAGATACTGGGGTAATACCTTTTTCCCATAGTTGATTTATCGTTCTCAAAGGAAGAGATTCAAATTACAATAATAATATATATACTAATACAAAATATAAACCAAATAAACTAAAATGAAAAATGAAGTAAATAAATAAGCAAAACTTTAAAAAACATCAATCAAGATTTTCTAAATTCACTTAAAACCGGATAAATAGCCTCAAAAGCAGCATAAATTTCTTCTCTTTGTTTAGCACCAGTTAAAACAATTTTACCACTAACAAAAATCAATAAAACAATTTTTGGTTTAACCATTCTATAAATTAATCCAGGGAATAATTCTGGTTCATAAGAACTAAATGTACCATGAGAAAATGCTAAACCTTCTAATCTAATTGGAAATTTTACATCACAAGATCCAACAATATTTTGAATTTTAAAATCAGTAAATTTTGCATTAAAACCTAATTTTTGTATAATTCTTGCATATTTTCTTGATGCTAATTTTGAATCATCTTCTGATTTTGCTCCTGTAACAACCATTTTACCCGATGCAAAAATTAATGCTGTAGTTTTTGGATCACGAATTCTCATAATAACAGCAGCAAATCTTTTTGGATTATATTCGGCATTTCTTGCATGTAATGCAATAGTTTTTAAATCTAATCTACAATCCAAATTTACTGTTGCCACTATATTTTGTAAAGTTGGTATAATACCAGATGCCGATCCTGAACCTTCATTTGGTTCATCGACATTTTCTTCCTCCTGTTTGGAGAAAACCATATCACTGACTTTCTTTGCATCAGATGCAGTTTTTATGGTTTGTGGTAATGAAATTGAATCCATACCTAATATCTATTACAATTTGATCACTAGACAAAAAAAACTTTATTTATACTAATGACTGGTCGTGTAAGATAGGAGAAAAAGCAAGTTTTATATGTAGGATGGATAACAAAAAGTATATTAAGGGGTTGCAAAAAAAGAATCTAAACTAAGATCATGTCAATCTTATCTCTTGACCTAACAGAACAAGAATAGATCAGGATCGATAATGTTACAACTAACATTGTTTCCAACACAGATTTAGTTATGTACTGTAATTGTTTCCCTTTATTTTTTTTTTCTTCAATTACCGCCTAAAAAATAGATAAATAGAGTAAAATATTATTGATTCATTAAATTTATTTCAAGTATTCTATAACATCCTAACGTTCTTTTAATAATTTATTTCTCTTTTCTTTCTTTCTTAATCTTTCTACTTTCTTTGCATGCATTTTAGTTGCCATTTTTTCATATCTTTCTTTTTCTTCTTTAATTTCTCTTCTTCTCTTTAAATCATCAATTCTTTGTTTCTTTATTGATTGCTTTTCATTCTTTAACTCATTTAATCTTTCTTTATATTGAGTTTCTTGTAATTTTTTCAGTTCTCTTTCTTTAAATGAATTTTTTTTACCAACACCTAATGATTTAACTCTAAAAGCATTTTTCTTCATTTTCCAATCTTTCCCATTAACCCTTGATCCTTCAGATATGTCCTTTGGTTCTATTGGATTGATATATTTCTTGGGTATTTCTTTATATTCAGATTGTGATAATTTACCATTGGTATTAGTACTCATCGTAGATTAAATTTATAAGTAATTTTTTTTTTTCTTCTTTAGAGCGATAAAAGATTACACAAACTAAATTAATTTTTCATTCATCATATACAATTTCATGTTTATCAATTAATAGTATAGCTTTTCTAATCCATTTTCTCGTTCTTGTATATTTACCATGACCATCATTATATCTTGGATGTTCCCAATGATTATCATAATATACCCAACCATCTTGTGATTTTGATTTATTATATTCCAAATCTATTTTCCAATTATTATCAATCCATTCCCACAGATAATTATATAAATCATTTTCAAAAATTGGAAATTCAAATTCATCTTTATTTAAAGTAATTGAAGGTGCCAATTCCAATGTTTGTTCATAACAGAAATTAGGTTTATCATTTGGATATAATAAACTACTCCAACCAATTCCAAACCATCTTCTTTCATTTTGTAAAATTTCAAATAAAACTATTTGTTTTAGCTGATTTGGATTTGACATTTTTTTCTTTAAAATTTTAAAATTTGATAAAGTTGGTAAACTATTAATACCATTATTATTATCTTCTATATCTGATGATGAAGAAGAATTTTGAATTTTAACATTTGTTATGTTTGTATTATTTTTTTGAATTTTTATTTCAAGTCCAGTTAAATAAACAATTATAATTCTTATATATAATGATCTCCAAAGTAATCTTCTCATTGCAAATGAATAAGGTGAATGGAATGAAAAGATAAATAAACCAAAAAACCATATAATTTTTTGAATTGATAAAATATGCTTTGTAATTAATAATTGTAAT
Source organism: Insectozyma morakotiae (assembly GCA_030564645.1). Classification (NCBI taxonomy): domain Eukaryota; kingdom Fungi; phylum Ascomycota; class Pichiomycetes; order Serinales; family Debaryomycetaceae; genus Insectozyma; species Insectozyma morakotiae. Next base: position 380,808 of record JAKTYD010000004.1, read on the forward strand.
GGAATTAATATTAATCCAATTATTATTAAATTTGAACAATTTTTATTTGTAAAATTAACTTCTTTTAATGGTCTTATTAACATTTCACTTCGTATTGTTAAATTATGTAATGTATATAAAATTTCTTCAATTGTTGGTTTTTCATCATTTTCAGATTCATAAATTGTTGAATTAATTGACCAAACTAAACTTGAAAAAATTAATGCAATACAAATTGGTAATATCAAATGACTTATCCAATGCCAATACATTACAAATACTGAATATATTACCATAACTAGAAAATTAAAATATTGATCATCATTTGTCCACGTTATAATTTCAAGAAAATTATCAATTAATAAAATATATGGGAAAATTTGTGATAATACAGTTGCTAAAACTGGTGATTCAGTTAATAGTTTTGTAGTTGGTGATGTTGATAATAGTTTTGTATGACTTGGTTCAAATGTTGCTCTTAGATAATTTTTAAATTCTGGCATATCCTTATTAAATATTGTTTCTTATTAAATCATTGATTGATTGAATCAAATTAATATGGGGAATCAACGAAGAGAAAAAAAATAATATCTATATCACATGACAAAATATTAATTGTTGCAAATTATACAAACTATAGACACAAATGATCAACTACTAGATAGTAAAGCTCTTATTGAAGCTACCTGAAGGTTGTAATTATACTAGCCTTATACATAAGACTCTATCCTGATTCATTTGACTGAATAAATATTAAATCTTGATGATTTTATCAACTAATCTTTTAATTCAGAATAATACCACATCGGATAAACTTCTTAAATGAGCTAAAGAGTGCAACTTTAAGCTTGAATTACTTCATACGATTGGAGAAGTCATATTAGAATCTATTTTTGAAGCAATTAAACATTGTTTGAAGAATCATTTAATAAATTTGACATTCTTCATTTCTTATTCACATGTTCTAAAGTTGTTTTTGAAGTTGAGTTAGATGTTGGTTGTTGAGTTTCTTCAAATGAAATTCAATGATAGATTCTTTATCAATAATTTATTGGGAGTTAGAAAATCATCATATTTAATTTGTTGTTTAATTTCAGTAACCAGTGTTGATATTCCTCAAATCATAATTAAAGAACTAGTTCCAAATGTGATAGAAGTTCAACTAAAAATAGATTGTTAAATATAACAAATATTATGTCATAGTTATGAAACAGTTAAGGAAATTGTCGATAAGAAAAAATTCGTATCCCTTATCAATGGAACAAAGGACTAGTCATAATTATTAGCAAAGGCTGTACCTCAAATGGAGCTTATCGTATTCAACGTTCTAGATGTAATAATCAAGAATTCATTAGCAAATCAAGAAAAAAAATTACATCTAAAGTTCTTAATAAATTTAAATATAAGTTAGTCTTAAATTTCATTTCAGTGTCCCTGCATAATTAAATAATAGAACAAATGAAATAAACAAATTTACTAATGATTATTAATCAATTGGACATATCTATTTTTTCAAAACTGTTCCGGATAAATTTAAAGCCATTGTTCTAATCTTGGCTTCAAAAGTATCATAATCTGTATAAGCCACTTGATTATTATTGTGTCAAACAATAAACTCAATTGAAACAATTGAAAATATTGCCAAGGTTTTATCTACTAAAGCTGCTACCAATTGTGCCTGTAATCAATGTCAATTAACTATGAAACAAAATGAATGTATTTATTGTATATAAATCAAATCAGATCCATTTGCTGTTGTTGTTCAATAATGATTTCTATATTTCTATTTGTTTCATTAGCTTATTCATTAAGAATCCATCATAAACAAGATTTGGCATGTGTTGCTTGTGGTGAAATGTTATCTGAATATGGTAATAATTATAAAGCCTTTTGTACAAATCCACCAGCATTAGGTTCAATGGCAATTTGTTTGATTGAAAACTTTAAAACTTATGAATATTTTCAAGATTTTTTAAAAGCTTGTTCATTAGATAAACAACAATTTTTTTTAGCTTATCAAAATGCAACCAATTTTGTTAATGATTTAAATGATACAAATTATCCAAGTAGAGTTTCGAAGTCAAATGTTATCTCTCATTGGACTCAATTATATACCAATGCAGAACAAATGAATTCAGGAGTTTATTTTGGATCTAGTTTAATTGGTTATTGGGGTTTAATTATATTGGTTGGTTGTTTATTTTATTGGTTTAATTTTTTATTCCCATATACTGCAAAAAATATTCATGGGAAATTTTCCAATTGGTTTAGAAGAATTTTCATACTTTCACCAACGTTTAATCATAGTCATGCTAATCCAATCAAAACAGGTTTAATTCCATTAAGATTTGAAACTTTGATTATTTTAGGTTGGTGTATACTTTGTATTATTTCATTATTAGTTGATACTCTTGGATTAAGTACTAATATTTGGGATTTGAAATCTAGAATTGGTTTAAGAGCGGGATTATTAGTTTCATTTAATATTCCATTATTAATTTTATTTGCTGGTAGAAATAATATTATTTCACTCAATGGTTAACTGGTTGGTCACAATCAAGATTTTTATTATTTCATAAATGGATTTCAAGAATTACATTCATATTATTAATTGTTCATGCTTCTTGTAAAACTCATATTTTGGTTTATCGTGGAGTATATTTATCAATGATGAGTATGGAATATATTAAATGGGGAATAGTTGGAATAGTATTTATGGGATTATTAATTGCCCATTCATGGCTGAAAATTAGAAATATCAATTATGAAATTTTTTTGATTTTACATCATATATTTGTAATTATTTTTATAATTTCTGCTTGGAAACATACAAATATACCTGAATGTAATGAATTTTATTATGCTGCTACTATTATATGGGCTATAGATAAATTTATAAGAATAATTCGAATTAGTTTATTTGGTGTAAGAAAGGCAAAATTACAATTAATTGGTAATGAAGTTATTAAGTTGGTAGTTGATAAACCTTTATGGTGGAATTCATTTCCTGGTTCAATTGCATATATTTATTTTTTGAAACCAACAATTTTTTATCAATCACATCCATTTTCAATAATTGATTCAGCATTAGAGGAAAATAAATTGACTTTTTTAATTAAAGTTAAACATGGTATAACTTATGAATTGTCCAAGAGACTTGAATCAAAACCTAATTTTATTGATGAAATCAATATATTAATTGAAGGCCCTTATTCTCAACGTCATTCAGGTAATTATTATGATAATATAGTTATGTTTAGAACTGGTACTGGAATATCTGGTTTATATCAAGCAGGAATTGAATTAATTAAACATCATTCACATAAAAGAGTTAAATTTTATTGGATAATTCGTCATGAAAAATCTATAAATTGGATGTTGAATGAATTATCAATATTACAAAATACAATCGTAGAACCAATAATCTATATAACAAACCTTAAAGAAGATGAAGAAGAATCCAAACGGAGAGAATCAATAAGTAAAAACGAGAAAAGTATAGACTTAAATTTGGATTCTATTTCAAGTATAAAGGCCGCATTACCATTTATAGAGTTTAGAAAAGGTCGACCAAAAATTTATGATTTGATATATGAAGAAGTTGAACTATCCAATAATTCAATTGCATTTATAACCTGTGGTAATCCACATTTTGTTGATGATGCAAGATGTGCAGTTAGAAATGTACTTCAATCAAATCCAAATAAACGAGTTGAATTATTTGAAGATTTCCAAGCTTGGTAGCGCGATAGAAAAATAGATACAAGAAATAAATATTTGAAAAAATTTTTCTTTTTTTTATCCACATCACTTTTTATTTTCAAAATGGTATGTGTTATCAACTAGTTGGACCAACATCCTCTTTGAATGACAAACGAAAGTTTTGTGCATCAGAGTGATTTGTTGTTATTTAGTACTACTTCTCCTTTGATGCACAGGCTGAGTATCTTCTGGTACTGTAGAGTTTTAGTTATTATTATATTTAGTATTTTTAACTAACTCAATGATCCAGCCTTCTAAAAAAGTTGCTCCAGCTCCATTAGCTTCTAAATCTGTTAAATCACAAAAATCTACTAATCCTTTAATTGAATCAACACCAAAAAACTTTGGTATTGGACAATCAATTCAACCAAAAAGAAATTTATCAAGATTTGTTAATTGGCCAGAATATGTTAGATTACAAAGACAAAAAAAAATTTTATCATTAAGATTAAAAGTTCCACCATCAATTGCACAATTTTCAAATACTTTAGATAAAAATACTGCAACTCAAACTTTTAAATTATTTAATAAATATAGACCAGAAACTTCACAAGAAAAAAAGGAAAGATTAACTAAAGAAGCTACTGCTATTACTCAAGGTAAAACTGCCCATGATGTTTCATCAAAACCAATTGTTGTTAAATATGGTTTAAATCATGTTGTTTCATTAATTGAAAATAAAAAAGCTAAATTAGTTTTAATTGCTAATGATGTTGATCCAATTGAATTAGTTGTATTTTTACCTGCTTTATGTAAAAAAATGGGTATTCCATATGCTATTGTTAAAGGTAAAGCAAGATTAGGTACTTTGGTTCATAAAAAAACTTCTGCAGTTGCTGCTTTAACTGAAGTTAACAGTGCTGATGAATCTGAATTATCAAAATTGATTTCAACTATAAATGCTAATTATATTGAAAAATATGAAGAAAATAAAAAACATTGGGGTGGTGGTATCATGGGTTCAAAAGCTCAAGATAAAATTGCTAAAAAGGCAAAAATCGCAGCAGCTGCAGCTTCAACCACTACTTCAAATTAAATAGATATATAGGACATCAATACATGATATGAAATCAACTAACAATACCTTTCTTCATCCTTTCAAATATCAATTTGCAACAATAAATAAACTGGTAGCGATTGGTTAGGGCTACAACCAGAAATATGGTACCTACACTACTTTTCTTGGTCACAGGAGTCGCATTAAAAGTATATACTAAAAAATTGATAGCGTTTTTTTCATTTACTATAAACATAGTTATATATAATTGTATGTTGAGTAATTAAACATCGTGGAGATTGATATAAAGAAACCCAAATCAAACCAAACCAAGTGAACGGAGAGAGGAGAGAAACAGAAATCCAGTCAAGATCCCATAAGTTTCAAATTTTCAATACTAACTTTTTTTTTTTTATCAAGAATCATGGCTAAATCAAAGAATCATACCAATCATAACCAAAACAAAAAAGCTCATAAAAACGGTATTAAAAAACCAAAAACTTATAAATATCCATCATTAAAAGGTGTTGATGCTAAATTTAGAAGAAACCACAGATATGCTTTACATGGTACTGCTAAAGCTTTAGCTAAAGCAAGAGCTGAAAAATCTGCTGCTTAAATTATTAATATTTTAAATCATTAATTGTATAACATAACATATTTATCAAAATTGGATTTATAAATTATAAATTTATGTACGGGTTTTAATAATATAAAAAATTATAAAGTATAAAAAAGAATATTGAATGTAGATTTTTGAATAGTTTCAGTTGAAGCATGGAATGATCCTAGTGACCATTCTCATTGCTCTATTTGAGTCTTATTGTTGTAAATCAAAGAAAATTTGAAAACTAGTAGAAAGAAAACTCTACTGTAGTAACATCATTGCTTTACAAATTTGAATTTATTGTCTCTTGAAGCAATTTGATCAGTTGTCAGTTCAATCTCCATGAAGAAGAACTATCTCTAGATTATCGCAATTTGGCTTTACAGCGATTACTTTTGTAATTTGAAAATAGATAAAGGTGATCAAAACATACCATCAATCTATCATACTTGAAAATCCATTTTGATAGACTAGTTTAATCAATTATTATACTTTCTACTAGATTCAAATTAATCTTCAAATCAGATACAAAAGGTAAGATTATTCTGAATTTCATCCGATTAATATGTTTATTCATAATTTTCATGTATTGAGATATAAGTAAAGCTGAAGCATAACAATTGCAAAAATTGCATAAATTGCATCCATGTTTGTTCTTCAATAGATTAGTTTAATCAGTTATTATTGTTTCTATTAGATTCAAATTGATCTTTTAAACAGATACAAGAGGTAGATTATTCATAATTTTTATGAATTAAGATATGTGTAAAACTGAAGCATAACAATTGTATAAACTTATCACGAATTAAATTGCATCCATGTTTGTTTTTCAATTGTAGTCCTTATTATCTTGTCAATGTTGATCAACAGTTAATTAGTTATGTATTTTTTTGTAATTATTTGCATATTTTGGCTGCAAAAAATAACATGTTTCACAATTAATTAATGTCAGAGCACCATAGAATATATATTACAAATTTACCTCATCAAACTAAAGAAAATGAATTAGAAGAATTATTACATGAATATGAGCCGTAAGTTGATCATACCAATCGTTTTTTCCCTTTATTACTAACTATTCTTTTTCAGTTTATATGTTTTGATTCCAAATTGTAAATCAGGTATAGCATATGCTAAACTTAAAAACAAAGAACAAGTTGAATCAATAATCAAACAATTCAATGGTCAATTGTTTCATAATAAACAAATTAAGATTGAAAAATATGAACCTAATGATGATGATGAATCAAATTCAATTAATCGATTTTCAAAAATGTTTAAAAAACTCACAGATTTTAACACGAGATCGAAAAAGACTGAATTGAGTTCAGAAACTTTGAACCAAGAAGTTGATGATCCAAATTCAATCAAAGTTTCAAAAATGATAAATAAATTTACTGAATTTAAATCAAAATCAAAATCACCAACTTCAAATTCAAGCAAATTCTTTAACAAATTCAAAATAAATTCAAATGAAAATAAACTTCATCATGGTCAATCAGGTTCTACGAAATATAAAGACCATAAGAATTCATCCATTGATTTATTAATTCCAAATCAAATAGAACGAAAAATAGAAAAAGTACAAGAACAATCACCACCACAAATGAATGAAATCAAGTTAAACAATAAACCTAGTGAGATTTATATATTCAAAGGAAAAGATCCAAAACTTATCCCAAGTCATCTTTTAAAATCCAATAAATTAAATGGATTAGTTTTACAACAATAAAGAAACATAAAGAAAGGATCTAATTATGACCAATTAAAAATATGTATATTTAAAGATTAATTAATATTATTAATCTGCAGTTTTTTGAGTACCACGTAATAAACCAGTTCTTCTAGCAGCAATTAAACCAGCTTTTTGACCTGAAACAGCACCTCTTGATATAGTAGAAGCTTTACCAATATGTTGATGGTTACCACCACCATGAGGGTGATCGACTGGATTCATAGCAACACCTCTAGTTTTTGGCCATGAATTTCTTTTAACTTTATATTTATGGAATGCTCTACCAGCTTTTAATAATGGTTTATCAATTCTACCACCACCAGCAACAACACCAATAACACCTCTTGCATCGGATGAAATAATTTTTTTAGCACCTGATGGTAATTTAACTCTTGTTTTATTTTCATCTGGATTATGACCAATAATAATAACATAATTACCTGAAGTTCTACCTAAAGCACCTCTATCACCAACTTTTTCTTCAACATTTGAAACAATGGTACCTTCTGGACATGAACCTAATGGTAAAATATTACCAACATTTAATGAAGCTTTTTTACCAGCATAAATAAATTGACCAGTATAAACACCTTCATTAGCAATAAAAGTTTCTTCTCTTAATTTATATCTGTATGGATCTCTAAAAGCAACTTTAGCTAATGGAGCACCTCTACCTGGATCATGGATGATTTGTTTAACAACACCACGAATGTAACCGTGACGTTCAGCATAATCTAAGGTTCTTAATTTAGCAGCACCTTTTCTTAATCTGGTGTGTGAAGTGAAAATAGAACCAGCACCTTTTCTTTGGTTACGAATAACTCTACCTGTAATGAAAATAGTTAGTATTTAATTCCTTTTTGTTTTGAAAAACTATATGACATCAAAATTGAAACATTTCAAATTAAATCATCTTGAAATTTAACTTGATTTAAGAATCTCATAAATAACTTGGTGAAAGTGAAATTGGTTTATCTCATGTAATGTTGATTGTTTTGAAATCTTGTATAATTCATATAGATTTGTAATATGGTTTGTTGTTGGTTGACATACCCATTGTAAGTGATTATTGGTTTAAGTGACAATTTTTTTAAAAAGGTATTTTAAAATTTTACCAGATTTTTTTTCACTCACTCTGAATTTTTGTTACACAAAACTCGTTCTTCTCATAGTTAAAATTTATGCCTATGTTTTATTAACTATGTAGTGCGAACTTACCAACTTTTTTGATAGCTGTGACCTATCTCAAAACACGTGACAGAAACTATACAATTAGCTGCAAAATATTTCAATTCCAAATACTTTGTATAACTTGTCTATTGAGTTCTTACGGTATATCCAAACCATCAGAGTCATCGACGTAAGAGTACATTTGAATCAATAAAAAACCAACGAAACTTTCTATTTGGTTAGTAGATTATCCATTCTGATTAGAATCAAAATTACCAATTTGATACATGATTCTTAATCTTCATGTGTAACTATCGAACGGAAAATCTCTTAACTTATAACTCTTAAATTGCAACAGTGACTACGTAAACAAATCATCAATTTATAAGCCTGGAACATAATGGTCCACATTTTGATGTATTTAACATTGTACAATGACTTTCTTAACTTGCAATATTAAAAGTTGTCACTAAATGAATAATTCCCAGTTCGGTCAATCAAACAGCTCAATATATCTACGTTAGTTTTATTTAAAATTTGAATCATTTTAATCCAATACAATCTTTAGAAATTCTAATTTCTTTTTCTGCTTCTTGGTATTATTCTTAATTTTGCAGCTATTTTGATACCCCAAATTATCATTTTTTCGAGTGATAACCAAAATGAAATCTCATCTCATATAATTAAATTAATCTATACATATGATCAAAAGTCGAATAAAATTTCGACAAAATGGTATAAATAATCAAATATGTAAACTATATCAACCTAAAATAATTTCAATTCGATATCGATGTGTGAAATCAGATTCCAATATTCTAAATAAACCTAAAAATGAATCATCAAAAGTAAATGACAAAGTTGGTAAAATCTTTAATAAAATGAGTGAATCAAAACGGAAAACAAGAAAGAAGAAGAAGAAAAGATCCAATTGCAATGAAGAATTGAATCTCATTGAAAATAAAGAATATATAACTACTGAAAATATTTTTAATAAATCAATTAAACAAGCAATAGCACCAAATCAAAAAGATATACCTCAATTAGCACATAATTTAGATAGAGTATTGTTTTCACCAGGTATTCATTTTTTACAAGATCCAAGAACAAGAGTATATAATTTTTCACCATTTTTAAAAAAAATTATTAAACATGATGAATTTAATTTTGATGCAATATCATCATTTCTACCAGCTTCAAAAGATACTGAATTATTAAAAAACAGTCAAAGATTTAATAAACAATTTTATTCATCAACTTCATCAATGACAGGAATTTTAATTAAATTTTATTTATTTTTAAATAATTATAATAAATTAGATATTGATAGATTTGGTCATATACCATTTAATGGATTATCATATACTTCACCAAATAGTTTAATTGTTGAACCAAAGGGGAAACTAAAACAGAAAAATAATAATAAATTCATTTATTCAATTCAAGCTGATAAATCTTGTGATACAGAAACAATCTTGAGTAAAATGGGTCATTGTATGGAGATTCTATTAACTAACCCCAAGGATGAATTTATAAAATATTCCAAAAATAATGAGTCTACAGAAGATATCAAGTCTATACCAAATACATATAATTATTCAACTTATGGAGATTTTTTAATGAGATCACAATTAGATTGTTATGATTCTCGATTACCTGGAAATGGAACATTTGATTTAAAAACTAGAGCATCATTGAATATTCGTTATAATTCAACAAATCCAAATATAAACTTAAATAATTATCAAATTTTTAAATTAAAAGGAGAATTTGAATCTTTTGAAGCTGAATTTAAAGATTTAATAAGAACTGGTGCATTATTAAAATATTTATTTCAAGGTAGAATTGGTCAAATGGATGGGATTTATATTGCTTATCATAATTTAAATACTTTATTTGGTTTCCAATATTTACCTTTAAATGAAATTGATGAAATTTTTTATAAATCAACACAAAATTCAATTTATAATGATTCAATTTTATATAAAAATGATTATAATTTGATTAAATCCATTGAACAATCACCTTCTTTCATTGGTGAAACACAATTTAAATGGTCAATTGAAATTTGGGAAAATTTATTAAAGAAACATATTTTAATTGATTTAGAAAAAAATGGATTTGGTAATAGTCCATTTAGATTAATTACATATACAACCAAATCAACAACCAATAAAAATCATGTTGATTTAAGATGTTGGGTATTACCTATTAATACAAATGAAGTTGAAGAATTACAAAATTTTCCAAATGAATTTCCTGCTTCATTTAATCATCAACATTTATCAACTGAAATTAAATTAAAAAATATAATGAATCATGAAAAAAAATTAAATGAATTTAATGAAAAAACAACAAAGGATAGACCATTATTATCTTATAATATAACTAAATTATTTACAAAATTAAATCAAAAACAATTGAAAACTATATCTCAATTACCTTTAGGTAAATCAAATTGGCAATTTAAATATAAAATATCCAAGATTGAAAATGTTGATATTGATGAATATAAGCAATTATTTCAAAGATCAATTCAATCATTATATAAACAAATAGAACAAGATGATAAAGATATGAAGAATAATGTATTGAAATATAAAAAAAAAGATGCAAGAGTTGATAAAACTAAACAAGATATAAAATCTTTAGAACATTTAGGTTATTCAAGATCAAAAGATTGGAAAAAGAAAGATGATTTGAATATTGTTTATAAACAAAGTGAGGAAGTTTAGAACCATGATTTGTACTTATTTTGATTATTTGAATAAAGTTTAAAATTGTAAATAGATTGATTAATGAACGTTTAATGATAGATTAATAATCTTAGATCTTCAATTATAGAATCCTTTTCATGTGGACTTTGAAGAATTTAGGTAGGCAATTTTTTGCATCCAAAAAAAGAGGCAAAAAAAAAAAAAAAAAAAAAAAAAAAAAAAAATTAAAAAAAAAAAAAAAAAAAAAAAAAAAAAATTATTTTCAGCATTCTTTTTTAATTAAAGAAAAAAAAATTATTTATTCTGAATCAAAAAAATTATATCAATTTAACACCATTCATTCATTTATTACATTCCTGACTCCCATTTAATTATATCACTCATTTGAAGAAGAAACTTATAAGATTACAATTGGTTCTGTGTTCCCATTAGATAAATGACTGCAAGTACTCAATATACTTACAACAATAGAAGAAATTCAACCACTGCAACTCCATATACTATACCTAATAAATATCATCATCACCACCATTCACATTCACATTCTCACCCACATTCACAAACACATTCACAAACACAGTCACATCCAGAACAACAACTTCATCAACCTCATCATCATCATCATGTCTATCCTAATTATTCATCACAACAAGATGTGGTACTGCCTACATCATATGATAATTCTCATCCTAAACCAATCCATAATAATCTAAATATAAATCATCAACAACATTTGAATAATAATTATCAATATCCTCCACATCCTTCTCAAATAGGTTCACCACCTTTATCTACATCAGTACCGACTTTATCAAGAGAATTTGTTGTTCGAAGAATAAGTGAAGGTGAAACTGGTAGATTAAAAGAAGAATTAAGATGTGAAGCTTGTGGTAAAGGTTATAAACATATTTCATCATTAGCAAAACATTTATGGGAACATACACCAGAATGGAATGTTACAAAAAAATTGTTAATTTCAAAACATCAACAAGTACAATTATTAGAAGCTGCTAGTATCTTAGTTGGTATGAATGAACCATTAGGTGGTGGGAACAACCATGCTAATACCAATAGTAATCATCAATATTATCCATCACCACCAAAAGAAAATGAAAATGATGATGAAGAAGAAGAAAATGGTGATATTTCTAATAATGTATTTAAGAATGAATATCAAGAAGATGAAGATGATGATGATGATGATGATGATGATGATGAACATTCAAAAAAATTGAAATTGAAATTTGATAGATCACAATCTATATCACAACATCCTCCAATTAAAAAATTAGAACCAATGTCACCAACAATGAAGGAATTTCATGTTAATAATAACAAAAGAAATTCAATTATTGAAACATTGAATTCACCATTAAATTCAAATCATGATTCACCAATAAATACAAATTTCAAAGTAATCAATAATTCAAATAATAAAGATAGTATATAGAATCAAAAACCAAAAAAACAAACCAGAAAATAGTCAATTAATTAATAAAAATATACATTAAATAAATCAAATTTTTGCAACTATTGTATTTTTTTCTACTTAACTCTTTTTTCTCTCTCTTGTTTGATTCTGGAATTTTTTTTTTTTTTCCTTTTCTCTTTTTCTTTCTTTAATCATCAAATAATTTTATGGATGAATTAATATATGATCATTTGATAATTTATGAAATGAGTTTTGGTCTGATCAAACGTGATTAATTATTCACTTTATAATAACATGATCTAATATCTTTTACCTCGACGAACCGTTTTGGTAAGTCATTAAAAGCAGGACTCATTTTAAAATTAATTGATTTTTAATTCATCTCTTGTTATTTGTAGAATAATAAAAGTGCATCATAGTACATCAGAGACTACTCAATTTTAAGAAATTGTTTTTAACTTTCTGGTGTCTCCAAGAACACATACATATATTTTTAAAACTATTTACATGATGAGATTTAATCTATTTTGGTTTCTCATTTGGATTCAATTTCTGTTTCTATTTCACCTCTGATAATTTCATTATTTAATGGTTGTAATTTTAAATATTTTTCTCGTAATTCATTTTGTTCTTTATGTTCTAATTCATTAAATTGTTGTTTCTTTGATTTTTCTAATCTTTTAGCTTCTTGTCTAGCTGCATCTTTAATTGGACCTTGTCTTAATGCTTGACGTTCTAAGTTCTGTGAATAATTGATAAACATAAATGATCCAACTGCAAATACACAACTGGCTCCTAATGTGATTTTAGATGCTGTAGACATTTATAAATGAATATAATAAATAAAAAAATTTTAAAATTATTAATGGAGTTTGATTTTAAACTGACACAATATTTTTTTTTTTTTCTGTCTCGTTTTGATTTCGGTAATTTTCAACTTTTTCCTTTGGTTAATCAACGTAATGAAATTAGAATTCTATATGACTCATATTATTCATATCAATTATCATCTCTGTCTAACTTCTGATTTGATTGATAGATACTCAATTGTTTTTGTACTTTAAATTTCAAATTTTGTACTTTGAATTTTTGTTGTCGGATCAATGGCTCAATGTTTGATAATCTTAAGCGGCTGTACACTTTTTCAAATTACCCCTTAAAACTTTAATATTCAAAGTCAGAATTACACCAACCACCAATCATATCTTCAAGAGATCTGACTAAAGAAACTACTATATGAAATAATTTAGACCATTTATGAACCTTTGAAGTTTATTACAGAATTGACACTATGATACTTTGACTTGTCTTTTTTTTCAATTGTTGAATAATAATAGATGGTAGAAATAGCAAAATTGGTTCAAATCAGTCAACAATAATAGGAACATAAAGTATAATTATTCTGTCCTTTTATATCAATTTCTATTTTCTTAGAGCATTATGATCTTCTTTGATCAAGACTGAATCTATAACACAGATCAATAGAACTTTGTTATAGTATATTACATTGTGATTACTTCATCAAATTTTATATACAAATTTATCCTTCTTTTCTAAAATTCTCTTTTTTTTTTTTTTTACCACCACGATTTACCTCCAACTTTCCACCAATAATAATATCACCATTTGAATCATTTCATTCCATTTCAATTCATTTTAACTCAATTCAATTCAATCATATAATCACATTCATTTGATCATTTAATAATTCAAGTATTATATTCTAATTCAATTCATGATATTTTACTATATCTTTTATAAACTAATTATATAATTCAAACTAATAATTAATCATAATATTAACAATAATATGGCATTTCATCAACAAAATCAATCTTATGATCATGATGATGATAACGGTGTAAACCACACTACTAATTCTCATAGTCAACAAAACAATCATCATCATCAACAACAACAACAACAGCAACCTATACTATCATCATCAACATCAACTAGACCTCAAATGTCAAATCTTACTAAAAATTTACAATCATCATCATCATCATCATTTAACTCAAATGGATTTCAACAACAACAAATACCTCCTTCCAATCCACCAGAGTATAATAATTCATTTAATAATAATTTTAATTATATTCCTTCATCTCATAATACACCAACTGTTGTTAGTACATCTTATTCATCTAACCATTCTTATAATCCTCCAACATCATTATCAAATACAAATAATTTTATAACTCAACCACAACAACCACAACCATCATCATCACAAATTGATCATGATCATGATTATGAACAACAACAACAACAACAGCAACAACAACAGCAGCAACCAAAATTCAAATCTACTGGAATAATACCTCATACTATTCCAACTACAACTGATTTATATATTGATCCAGCCTCATCATCATCAATTCCCAACTCAAATAGAAATTCCTATTCTGCATCATCTACATCTTCTTCATTTACAAATTCATTTTCTATACCATCTAATAATCATCATCATCAATTATATCAACCTCCAATAAATTATCATCAACAACCAAGTTCATTTCAAAATCAACAAAGATTCCCAAATTCATTTCCAACTAATTTTAATACAAATTTTAATAATAATAATAATAATAATAATTCACATCCAAATTCATTTAACTCACAAAACTTTCAACATCCATTCAATCAAAGACTTCAACATTCTCAAAATATAAATCAAACTTCAATTAGTGGTTCGTCTACTATAACTTCAACACCAAGAACAAATTCAATTAATATCCCTCCAAGAAATAATTTTGAAAGTGACCAAGATTCTCAATTCCAATCACAATCTCAATCTCAATCACATACTCAATCACAATCACAATCACATACTCAATCACAATCATTTTCCAATCAACATTCATACCGAGAATCAAGTTTCAATCCTAAACCAGATCATTATATGACTTATAATGAATACCTTGAAAATTTAAAAGTCAAAGATCAACAACAGCAAGATCAAGATCAAGAATCTAATGGCAATTATGAAGAACATTTAAATATTGTTGAATATCCCGTAAATGATTTAATTGTAATGTTATCATGTTTATTAACTAAAATAATTGAAGCTAATGATAAATTACATCCAAATCATTTTGAAAATACAATTGCAATTAGACAGAAATTAAAAGAAGAACGAAAATTAAAGAAATTGCAAAAGAAGAATAAACAAGAATCACAACAACAACAACAGCAAAATTTCAGTCGTAATATTGAAATAGAAGTAAAAAGTGATGATGAGGAAGAAGATGCAAGTGAAGATGACCAACATGAATATGATGAAGATGCTGAAATGAAGAATAAATACCTAGCTAATGTATTAGCCTTTCATGGAACTAATGTACCTGGTATATCATTACATGCATATTTATCAAGAGTATTAAAATATTGTCCAGTTACAAATGAAGTATTTTTATCACTTTTAGTTTATTTTGATAGAATTGCAAAAAAAGCAAATAATTTAAATAAAAAAAAAAATATTAGTGCCAATAATGATTCAAATGATGAAAATGATGAACAATTATTTGTAATGGATTCATATAATATTCATAGATTAATAATTAGTGGTATTACAGTTAGTTCAAAATTTTTTTCTGATATTTTTTATAAAAATTTAAGATATGCAAAAGTTGGTGGATTACCTTTGGAAGAATTAAATTATTTGGAATTACAATTATTACTATTATTAGATTTTAAATTAATGATTTCAGTTGAAGATTTACAAAATTATGGTGATTTATTATTAAGATTTTGGAAAAGAGAACAAATTAGTAATGAATTAATGGAGAATAAAAATCAACAAACTCAACAAGAGACTCAATAAAGAATGGTGCTATTAATCTTTATCATATTTCCATAGTTTAATCTAATGATAATTTTTTTACTTTTCATCCTTGTATCAAATTTAAACTTTCTTTAGATTCATTTTAGATTGTTTTAGATTTTTCAATCTTCAAATACCCTTAAAAAGTAATTTTTGAAAATTAAATTAGGCAATTTTGGACTTTAAGCCCTTTTAACGATGGATCAAACATGATTGTATCTACTTGAAATCATCTTGATTATTTCAAATTTTACTGGTATGAAAATAAGGTTTAAGTTTTCTATTCCAAATCCCTTTTGTTCCTTTATTCCATCCCTTAAATTCGTATTTCAAAATTTAAAAATGCAACGTTGAATATATAATGGGTTATTAAATCCCTTGAATTTCATTTGATTCAGTTATGGAGTTTTATAATTCATTAATTAATCAATATTTAACATCATGGTATCCTCCTACACAAACAACAACATTAGGATCAAAAGCTACTTTAAGTATTAGTTCAATAGATCCAACAAACACTCGAGGGTTACAATTGACTTTTTTAAATATACAACGACAAATCCAAACTGAAACAAATTCCATTCTGTTATATCATTTATCAAAACAAGCAAGAGGTGCAATTGCTTCATATACAATAATAAAAAATGAATTAATTTTAGAAAGTATTAGTTCATTAGAAACGGGAGGAAGTATGACTTCAAATATCGATATGTCACAAATTACATCTGAATTAATCAATTCAACATTGAATTTAAAACAATTAGAATGGGATTCAAACTTATATGCTATGGAATTATCAGTACCTTTCAATCTCCTCTTCACAATCATATTTCTAATTATATTATTTTATCAACTTTTCATAATTTTTAGATTCAAATCAGAAATTTATTTTTCAACATGTATGTTAATTGGATCTTTTTTAGAATTTATTGGATATTTAAGTAGATCAATTGCACATTATGATTATACAAATCCTAATTTATATTTGTGTCAAATTATTAGTTTAACAATTGCACCTGCTTTTATAATGGCGTCAATTTATTACCTATTAGCTAAATTGGTTATAATCTATGGAGTCAATTTTTCAAAATTATCACCAATTGTCTTATCTTATATATTTATAATTTGTGATGTTTTAAGTCTTGTTATACAAGCAATTGGTGGTGCAATTGCAGCTATAAATTTACGAAAATTAATTGATTCAAATCTTGGATCTTGGATAATGTTAAGTGGGATTATATTTCAATGTTTTTCAATGACAATATTCATAATTATATTAACTATTTTTTTAATCAATATTTATAATATTAATTCACCATTGAAAATAGTCAATTTTTTTAGATACTTAATCAATATTGGAAATGAGAAATTGGAACATTACTATGATCCTAGATATAAATCTACTAGGATACATAGTCGATTTTTCAATTATGTTCCATTGGCGATATTATTATCGGTTCTTTTCGTGTATGTAAGGTGTATATATCGAGTTATTGAATTAAGTCAAGGTTGGAGAGGTTATTTGATTACTCATGAAGAATATGTTTTGAGTTTGGATGCTGTGATGGTTTGTTTGACTTGTTTGATATATATCCCTTTTCATCCATGTTTGATGTTTGGTAATAAATTAAAAATAAATTTAAGAAATAAAACATCAAAGATTGATAATGATTTAGAAATTAAAATTAAAAAGACTCATTTAATTAGTCAACCATATTTGAATCCAAAATTGAAAATCCCAAAAAAGACAGAATCAAATACACCTACATTGAAAACCAATCCATATTTGGATTTGAAATTAGAGAAACATGAGTCTATATCATCAATTTCAACTTTGGAATATTCATTCTAAGATGTAATCAATTGATCATTATTTAGCTCAAAGACCTTGATGGGTTTTATTCAATATATATATTAATAATAAAACCCTCTCTATTACTCTTTCATAATTTCAATACTCTTTTTATTTTTTGACTTTTGGAATCCATTCTGAAGCATTTTTAACACAATACTTATCTGAACAACCACAATCTTTCAATTTCGTAACGTCGGTATGTTTATCTTGAACAATTAAACTTGGATGATAAATCGGTATTAAATCATTTGAATTTTTAATATTATTTGTAGATTTGAATATATCATAATCGAATTTTGAACAATCACATAAACTAGAACTAGAGCTAACATTCATAATAAATCAATCTAAATTATAATAGAACACATAAAAATAAAATAAAGTGGTTAAAATTAGAGAAAAATTACTCATATTATATAATATATATATAATTTGCATCAACTGATAAGAAAATTTATTTTTTTTTTATTGTTTTTTGCGGCATGTTAATTACGATAGACCCCCTTCTTATAACCAGGAACAAACGTCAATCAAAATTAGGACTACCGCCAATATAGGATCAATCAAATACTCAAATAAAAGTATGAAGAAGCTCGTATCAAATAGAAATAGAAATAATGTAATCTATTTTTTTGTTTCGTAACCAAATTTAATTATATGTATATAATTTTATTATATTATACAGTTATAAAAAGATATGCTGCCCTTTTGAATTATTATTATAAGTTTGTGAATTTATTTATTTTTTACCAGTTTTTTTAGTAGCTGATTTTTTTTCTTTATCTTGTTGTTCTTTTAAAACTCTTTTAACAATTTTTTGTTCTTCAATCAAGAAAGCTCTAACAACTCTTTCTTTAACACAGTTTGCACATCTTGAACCACCGTAAGCTCTTTGAACGGTTTTATGAGTTTTTGAAACTTGAGCATATTCTCTTGGTCTTAAAGTTGAAATACCAGCTAAAGCTGAACCACAATCACCACATTTGACTCTTGAAGCAGCTTTTTTGACATGTTGAGCAACTAATTTACCACCTGGGGTTTTAACAACCTTGATTTTATTTGATCTGGTGTTGTCTAAAAGAATTTTTAGTTAGTATTTTTGAAACTTTATATCTATAATCAATTTTGAGAAATTATACAATCATGGATCTCAAATACTTGAAATGATATATCCTGACAACTTAGCTAATCTTGTCTGATATCTTCATTTGATGAGTTTATGGAATATAAATAATTTTTTCAATAATGTTTATTTTCATTTAATAATAACTTCATTTGTTTACGTCCTATTGATTTCCAGATTGTATAACTTGTATTCTCTTTGATTATCGTTTTTAAATTGTATCTGTTATTTTACATACATGGATTTCTTCTTCTATAAGTAACACGTTGAGCCATTGTTGAATATTACTATACTATCAAAAGTGCAAAAATTTATTTTGTTAAAATTGAAAAGTTGGTGCGAATCTTTCACACACAAAAAAGAGATGGAGAATTTTACTACTAACAAAATTTTGTCGTGCGAAAAAAAGTGTACCAGCGTGATAGTCATGTGATTATAGGTTTTCACTTAGGGCTACTGTGAAATTCAAATTTCATTAACTTTATACCAATTTAAAAATTAATACAAGAGAATTGTAACTAATTGTAATTTATATATATTTAAACAGTTTATAATTTAGTAGAATCTTCTTCTTTTTCAATTGCAATAACTTCCATTTCTAATGGAACTCCTAATGGTAATTCTTTAACTGCAACACATGATCTTGCAGGTTTATGTTGATTAAAATATTTACCATAAACTTCATTAAATTTACCAAATTGATCTTTCATATCAGTTAAAAAGATATTAGCTTTTACAATATGATTTAATGAAGAATTTGAAGCTTCTAAAATATTTGAAACATTTTGAATAACTTGTTCGGCATGATCTTGAATTGTAGCTGATTCTTTTAATGGTTTATTATCTGGTGTATATGGTATTTGACCAGAAACATAAATGAATCCTAAAATTATTATTATTAGTATTGAATGTTTGAAGTGGTTATATTTTTACATACCATTGACTTTGATTGCTTGTGAGTATGATGCAGCTGGTGGTGGTGCTTGTTCTGTTCTAACTGGAACAATTGTAGAGTTTGATCTTTTTGTAGACATGATAATTGATTTAATTGATGGTGAACGTAATGTATTTCTAAACATTTATTCAATAAGGAAAGAGAGATAGATATTAATCGGAATTTTAGATTTTGCTACCAAATTTAGAACGTTTTTCGAAACCTCGACTCAGGTTATCAAAAGCATTGACTCTGATTAATCAAGTTTTAAATGTCATTAAAATCGTATACTAAATCAATTGTCTCTACTATTTACGTTTCTTCTTTTTCTTTTTTGATTTCTTATTTTTAGTATTTGTATTTATATTTTCAAATCCTACATCACCATTTAAAAAATCAGTATTAAATTCTGCTTCATATAAATCTTGATCTAATGATGATGATGATGGTATTAATTCTGGAATTTGATTAGTTTTACCCAATTTTGATATTTTCCCACTTGAAACAACTGGTTCAAATTTATCAAATAAAATTTCTGCCAATTCTTCAATTTTACATAATGTATTAAAATATTCAATGAAAAATTTAAAATCTAATGTAGTTTGATTATTTATTAAAATTGAATCTCTTTTAGGATTTAAAATACCTTTTAAATCAATTTCAATTCTTTTTGCAAATGATTTTATAATATTCAAATGTGAATGATTTTTTTGTAAATCATTAGAAATTTCTTCAATTGATAATTTTTCAAACAGTTTAATCAACTCCTGTTCATCTTTGAAACTGTATATCACATTTGAATCAATTTTCTCTACTTCAATTTTATTTTTTTCATAATTTATATTTTTAATTTTAAAAAATAATTGTCTTGCTTCTGGTATTTTACCAATCCAATTAATTAATAAAATTTGTAATTCATTTTTATAATCATGTATATCTTCATTATTTTCATCATTTATGTTTATAATTTTTAGATTAATTAATTGATTAATCATTAAACATAACATTTGCATTAATTTCTTTGCAATTGATTCTGCTAATACTACTTTATAACCATTATCAATTTCAATTCCTCCATCAGTAGTTGCTGATAAATAAACCGAACTATTTGTTAAAAACTCATGTAATAACATTGATAATTCAACATCACTTAAAACTAAAAATTTACCTAATCTTGAAAATTCATATTCAATACATTTATTACCTCGTAATCCTGAAGCCAATTGAAAAACATAATCAATTAATAAATGTGATAAATTTAAATCATGAGTTATAAACCAAATTAATAATCTTCTATAACCTGGACACATTAACATTTCATCCATTGCTGCTCTTGCTAATTTTGGATTAAAATGTAAAAATAATTCAAAATTTGTAATGTTAAAAATTGGTATTATTGGTTTATTACTATCTTGAGTTTTTTTAATTAAATCTTCATTAGCCAGTGAAATCCAATAATTATAAATTGCTGCTGGTGTAATATTATCTTCATTTGTATCGGGTAAATCATCTTTAATAGCCTTAGCTATAGTATTAAGAAACATTTGACCCATTTCTGGTTCAAGTTTTGAATTCCCTTCAATTGAATAAGAAATTAAATAATCCATGATATTGATTAAACTCCACCAATCAGGGAAAAATAACATTGATTTTCTTTTATCTTTTAATTTTTCATATTCATTGAGTGTTTTCAAAAATTCTGGTTTAAATTCTTTATTATCATCTCTTGGAACATCTCTCCAATCTCTACCAAATTCATCAAATTCAATTTCACTCATTTTTTCATTATCTAGATCTTCTTCTTCTTCTCCTTCTTCTTCTTCTTCTTCCTCCTCTTCATCCTCATATTCATACTCCAACATATATTTAATATCTTCATCAAATCTATCAGCATATTCTAAATCAATTAAAATATCACCAATTTCTGCTATTTTTCTTGACCTATTCAATCTTCTACTAGCATGTTCATCACTTTTAGAAGGACTTAAATCATTATTATATTGTTCAACTGTAAATGAAGTACCAGAATATAAGATTAATAATGCAATTATAACTAATCTCATATCTATCAGTATTGCTCCACCATTAGTTTTTTTCCTAGCTAAAGGTTGAATAAAATTAAAAATATTTTCATTTTTAAGATCCAAAGTTTCTTCATAACTAAATTCTTCTTCATCTTCATCATCTACAGCTGAAGGATTTTGATTTAATATCCAAGCTAAAACATATCGTATTGAACTAGAACCTTTTAAAGTTTGTTGTATAATCAATGGAGTTTCATCATTTGAACCAGTTTCATGATTTTTAAATTCAATTCTTCTATCAATTTCTAAACCAAGTATTATTATATTTGTATGACATTTCCATAATTTTAAAATATAATGTAAATATGGATTCATAATTAAATTATATTCATCATTGGAATCTTTTGTAATTGATAATTTATAAATTGATAATAATAATACACAAACCATTGAATATAATAATTTTAAATTAAATTCATTTGAAATTTTTGGTGTCCAATATTTTATAAATTCAATATAATTTTCTTCATCATTATCGATATATCTTGAATTTAACTCATCTTCTGTATTTAAAATTTTATTTATATATTGTATCAATTTGAAGAAGAATGTTGATATTTCAAATTTTATTGAATTTATTTCAACTTGTTCTAAATTTTCTTCATCTTCTTCTTCTTCTTCTTCTTCTTCTTCATTATAAAAATAAAAAACAATAGAAATTAATAAATCTGATAAACAATCAACACTTAATACTTGATCTTTTTCTTCTGGTTGTGTAAACGGATCACATAATGATATCAATGTTTTAAATATAAATTGTATATATTTATCTGATGGTAAACCCAATAATTTTTTCAATTCTTCATGTCTTTTATATAAATTTTGATTAGGTCGATTTAAAGGAATAGAAAAATCGAATTCAACATTATCAATTTCTTCATTCTCTGATTCATCCAGCAGCATGTCATGTCAATTTTAATTTGTTTATTAAACAGAAAAAAATAATTATTGTATATTAATTTTTCAATGGATTTATATTAAAAACTTGAGTTAAACCTTTACCAAATATACCTCTTACACTAGATGCTTTATTTTTAGAGTATGCAACTAATACAGCTAAACTTATTGAAAATATAATACTTTCAATTTTTAAATTTTTTGATGTTGGTTCTGAAGGTACTAAAGTTCCTAAACCTCTTGGTGCAACAAATAAAGCCAATTCTTTTCTTCTTTGAGGAGTTTCAATAAATGATGAAAACCCACACATGATTGCTCCAGCAGTTGGACATATTGTATCATCAAATCTTGTACGTGGAATATTTGGTAATAATTTAGGTATTAATCTAGTTCTAGCTAAACAAACAGCATACCAATAAAATCCAATAAATGCACCCAAAAAACATGAACTTCTTAAAGAAGATTTTATAGCTCTAATTAATCGATCTGATAATTTTTTATTTTTAATTGGTATTAATAACATTAATAAATTTAATGGTCCATAAACAAATATTGCAAATTTAAATCCACGCCAAAATCTCCATAATGCATGTATTTCACAACTTTTTGATTTAAATGCATGAACAGCTTCACATTCAATTGGTTGATTTAATCTAATATTCCCACGTTTTGGATCTTTACCATATTTTTCAAAATATGGACTCAAATAATCTTCATATGGACCAGGTTGACCATAAATTAATTTTTTATCTCTAACTAATCTAAGTACTTCAATAAAATCAGGATCCATATTTGCAGCTGAAGTTATCCATTTTGAATACGATGGTGGTAATTTTTCAGGATAAAAAAACCAACAAAACATGATACAAGTACAACTTGCAATAAATAAAGAAGCATCACCATATTGAGCAATTCCCTTTGGGGTCACCTTGGAAAGTGTAGAAGATAATGCAGTATCCATTGCTCTTGTAGCTACTAATAATGTCAAATCTAATGAATTATATCTACCATAACCAACAACATGATTTTGATATCTAGGGAAAAAAATCAATGCTGAAATTAAACTACTAATCAATGTTGATAAAAATATATTTGAAGTTGGTTTTTTCAAATTTAAATTCTTTTTAAGTATATTAAATATTATTGGTTCTAAAATATTGATTCCTGCTACTAAACTTGCAGAAAACATGGGGAATTTTCGAGGATGTAAAGCTTTAATCATTGTTTTTTTAATCCTTGGTATAATCTTATCATATTTATGTTTTCTAATTGCTGATAATATTCGTCCTATAGCTTTTGGTAATACTAAATAAAGATAAGCATAGATAAATGCTTTTAATGAAGGTTTTGCAACACCATTTATAAAATGGTTTATAAATTGATTTTTAACGAGTGATTTATGCTGAGACAGCATTATATTTAGAATCTATTAAAAAGATGGCTTTATTGATGAAAATTTAGCAACACAAAATTGATATCTTTTAGGAAATAAATAAACGCGACTTTGTGTCGAATCTCAGTGTCGCGACATTGTCTGATTTGATGTGTTGGTCAAATCAACAAACATAATAGTTTATTTTTTTCAACGATATTTAACAACTCAATTAAACCATGGTCAAAATTAATGAAATTACTCGTACATCCACATTTGCATGGAGTCTGGATAATTTACCATTATTAGCAACTGGTACTGTTGCAGGAGCAGTTGATATTAATTTTAGTTCATCTGCCACATTAGAAATATGGGATATTTTTTCACCAACGAATAATAAAGAACCAATTTTCACTGAATCTGTTGAGAATCGTTTTTATGCATTAGCATGGTCAAAACCATTTGATAATTATAAAAAAGGTTTAATTGTTGGTGCATTTGAAAATGGAATTGTTGAATTTTGGGATGCTGAAAAATTAATTAAATCAAAAAATTTACAAGAATCATCAATACATAAATCAAATAAACATTCAGGTGCTGTAAAATCATTACAGTTTAATCCAATTCAACCACATGTTTTAGTTACTGGTGGATCAAATGGACAAATTTTCATTTGGGATACAAAAACTTTTAATGAACCATTTGTTCCTGGTCAAGCAATGACTCCAATGGATGAAATTACATCTGTTTCTTGGAATAATTCCGTTTCTCATATCTTGGCAAGTACTGGTAATGGTGGTTATACATCAATTTGGGATTTAAAAACTAAAAGAGAAGTTTTACATTTATCTTATACTTCATCAAATGGTAATAGAGCTAATTTTTCATATGTTGCATGGCATCCAACAAAATCAACAAAATTAATAACTGCTAGTGATAATGATTCATGTCCTGTTATATTAACTTGGGATTTAAGAAATTCAAATGCACCAGAAAAGATTTTACAAGGTCATAAAAAGGGTGTTTTATCATTAGATTGGTGTAAACAAGATTCAAATTTATTAATTTCAAGTGGTAAAGATAATTGTACATTATTATGGAATCCAATTGAAGGTAAAAAATTAGGTGAATATCCAACAACTGCAAATTGGGCTTTTGAAACTAAATTTGCTCCAAGTGTTCCTGATATTTTTGCAACTGCTTCATTTGATGGTAAAATTATTATTCAAACTTTACAAGATACTTCACCACCTGCAACTAATAAAGTATCTGCTTCAAATGATGATAATGAATTTTGGAGTGAATTATCAACTACTGATACTCAACAACCACAATTTGATATAAGACAAGCTCCTCAATGGTTGAATAATCCTGTAAGTGTCTCATTTGGTTTTGGATCAAAATTGGTAACTGTTGAAAAGGATTCAAATGGGAAATCAATAATTAATATTAATAAATTTATTGCAAAAGGCCAAGATCAAACTAATAAATTATTTGAAAGTTTAAAAAATGAAAATTATTCAACAATTATTGAAGAAAAATTGAATGGGAAAACTATTAATGAAAATAATAAATCTGATTGGGAAATTTTAAAAAAATTATCTGAAAATGGTAAAGATTCATTGTTTAAAGAAGTTAAAGTTGAAGAAGAGAAACCTGAAGAACCAAAGGCAGAAGGTGGTGATGATGATTTCTTTGCTCATTTAGGTAATGGTGAAACCAGCAAAAAAGAAACCTTTGTTCCATCTGGTAATTTCAAAATCTTTAGTAAAAGTGAATCTGAAGATAATAAAAAATTAATAAATTTGATTTTAAATAAAAATATCAAAGAAGCTGTTGATTTATGTTTAGATCAAAAGAAATTAACTGAAGCATTAGTTTTAGCATTAGATGGATCAGATGAAATTAAACAACAAGTTAAAAATTCATATTTTAAAAAAAATAAAGAAGATAATTTATCAAGAATTTTATATAATGTTTCAACTAAAAATGTTACTGATTTAGTTGCTCATGCTAATGTTGAAAATTGGAAAGAAATTGCATTAGGTATTACATCATTTTCTGATCCTGATGAATATAATAATAAAATGTCTGAATTGGGTGATCGAATTTTACAAAATAATAAAAAAGGTAGAGATGATGCAATTGTTTGTTATTTAGCTGGTGGTGCATTAGATAAAATTGCAAATGTTTGGTTAAAAGAATTGAGTGAATATGAAGAAACATTGTTAAAAGATGATGAAATTTCATCATTTTCAGATGCTAGACTTCAATCATTAACTAATTTTGTTGAAAAAATTGCAACTTATAGATATATTACAAAAACTACAAATGAAATTTCTGGTCCATCAGCAGAACCAATTTCAAAAGCTATATTAGAATTTGTTAATTTAATTGCTGGTGCTGGTGAATTTGATTTAGCAAATAAATTTTTACAATTAATTCCAAATGAATTTGGTTCAAATGAAAAGGAAAGAATTTTAAAAGCAACAGGTAAACCAACTGAATCAAAAAAAGGTTCTCAATCAATTCCACAATCAACACCTGTTCAACGTCAAACTCAACCGGTACAACGTCAAACTCAACCAGTACAACGTTATCCTCAACCAGTTGCTCAACCAACATATCAACAACCACCTGCATTTAAACCTATTTCAACTCCAAAAACTAATCCATATGCAAAAGCTAATCCTTATGCTCCAAATAATATTTATAAACCAGCTTCACCAGTTATTCAAAATCAAGGATTAACTAATATTCCACCACCTCCTCCACCAACAAAATCATCTAAACAAGAAACTGAAGGTTGGAATGATTTACCAGATACTTTTAAACCAAAAGTGTCTGCTCCACGTCGTGCTGCTGCTGCTGTAACTTCTTCACCTTCACCAGCTCCACCATTATCACAATTCCCAAGTCAAACAAATTTAAATTCACAAAATTCTGCTCCACCACCACCAAAAAGAACAATTTCAACAAATCAATTACCACCACCTCCAAAATCAGGTAGTAGATCACAATCAAAAGGTAATGTTGTTTCATCAGTTACATCATCACCAAAACCTCAACCAGCTGTTTCAAATAAATATGCTCCACCACCAGGTTCTCAATCACCATTACAACCACCAATTTCATCATCTTCTTCATTTGTATCTTCACCTCGTGCAATTAAGAAAAATCCATATGCACCAACTCAAATAGAAACACCACCAACTTTTGCACAACAACAACAACAGCAACAACAACCAAGTACACCTGGTACTATTAAACCACCTAAAAATCCATATGCACCACCACCAATGAGCAATAATCCTATAACTCAATCAGGATTTGCTCCACCACCGCCACCACAAGGTTCAAAATTGGGTACTGCTCCACCACCTCAACAACCATTTGGAGTAACATCATCTCAACCAATCCAACCTGCATTTAATGGAGTTTCTGCACCTCCTCCGCCACCAATTAAAAGTCAACCACCAGCTCAACAAACTCCACCACCACCACCTCCACCATCAACTAAACATCCAAAAGGTGATAGATCACACATTCCTGAATCATCATTACCTATATATGAATCATTAACTAAAGTTTTACAAGCTATAAAACCAAATATTCCAGAAAAATATGCTAAACATGGTGTTGATATGGAAAATAGATTAAATATTTTATTCGATAATTTAAATAATGATTCTATATCATTAGGTTTAATCAATGAATTAAAGACACTTTCACAATCATTAGAGAATAAAGATTTTACAATTGCAAGTGGATTAAATATTGAAATTGCAACTAATTTTAGTGACGAATTGGGTCAATGGCATACAGGTTTAAAGCGTCTTATTACAATGGCAGAAGCAATGTATTAATAATCGTAAATTCGTCTATAATCTAATAAAATACAACTTCAGCTAATTTTGCACCTCCAACATCACCAGCAATTGGTTCTGTATTATGAATTTTATCAACTTCAATTAATAGAAATTGACAATGTAAATTTAAATCTAATATTGTAACATTATGTCTTGTAGGTACTAATACTTGAGAATATTCTTTTTGATTAAATGGTTCAGTTATTCCAACATCTTGAGAATGAACAATTTCAAAAACTTCACTTTGATTTAGAACTGTATTTGATTTATATTCTTCAAGTAAATATGGTTCACCAAAATCAACATTAGCAAAGAAATCAGTTGATGCTTTAAATTTTGTATCTGAATATTTATAAATTTTTAATGATTTAGGTGGTTTATCAGCCCAATTGAATAAAACACTTGAAATATTTGTAATATTATGAAAATCAACTAATATTTTACCAGTTGTATCATTATATTTATTCTGCCATCTAGTTGTGTTGTCACCATCATTGATTGAAAATGATGAATCACCAAATGAACTTTCTGTAATGTTATAAAATGTTGCATCTCCACATTCAGAAATGGATCCAGGAAATGATTTTTCAGGTGTATATAATGGGAATGATAATTTTGTATAATCTTTTAATTTATATTTACCTGATTTTGGATTTCGATCATCAATAAATATCTCAATATAATCATTTGTATAGTTATTAATTTTACCTAAATTTTCAATCAAAAAATTGGTCTCATTTATAGATAATGAAATGGTATGATTATAATAGAACACCTTTTCAAATGATATACCTTTTTTAAAACATGGTAATGCAATTGGATCTAATCTTAACATTCTATTAATCTTCCCTTCATCATCAATTTCAAAATCAAATCTGAATCCAGTCAATCCTTGTAAAATTGCTTGAAGAAATCCACCATGAGCAGTCATAAAAGGAAATGCTGGATGTGTACCTCCATTAAGTTTAAAAATATCATTATTTTGTTCCAGAAATTGTGCAAATGGACCTCTTAAAAATGGTTGAATAGATTTATGTAAATATGATTGTGAAGCACATCCACTTGATGCTAAATCAGCTGCAACTATTGAAAATATTGGAAATGTCATTGCTGGTCCATAACTTACTTGTTTCATTGAATAAAATTCCATATTAATATAAGCTTGTTCAATATCCAACATTGTATTTTCTAATGGATATGTAATCATAATTACATCGGCTTGTTTTATACCAATTGATGAATTCATTCCTGAATATTCTAAAGTTATATTTTGATCATTTTCTGCATGTGGTAAATACATATTATCAGCTATATGTGTAAAATTATCAGGTATATCAATATTTAAATGACCAGAAATAAATGTAATCCAATTCATAAGTGCAACTATACCTGTATTTGTAAATGCTCCATTATCAACATGATTTGCATATTCATCTGGATCAGTAAGGTTCTTAGTTGTGTATTTATTTAAAGTGTTATTGTAACTTACCACATAATCAGCAAAAAAAGTAGCTGCATCTTTGATTAATGGATATGCAACTTCTTTTAGATATGTTTCGTCACCTGCTCCACTTAAATAAACATGCCAAGCTGCCATGGCTACTTGAACATTTATATGATATTCATAATCTAAACAAGGTCCAGTTGCTGTACAATTTCCAAATCTTCCACTTGTCCATGGATAAACAGCACCTTCATAGCCTTTTGGAACATTTTCAATCGCTTGTTTATGAGTATGGACTCGATAATTGACTATACTTTTAGCATGTTCAGGTGCAAAGGGTAAAAGTCCATTTAACATCCATAAATCTGTATCCCAAAAAACCATACCTCCATAACTATCAGAACTCAAACCACCAACACCTACTGCTCCTGTAACACCATTAGCATTTGGTCTGGTATTTGCTAATAAGTGAAATAATGATGCTCGAGATCCAAGATTGATCAATGGATCACTTGGGAATGAAATTGATGAGATTAATTTTGACCATGCATTTTTATGAGATTCTATAAGTGATTCATTATTAACTTGAGTTACATTTTTTGAAAAGATTAAAGTATCAGTTGGAGTTGTCAATCTTTCATCAAAATCTGTTGAAACAATCCCTACAACTTTTGAAATATGAATTGACTCTTTTGGGTTTAATGAAACAGTTATAGTTTGGTTCACTTTATTGTCACTTTTGGTTCTATTTACATTCAAATTAGTTATCAATGTTGAATATATAGTTGCAAATGCATAATTTACCCCTTTTGGTTGAACAGTTACATATATTCCATCTTCATCATAATTTAATTCATTCAATTGACATCTTTGTGAGGTTTCAAAATCAATTTCATCAATAACCTCAAAATTTGATTGATTGTTCAAATTTTGTATGTTTAAACTAACCAATCCTAGATTTGGCTCGGATCTATGAGCCAATACATCATATCTTATACTCAAATTAAACCAAGTAAACTGAGTTGATACTATACCGTCTGCTAAACTCAAATTTTGATTATAATTAGTTATATCCCCGATACTCTCAGGTTTTGATGGGTCCAATGTATAAATTGTATCATTTACCTCAAGTTTTAATCTCAATGTTGTCCATTGAGGTATAGCTGATATAACGCTTTCATAACCATTTTCTAATAACTCTGGAAAGTTGTTACCTGTAGTATTTTCTTGAGCATCATAAAAACCAGAGATGAAAGCACCAGCAAATCTTTTATCAAATAATGGCCAACCATTTGATAAATCATCTTCAGATCCTTGTGGTGATAATTGATCAAATGTAAATCCTTGACCTAAATTTGGAATTCTACTTCCGATATAACCGTTTGATACATATGGTTGTCTTTGATATTGATTATATGATAAAAACTCAGTGGTTCCAAGTACATTTGCAACACTATCATAAAATGAATTATCTGGTGTTTGAATTTGATTGAAAATTTCTTTATTTTCCTTACTATTTATTAATTCCTCTAAGTTATGCAGTAGATCTTTTGATTTTGGTAGTATATATGGAAATGCTTCACTAAACTTGATTTGAAATAATTGAAGATTCAAGATTAATAATAAATTAGCTGCTATTATCATTATTATAATGACTACTCTTTGAAATATTAAACTGTTGAATGAAAAGTGAGGAAACAATTTGAAATTCTTTAGTAGTTTGCTAAATTGCATGATTTTGGTTTTTGAGACTAAAATAGAATGGGGGAGTTATAAAAATGCAAGATGGTGTAAATGAGATCCAAACGAGATAGATTTGTACTTTGTTTTGAATGTGTGGGGATTGTTTAATAAAAGAAAGAATAATGATGTAATACTTAAATGGTAGTTCTCAAATTAAGATTCACTCAATCTTGTTTTATCTCCATGTTTTCGAAGATTAGGCAATTATAAATTTATTTTTCAAGAAAAAATAGAAATTCAAATCTCAGTTTTACTTTTGCCCTGCGCTTTCTAACGATAGATTTTGGAAACTCAACTATACATCCAATTTTGAAATTTGTTATACTGGAAGATGACATACTCATAGATCTGACATATATATCATGTACTGTTTGGTAGTTTCACATTTGTCGATAAATATATCTTGCAGCAATTCATTTCGCAACACAAAAGTGGCATGACGTAAAATCTAAAGATATGCAGAATTGTTTACAAAATGACCGTTTGATGACAACCACGCAAGATCCGAAATGTCATTTATATTTTCAAATTCTGAAGCATGCGTTGATTTAAGATCACTTTCGATTAAGAAATGATAGGAAACTATGCATCAAATTCTGTTTCCAAATTTGTATGTATCAATTGTTCTTTACCAAGAATCATTTTAAAATTGAATTTGTATGTTTCAATTGTTCTTTACCAAGAATCACTTTAGAATATGATCAAACGTAAAAGTTAAAATCATAAACTTCAGTCAATTTTTGAATTTTTTGTGAATTTGACGCAAATATTTATCAATTTGGGTAGGCGCAAATACTTTATTTTTAATCCTTAAGTTTAGATAAACTTTAATCGAGTACAATTAGTTTACTCGTTAAATCAATGGACTTTTAAATAGGCTTTTTTTCTTTCCGATTAGTTTACTGATTAGATCAATAGACTTCCAGGCTATTAATTAGACTCTTTTCGTTTCCTTTATTGATTAGATCAATAGACGGGTCAAAAATACATTACTTTTCAATTTTGAAGTAGCACTATCTATACCTTAGCTCACAACAATCATGAGTTAATTATAAACCAGCAGCTCGTCTACAGTAAGATTGTATCAAAATCTAACCTAATTTGTATTTTGTGCGGTTACCAATTTGAAAAATTTTTTAGTAAAAAATATTTTAGTATCAATATATCAATATGAGTACAACTAATTGTAGATTTTATGAAAATAAATACCCAGAAGTTGACGATGTTGTTATGGTCAACGTGCAAGAAATTGCCGAAATGGGTGCATATGTTAAATTATTAGAATATGACAATATAGAAGGGATGGTATTATTATCAGAATTATCAAGAAGACGTATTAGATCTATTCAAAAATTAATTAGAGTAGGTAAAAATGAAGTTGCTGTTGTTTTAAGAGTTGATAAAGAAAAAGGTTATATTGATTTATCAAAAAGAAGAGTTTCAACTGAAGATATTCAAAAATGTGATGAAAGATTTAATAAATCAAAAGCTGTTCATTCAATATTAAGACATTGTGCTGAAAAATTTAATATTTCATTAGAAAAATTATATGAAACTATAGGATGGCCATTAAATAGAAAATTTGGTCATGCTTATGATGCATTTAAATTATCAATTACTGATCCAACCATATTTGACGAATTAGAATCACCATCAACAGAAGTATTGGAAGAATTAAAAGTTTATATTTCAAGAAGATTAACACCACAAGCAATCAATATAAGAGCAGATGTAGAAGTATCATGTTTTGGATATGAAGGTATAGATGCTGTTAAAAAAGCTTTAAGAGTAGCTGAAGAACAATCAAAAGGAGATATGCAAATCAAAGCAAAATTAGTTGCTGCTCCATTATATTTTTTAACTGTACAAGCTTTAGATAAAAATCAAGGTATAAAGTTATTAGAAACTGCTATTGAAAAAATAACAGAAGTTATTGAACAAAATGATGGTGTTTGTAAAGTAACAATGGCACCAAAATCAGTTGCATCAAATGATGATGCTGCTCTTCAACGTATGTTGGAAAATAAAGCTGCAGAAGAAAGAGAATCTGATTCAGAAGATGAAGATGATTAATCCATTGAATTTTTTAATATAAGTCTACCTTTGTTTGCTCTTTCAATTATGTAACCTGGTAAATTTGATATTAATTGTGGGGAAACTCGAAGTTCGGATACTGATTCTGGTATAAGTACATTCTCTAATGATAATTCTGGGTTACCACTAAGATCTAAAGTTTTTAGGTTGTTACCAAATCTAACATTTCTTAGGTATCTTAATTCATTATAAGCTAAGCTTAGATATCTTAAAGATGAAGGGAAATCAAATGTTTCTATTGATTTGATTCCATGATATCCTAGTTTTAATATTTTCAAATTTGGAGGTAGTATAACATCTTTTAAGGTTGTTATTTGTTTATCCTCATCATGACAATCACTATTTTCGAGATCCAAAACTTCAATAGTTGAAGGGAAGATGACATTTTTTAAAGTTGTAATCAAATTTGCACCAATATATAATTCACGTAATTTTGGAGGAAATAAAACTTTTGTCAAGGTTTTAATATTATTCCAATTAAGATATAATACTTCTAATGAATTTGGTAATTTTAATGGATTTATACTATTGACTCCATTTTCACTTAGTACTAAATGTGTAAGATTTGGTGGTAATTTCAATCCTCTAGTAGTTGTCATGGATCCTTGTAAATTTAAAACTTCCAACAGATCTGGGAATCTCACACCTGTCATTGATTCATTAGGTATATTCGAAACTTCTAAACGTTTTAATCCTTCTGGAAATCTTGTACCCCGAATATTTTCAATTGGATTGAATCCGACATTTAATGATTCCATGTTTTTTGGAAATTTCACATCTCGTAAGTCTTCGATTCTATTTTGTGATATATCTAGATTCTTGAGGGAGTTTGGAAATTCAACATAATCTAGGAAATAAATTTTATTATCTTCAATTTCAAGATCTTCTAAAGTGTCAGGGAATTTGATCAGATCTATTGAATGGATAGCTCCTTGACCAACAAGCAAAGTTTTCAATTTCGGTGGCATTGTGAACCCTGATAATGTTTCCAATGCATAACCACCACCAATATTCAAAACTTCTAATGAATCTGGAAGTTTCACCCCAGGAAGAAATCTGATACTACTTTCACCATAATCTAAGATTTTTAAATTTGTCCAATATTTAATATCATCTTGAATTTCAGTACCTAATTGTTCAAGATCATCTTTTTCTGTTATATAAACTGTATCCATGTCATATTTATTTACAATAGAGCAATGAACAACTTTCTCAGCTCCTATATCTTTCAAGGCTTCAATAAATAATTTATATTGATCAATTTCCGTGTTGGTATATTCAGTCCATTTTTTACTTGGTTTAAAATGGATATGATATGATATATCACCAGCTTCTTGGATTATTTTTGAATTCGTTTTAAATAAATGAATAAATTTCTTCATATAATATTCAAAATCATCAGTATATTCAATACAAATATGAAGATGATTAAATTTGATTGTTGATATTTCTTTTAGGTACTTATCTATCGTATCTATTTCAATGACTGTTACATAATTGTTTGGTAACTCACGTAGCTCTTTTAGTTGGATGATTGTATGATAGAATTTAGGTTTGTCATAGAGTAAGACTAACCTATGGGTAGCAGTTGTTGTCATGATGGATTAATTTTAGTTTTGAAAAGACGTGTTTTAAAATCTGCAGTGCGAATTAAAATAATCAATACAACTAAACAGATACCTCCAAGCTATTGAAAAAATATGATCAGCCCGACGATCTATACCAATTTTGGACCGTAAGATAATGTCTTTAAAACAAGTTAATCATTAGATATCTAAGAATTAACAATCTATACAACTAATTCTAAGAAAAAACACAAATAAAGGGTTTTTAATGACATTGAAACCTTCCCTATCAATACAAGTTCAATGTAATTATATTTGCTAAATTATGTGTTGATGTATAAATGAATATAAATACATATTAGGTTAAAAAAAGAGAAGAGTCATGTAGTTTCAAGATTAAGCTTTGTCTATGCTGGTTCTGCACTTTTTGCAAAGATATTTCTAAATACTTTACTAATAGGTACTGGAACCTCTAATAATTTATCTGTATCAAATTCATCATCTTCGTAAATTTCATTATCCCTTGCTTTTAAATACCCTCTTAATAACATCAATGAAAAACCTGCTGCTAAAAATACAACACCTGTGAATATAGAACAATCAACGTATCTACTTGGATCTACACCAGCTCCTGATCCTTTTGTTAATTTTAAACCAATAACTGGACTGAAAATCCCCAGTATACCCATGAAAATCCAATTTTGTGCAAAAACAACATTCATTTTTTTAATACCAAAACATCTAGCAATTGTTGGTGCAATGATAACATAGATTGTCCCCATTAGTGCTCCTTGAATCAATGCAAATATTATAACCGTTGCATAATTTCTAGCGGGAATCCACATTGCTAATGAAAAAATTCCAACAATTATATAAACAATACTACCAACGGTTGATGACCCATATTTATCACATAAAAATCCAACTATTGGTCTTCCAAAGAATGATCCAACTTGAACCATGGCTGATACGATCGAACCTTGACTTTCACTATATCCTAAACTCATTGTAAAATTTGCCAATGTATATAATAATATAACATATCCAAGGGTACAAGTAATTGTAAAACATATCAATAGATAAAATGCAAGACTTTTTAAAACAGGTGCATCAAATAATTTAAGTTGGATATTTAAATGCTTAGCTTTACTTCTGGTGAACACAATTGCAATCCAAACCATTCCAAATTCCATTATACTTTGAGCTCTTAATGCCCATGGAACACCTTTTGTTTCAACAATTTTATTCATTGCTAAATTATAAATGATCCCACCAATACCAGAACCTGCTGTTCCTATACCCATAGCTAATACTCTTTTTTCTTTGAAAAATTGTGGTAATAATGTAATGGCAGGTATGGAAATAAATGCTAATCCAAAACTATTCATTAAACCTTGAGTTAAATATAATTGCCATAAATTTGTGGTAAAACTTGCCAACATTAATGCTGTGAATTGTAAACAATTACCAATAATTAGAACGGGTCTTGTACCTATTATACCCATCAAAACTGTTATTAAAGGACTAAACAATACTCCAACACCAAATGCAATTCCTGATATAAATGCATAATCTATTTTAGTTGCATTTTCGAATCTATTGTTTTCAAGATAAGTGGCCAAGTATACACTGAAACTTGAATTTCCTCCCCATGTATTACAATTATAAAGCATGACGCAAAATACTATTACCCAAGCATATCCACCATCAATATTTGGATCATGTTCAATGATTTTTTCTTCTAATGGAGTTTCTTCTATATCATGAGATGAATCAGTGGTAAGTGGTTCTTGTTGGATTCGACTTGGCGTTTCTGAATTTGATTTAATAGATTTGATACTCATATTGAACCTAAATTTTAAATGAAATGAATGTGTGAGCTTTTATATATGATTCCTGATTAATTAAATGAGTGTAAAATCGGATATGAGAAATGAAATTTAAGTAGTAATAAAAAATCTGTCATAAATTTGAATTGATGCATTAGTCAGAAGTCTTACTTCCTAAAGTGAAAAAATAAAATTGATTAGCCAGGAAATAAAAAAATTTCGATCCGAAAAAAAGATAGATGCGATTTTTCAGTTTATCGCAACGAAAATTTCGTATGCAGCCGTTTCACTTGTTAACATTTATCGCAGGGCTTAAAACCGGGAATTTGAAAACTTTTTGATATGAATTGAAAAATTGATAAAATGACTAATAGTGCAATTTTTATTTTGATCAAGACTTAAGATTAGGGATTATGACTGTCATTGACATGGAAATAGGCTCATTTATCAAAATTAATTTAAGATTTTCCTAATTCAATGTTGGTATTTTAGTATGAACTGGAACATATTTGTTTTTTCTCATGTTGATTTACTGGGGTAAAACTTTTCTTTGCTTGTAATTGCAGCAAGATGCGTCAAGTTTAGTAATGATTAAGTTCTGATAAATAAAATCAATATAATATTGACTAAATAGTCTCTCTATATTCCCTGAGTTCTGTTTAAATTTGTGGCTCATGTGAAAGAGATCTAAATCTTAGATTTAGAAAAAAAGTCTATTTTTCCAATGGAAATGTCAAGTCATGATTTTGACTTAAGAATTCTATAACTAGATGATAAAGGATTACCTTTGTTTACGAGTTTTGAATGTATGAGTTATTCATCTTTACAATGCTAGTGTTATTAGCTTTTCAAAATAAGTCTTCTTACAAATCATTGTACATATAATTTTAACTTGGGTAATTTGGTAGCTATACCATAAATTTTGTTTGGAAAATGGCAAGCAAACACTAAATGTTCAAAATTCACTATTGTAATACTCGTCTTTCTCTGATTTATGTTGATCGTCATGACACCAATCATATTACCTATCATACCAATTTAACATCATAACTGGAAAACAAATTTTAAACAGTCGTGTGCACTTAAAAATAGATTTTGCTAGCTCAAAAGACATCGTGGATTTTTAGAAATTTGGCTAAGTTTTTTGGTAAGACTTAAAGATTTTTAAATTCGAAAGCTCTTAATTTTTCGAGATGAAAGTTTTAACTAATCTATATGTATTCACGATAATAATGTATTTGTTAGTTAATAAAATCCTTTAGAAATTACATTTAAACTAAGATACAATCCATATCTATCAATTCAAGATTATCCTTAATATACTAAGTCTGTTTTCTCATTAACAACCTGCACTAGCTAAAATCACAATGGTGATTTTTGCTAAGTCGTTGCCTTTGGGCTTCCACTAAATTTTCTTATACAAATTCACATCTAAAGAATATAGACAATCAAAATATTTCGCAGCTAGAAGTATGTGCTATCAAATTTAAGTATTCTTAATCTTGAAGTGTTCTTTTATCTTCGATTTTAAGCTTAGCGATCTTTGATTTTTTGAGCTGAATACTTTCATTTTTGTGTCAATTTTTTTTTTTTGTTTCAGAAAAAAAAATTATTTCAGATCAAATTTCAAATGTTTTCAAAATCATATACATCAAGTATAAAACTACTACTGCGATGTTACTCAACTGTGAATAATATACAATTACCTAAAACGAGGAACATTGGTATAATAGCTCATATTGATGCAGGTAAAACAACAACCACCGAACGAATGATTTATTTTAGTGGAAAAACAAAAAGAATAGGAAATGTAGATGAAGGAGATACAATTACTGATTATTTACCATCCGAAAGGGAAAGAGGAATAACAATTCAACTGGCTGCAATAACCTTACCATGGAATCAACATAAGATCAATATCATAGATACACCAGGACATGCAGATTTCACATTTGAAGTTATAAGATCATTAAGAGTTTTAGATGGAGTTGTTACCATATTAGATGGAGTAGCTGGAGTTGAAGCACAAACTGAAAAAGTTTGGAAACAAGCAAAGAACCTAGAGTTACCTAAAATTGCATATATAAATAAAATGGATAGACCAGGTGCTGGTTTTAGTCGTACAGTAAAAGAAATTATTACAAAATTGAATACAAGAGTTGTGCTATGTAATTTACCATATTTTGAGACTACCAAAGAACAAGATCTTGAGTTTAAAGGTGTGATTGATGTGATACATAAAAAATTATTGAAATGGAAAGATGAATTTGGTAAAGAAATTGAGGTCATCAATATTACCGAAGGTCATGAGTTGTATGAAATGTTATATAAATCTCGAGAATCGATGGTTGAAACATTGGGTGAATATGATGAATCTATAATTGATTCATTTTTAGAAACTGAAAATTATTTGGAGATACCAAGTCAGTTATTGGATAAAGTTATTAGAAAAGCAACAATTGATAATTTTCTAACACCTGTTTTTTGTGGTTCTTCATTTAGAAACATTGGTGTTCAACCATTAATGGATGCTGTAACCAAATATTTACCATCTCCATTGGAAACAAAATTACCAGAAATCAAAAAGAGACATAAACAAATCCAATCCAAATTTGATCAAAAAGGGTTGATTGTTGATAATAATGCAAACCTAACATTAAGTTTAGCATTTAAAGTTATGACACATGCTACCCGTGGACCAATGACGTTTATCCGTGTATACAGTGGAAAGTTAAATTCAAATTCAAACTTGATTAACCTCAGAACAGGTAAGAAAATTTTGATCAAGAAATTATTAATCATGCATGGTGATAATCCAGAAGAAGTTAAAAGTATAACTGCTGGTAATATTGGTGTTATTCCAGGTTATGAAACTGATTTTCAAACAGGTGATACATTAATTTCAAGTGCAACAGGAAAACAACCAAATGGAGATTATCAGTTGTTACCGATTGAAGTACCACCTCCATTATTTAATTCAAGCTTACAACCATTAACTGCTGGTGATGAAACTCATATGAAGAAATGTGTTGATATTTTAGTAAGAGAAGATCCTTCTTTGAAAGTATTTGTTGATGAAGAAATGGGTCAAACTATCCTAAGTGGTATGGGAGAATTACATTTAGAAATTGTAAAAGATAGATTAGTCAGGGATATGAAAGCGAAATGTATATTGAAAGATGTTGTTGTATCTTATAAAGAATCATTTGTTAGTAAGAAAGGAATTAAGGAGGGAAAGTTTTCCAATGAAATTGAAATACATGTAAGCATAGAGTCGATTGAAAATGCAAAAGATTTTGAAAATGCCACCATCATAGAAGAAGATAATAATGTTGTCCTAATTGAAGATAATGCAGCATCCCCAGAGATTCAAAAAGCAATTGATCAACGAAGATGGAAATGTCCAAACTCAATTGAAGAAATAGAAGAAGCAATGATCAATGGATGTTTAGCTTCATTACAAATGGGTGGACCAATTTTAGGATTTCCATTACATTCCACCTTAATTCGAATTAAATATTGGAATTTACCAATTGATGATAATAAAGATCAAATTTCAAATTTCTTAAATGGTGGTAGACAAGTAGTACAATCATTAAAAGATGAATCTGATTTTGGAATATTAGAACCAATTATGAAAACTAAAGTATATGTAGATTCAAATGATTTAGGTGAAGTCTCACACGATCTTACTCAAAGATGTTCAGCAATGATTTTAGGAGTCGAAGATGAATCGAATAATATTGAATCAGCAAATTGGGCAAATGAAGAAAGTGAAAAAATATATTTACCACCAGATTATACAATGAAAACAACAAATCAATTAGATAATATTGTAAATAGGAAATTAATCGTTGCTGAGACTCCATTAAGAGAAATGATTGGGTATCTTAGTAAATTAAGATCATTAACCCAAGGTAGAGCTACTTTTGATATGACATTAATCGGAATGAGAAGAGTAGTTGGTAATAGATTAGAATCGATATGTAAATAGAAACTCATTATCAAATACTCTTGATTAACTGGGAAGCGTTGGAATCAATAGGGATCTATAATTGTCTAAGTTGAGAAATTTATCAAAACAAATATTCGCAAAAAAATTGAAAATTAAAAACATGGAATATATAGATCGAGGTTCACTATCTTTAGATAGAGATAGAGTAACATGTATATTATTAATCAATACATATCTAATGAAGAAATGTCTAAACATGTATTCAAATGTAATAACGAATCAACAAATGATGCAACAAATGAGTCAAGAACAAAAAACAAGTATAACTTATTCTTACGGACATTGTATAAAAAGATTACAATGTAATCTATCCACATTAAACTATATTCATGAAAAATATCATAGTCCAAACTTCAATCCACAAGGTCATAAACAAGCATTCCCAATGATGTTATCAGCACCACCTGATATGCCAGAATTAAATCAATTATATTTAAAACTACAAGAATTATATGCTGATGGAGTTCAGATTTTAAAACAAAGAATTGAAGAAATGAGAAAACAACAAATGTATAATAATCAACAAATGCCCCAACAAATTCCTCAACAAATACCACAACAGATGCCTCAACAAGGTATGACACCTCAAAATATGACACCTCAACAACCAAACATGGGAATACCACAAAATATACCACCTCAATCAATGCCTCAAATGGTCCAACCACAACCGCAAATGGATGAAATGTTTGTGAATGATAATTATCAGAATGAGTCTCAGGGATATCAACCGTATAACAACATGCAAGGGTATAACGGACACGACAATGGTAATGGAATGAATATGTCAACTTTATCACCACAACAAATATTACAACAAGCTAATGAATCGAAAAATACGCCTACAATGACTCATATGGACTTTGGGTTGTTTTAATGTATATTAATAAATGTCAAATTGTTCATTTAGTTGTTGTGTTTTCTAAAAAAATCATAAGATATGTGTCAATCCAGCAAGAAGAGCTGTGTGTTCATATTATGTAATCTAGTAATTGGTGCTGTTATTTGAAAGAACCCATAAAAATAATCAAATAACTGCATTCTTTCTCAATTTTAGTAGTCCGTAAATGAAGGAACAAATAGGAAATTAACCTTATGATTTGATTCAACTTGTCCAAGATGTTAAGATATCTCTCTCTAGTTTGTAATTCATGTACACTTCCGGAAGTTTTAGTCTATTATTCTTTGTATTATATGAAAAGTCTTTAAATTTAAAATTCTACTTGGGTAATTATCTAATATATTCTCATAATGAATGAATAAGTAACAAAATTAAATCTATAAGCATTTTCTGAATTCAGGTGGTAAAATATTAAAACTTTATCTTGATGATTGCAAATTGTGTTCTTGAGCCAATCACTTACAAGTTCAAGTTTGATCCATAAAATCTTGAAATTCTTGATTAATTAAATCCGTATACCCCAAATTATTCTCAGGCATCACGTTAAACATTTCATCTTGTTGAGTTGTAAAATGTGATGGATTATCTTGATGAACATTCAACCAACCAGCTTCATTTGTAATTTCATTCCATAATTTCTGTTCTTCATCTAAATAAGTCAATCCCTCTATTCCTGCTAAATCTTGATTTGCATAAACATCACCTGGTTTATTAAATTGTCTAAAATCTAATTCACTTGGTTTCATTGAAGGTGCTTGTAAATCAAGTGAAACTTTTGTTGTTGGTTTATAATCATCATCATGTTTTTCTAAAATATCAACCATTACACCATTGAAATCAAGTACTCTAATTAATTTAAGTAATTGAGCTCTTCTTAAAGCTGCCGGATAATTTCCTAATCTTTTCATCTTTGTAAATAATGTCAATGCATGATCTAAATGATTCTTTGTAGCTTCATGAACTCCAAATGATGCATTAAACAAAATCAATGTTGATGCAGAAGTGAATAAATATTCTCTATCCATCCAACCAAATAAAGCAACCATATTATCAGGAACCAATGACCAAATACTTTTAATCGTATTTATGGAAGCTTGAAATGATGCATTTAACAAAGTCAAAACATTTTTTGAATATTTTGTTAAATCAATATATTTATTTTGACTATTATGAATTTGTAATTCTTTAAATTTTTTACTTGCAAAATGAAATAATAATGGTCTAACAGCTAAATTAATACCTTGAAAATATTCAGTCATTAAATTAACAATCAATCTTGAAACTTTTGGATTTTCTTCTGAAAAATCGATATCTAAATATTTTGGTAATGAAGTTTTCCATGACATTAATCTTTGAACTAAATCTGAAACAACAGGTAAAATATTAAATGTTGGTTGTTTTGTATATAATGATGATAAAATAACTGCATTAATTTGA
This sequence comes from Insectozyma morakotiae, assembly GCA_030564645.1. Taxonomy (NCBI): domain Eukaryota; kingdom Fungi; phylum Ascomycota; class Pichiomycetes; order Serinales; family Debaryomycetaceae; genus Insectozyma; species Insectozyma morakotiae. The sequence continues at coordinate 424,195 of JAKTYD010000004.1, forward strand.
GTAATTGTAACACAATTATTTATATAATCAGCAGGTGGAAAAATATAATAACCACGTACATCAGTTTCATTTCTTGGAAAATCACTTAAATCTATTTTGAAATCAACAGGTAATTCAGTTGATACGGAATCATCAGCAAAACTCAAAGGTAAACCTGCTTTAGATGAAAGCATTCTCTCATACATGTAAACAGTCCACCAGATCCTTCTACGATGTTCCAATTCAAATCTGTTTAAATTTTCCATATCTGCATCCACGTGCCAACCTAAAATCAATGCAGCTCTTAGAGCTAAACCAAAATAGAAGTAAGATGCTATAGTACAATCAGCAACTTGTAAATAAAATGCATACAACAACATTACCTCAATACCACCATCTTTTGTGATATTATCAATTGCACCAGAAGCAAATAATCCAGTAAATAATTCCGAAGCTTGATAAAAAAAACCTGATCCTGGTAATGTATGTTTTTCTCTTTTCTCTTTTGATCGTTTCATATTTTCCAATTTTCTATTTTTTGTATGAATATCAGACTCAGTACCTAAATACATTTCACCAATTGAAAAAATTAATAAAATTTTACAAAACCAAATAGTTTCTAAAATAGTTTCATCGTCGGTATCTTTTTTAATTGCATTTTCATCTTGATCAGGTCTAGTGTTTAATGAAACATTTCTTCTTAATATACTCTTATTTTCATCATTCTTCCCAGAATATAGATTAATTAAATAACGTTTAATCAATCCTTCATTGAAGAAATAAAAACATCCATCATTATAATTTATAAAAGTATCAACTAGTAACATAGCATATGAATATGAAGGTAGGGAAAAGTTTATTGATAATCCTGGTCTTGTATTTGTCTTTGATAAAGTAATTTTATAAGCATTACCTTCTTTTTCCAATATTTTTGTTTCTCTTTGATTTGATGTACTTTCTGATTCACTTGGTGATGATATTGGGGTAGTAGTACTTGAATTAGGTAGCAAGGAACTAGACACAAATGAAGGAACCATATTTTGAATTTCTAATCCAAATAAAGTCATTGATGATGATCCAACATAAACTTTTTCACCTGTTCTTGATTGTATTAGTCTACCATATTTGTCTAATGATGGATTTATAACCTCACCAGTTGAATGTGGATGAAATTGATTCAGGGTAACAAATGATCTCTTTGGTGATGAACTTTCTTTGTTCTCCAGTTCTTTTAAATCATTTCTCAACATGGCATTATCTTTCTTTAACCTTGCTATATCATCATGTAATTTTGATAAATATTTCATAGAGACTACTATCTTTTTATCAGCTTCAACATATTCACATTTCGATTTAGCCAATTGACATTTTTTACATGGATCACCACCAGGACATCGAATATGTCTGGTTCTACATCTTATACAAGCCAAGGCGTTTCGTTTTTGTTTTGGAGGTGCTCTTGTTTTTTTTGGAGGTGGTTCTTGATTGACCGAGTCATTGGTATTATCTGAGTTTATATCCATGGTTGAATTATTTGATCATATCATTAAATGAGTAAATTTTTAATTAAAAAATAATCGTTATGTAAGATGTTACGTAAAACGCTACCGATGAAGAAATAAACGTATAATAACGAAACCTATAAACCTACTTTCAATAAGAGGTTTAACCTATTTAACTTGTTGGTGGAAGGACGTTTTTAGTGAATTCACCAATAACATTTCCTGCTGGATCATATGAACAAATGATATATTTACCCCAATTTTGTGCACTACAATCTTTATAAGCACAACCTAATTTAGTAGTTGATTTCCAAACAACTTGAGTGAAATGATCATAATCTGAATTGGATGAGTAATCATGGTTGGCTCCTTCTGAGTACCAAGCATCTAAAGCCAGTGGACCATCTGCGTAACCAACAGCTAAATTTTCACCAAATGAACCACCTGAATGTTTTAAATTTCCTGAACAATCGTATTTATCAGCATAAGCTTGAGCATAATCATAAGCTGATTGTTCCCAAGTTAAAGCTGGTGCATTATGAATAGCTCTTTTTTCATTATGAGCATCTAATATAGCTTTAGCAAATGAAGCATCTCTAACGTCACCAAAATCTGATGTGGAGGAAGTAGTTGATGATGCGGATGTAGAAGTAGTAGTTTGTGCTGTTGATGAAGTAGATTCTGTTGTAACTGGTGATTCTGTGGTAATTGGTGATTCTGTGACTGGTGATTCAGTTGTGACTGGTGATTCTGAAGTAGTTTCAATAGGAATTGAAGTTGATGTTGATAAGACTGGTTCTTCTGATTCACTAACAGCAGTAGCTTCAACTGAGCTTGAAATTGCACCTGTAGTTGAATTCAAAGTTGAAGTAGCTAAAGTGGTTGGATTAGCTTGAACAACTAAAGTTTGAGTTGAATAATAATCACCTTTTTGAACAATGACATGTTCTTCATATAAAGTTCTATAAGCTTGTTCAAAATCACCACTAACAACACTTGAAAAGACAATATCTTGACCTAAAATATTAGTTGAAAATACCCAGGTATAAGGTTGAGAAGCACTTGTTTCAACAGCTGAAGTAACAATTTCTTGATCAGCACCGGCAGTAACTGTTGCATATTCAATGACTTGATTTGTCTTGGTGACATAAACAATATCAGATAAAACTGTTGATAATAATGTTGCAATTGTTGCAAATTGAATTGAAGTAAATTTCATTTCGCGTAGTAGTGTGAATCGGATAAATCGAGTTGTTTAATGAATGTATGAAGGTGAGATAGTTATAAACCTGTAATTTGATATAAAAAGGAGTGACTAATTATAGGTTTAAACTAATGAAATGAATGTGGATTTAAAAATTAAACTGAAAGAAAATGGTTAAAATATATATTAATTTAATTTTTATAGGAGTAATGAAATTTAGTAAATCCAGAATTACGTGAAAAAAGCGTGGTACCATACAATAAAACTACGTCACAAAACTCATTTTCTACCAGCTAGAAAACTTAAACAAAAACAAACAAAGAACAAAAAAGCTTAATTTACCACATTTGATTAAATTTTTTTGAGCGTGTCACATCTCCTGAATGTTGATGCAATGTAACTTAATTGCCTAATTGGTAGCTTAATTTTTAAGGGGTCGTTGTTGTTTTTCAATTCATTTGCACCCATTTTGTTTAATTTATAAACATTGAAATATTTCAAGTTACATTAAGTGAAATGGATCAATAATCTTACCAAAAATGAGGCAATTACAAACAAGCAAAATTACTTGAGCAAAATAAATGAATATTCAAGATATTTGCTGGATTATCTTGGTTTAAAATTGTATTAAAGACTACCTTAAAAGATTTTTGAAATGAGGCAAATACAAACAAGCAAAATTACTTGAGCAAAACAAATAAATATTCAAGATATTTTTTTTAATTATCTTGGTTCAAAATTGTATTGAAAACTACCCTAAAAGTTTCTTGTGAATCAAAATTAATTATGTCATATTCTACAAACACTCATCTTATGAACGTCGTCAATTTAAATGTTTCAGGTAACCCCTTACTGCTGCATTATTTTGAATAAGTTTACAGGTTAAATATTATATATCTGGAACAGATCTATTATTGTTTGCATTCTCAACGTAAAATAATAAATGTGCAATATGACACAAAACTTTAAGTTGGATATTAATAAAAACAAACAAACACTTAAATTAAGGTACAAATTACGTACATACTCTTACAAAGAAAATTTTTCTCTTTATTATTTAAATATAAAATTCTAGACTATTTAAATTGGTGGTAAAACATTTTCACGATTTTGTCCTACGTAATTACCTGGTGGATCATATTCACAAATTATATAGTATGCCCAACCTCTTGATGAACAATCTTTATAAGCACATCCAACTTCTGTTGAAGATTTCCAAACCATTTGAGTGAAATGATCATATGTATTACCAGCAGCATAGTTATAATACGAACCTTCAGCATACCAAGCTTCTGCAGCTTCAGATCCAGATCTAAATCCAGCAGCTAAATTTTCTCCATAAGGTCCATGACTATGAACTAAATTTCCTGAACAATCATAAGCATTTGCATAATTTTGTGCATAAGCTTCTAATTTAGATGACCATTTTAATGGATTAACACCATGAGCAGCACGTTTGACATTATGGATATTCAACATTTCAGATTGGTAAGATCCTAAACTTGAATCTGCTGGCTGTGATTGTTCTTTTGTTTGAGCTTCTACTGTTGGTTGTGTAACAATTTTAGTAATCAAAGTTGTAGCTTCAACTATTGGTTCTGGTTGTTCAATTTCAATTTCCGGCTCTGGTTCTGGTTGTTGAATTTCAACTTCTGGCTCTGGTTCTGGTTGTTGAATTTCAACTTCTGGCTCTGGTTCTGGTTGTTGAATTTCAATCTCTGGTTCTGGTTGCTCCTCAGCTTCTTCTTGTGGTACTTCTGCTGGTACAATTATTTCAGTAGGTTGAACAATTTCTTGTGTTGGTGTTGATTCTATAGTTTCAGGTTCTGAACTTGAAAATTCACTAGATTCACTTGTCAAGCTAGATGAGCTTTCACTAGTGATGACTGTGGTTGCTCTATTTGCTCCTAATCTTTCGGTAACATAAACCGTTTCAGTCACAATAAAAGTTTTTGCAATTGTAAACTCCAAAGCTGCAAAAAATAAAAATATAGAAAACTTCATAATGATTAGTTTGAATTTAGAGGTTTGAAAGAATTCGAGAAACAAAGAACTATTATATATTATATATATTCAATTAATTGTTTATGGTTTAATATTTGATGGTCCAAGAAATTGATGCAAAAAAATAATCAACAGAATAATATTATATGTGAAAAAGAAACAAATCGTTTAAGATTGGAAATGCATTCAGGTACATGTTAATTGATAAGTTAAATTGACTCATGATATCATAATAGATCCTAATCGGATAATACACTTTAACAACATACTTTAACAATATATTTTATACGAAGATTAATCGTTTAATATACATCTTGCATTAAAGTTAAAAATTACTTTTTTTTACGTGTTTTGTGTAATATTTATTTTTTCCCCTTTATTCTATATAATCTGATAGATTTGGGTATACAATTTCATAAGGTTCACAATCTCCTTCTTCACCATCTTCAACATATTTACACCAATTCTTTAGAAATTTATTACCACTTTTTGATAATAATTCTAAATCACCAATTACACAAAGTTGTCTTTTTGGTCTTGTAATTGCAACGTTCAATCTTCTTTCTTCCTTTAGAAATCCAATTTCACCAGATTCATTTGATCTAACTAATGTTAAAATTATCACTTCTTTTTCTCTACCTTGAAATCCATCGACTGTACTAATTTCAATTTGATTTTCAAAATTTTTCTTCAACAATTGTACTTGCGCAGAATATGGAGCTATAATTCCAATATCTTTTGGATCAACGCCATTTTCAATCAATTTCTCAACATGAGCTTTTACTATATAAATCTCCATTTCATTATACTTTGAATCACCTTCAATTGATTCATTGATTTGTTCTGGATATTCTCCACCTTGAGTATCATACCATATACATTTTATATTTGTATCCTCATTAACTTTAACATTTGGTAGATCAACTAAGGATATTGATTCTACTGAATCGTCACATTTCAATTTATTCTGATACATTTGCAAGCTTGGAAATTTCATAATTGATTTATTCATTCTATATTGTACATTTAATAATTTTTTAAATTGATCACCATTTAGATTCGAAATTAATCTATCAAATAATGTAATTTCTAGATTCTTATTTGATTTTATTGTTGGTGGTAATTGCATATTATCACCAGCGATAACTAACCTTTTAAAATTATCATTAATCATCAAAGGGATCCAACATTGAGGTTCTAAAGCTTGTGATACTTCATCAATAATAATTGTATCAAATTTTAAATCATTATGACGAATTTCATATGATCCTGAACCATGTAATGTTGCAACTATTACTTTAGCATTGGTTAATAATTCTTTAACGATTTTCCTTTCCCTTTGTTTCAATTCTTTACGAAGGAATCTTAATTCCAGATATAATTCTCTACGTTCTTTATATCTTTTACATTTTTTAATCTTTGTTAATGTTTTTTGAATATCATTTTCTATGTCTAACATCACCTCTTTACCAAAAGACTTGCTTGAAACTTCTAATGAATGTTGTAAATTTATCGGTAATAATCTTGCAGGATGGCCTATTCTGATCAATTCATCAGTAAGATATTTATCACTCAATCTTTCCAAAATGGTATCAACTGATATATTTGAAGGACCACAAACTAAAACTTTTTCACCTTTCAAAGTTAATTGTTGAATTAATTCTATTAAAGTATATGTTTTACCAGTACCTGGAGGTCCATGAATTATTGAAATATTTGATTTGTTGATTGCAAAGTCAATTGCCTCTTTTTGTGAATCATTTAATTGTGTATTTATAAATGAGATTGGATCATTGGAGGTATTTAAAATATGTTTACTTTCACCTAATAAAATTTTATGAATTTCATTTTTTGATTCTGGTTTAAATTCATTAATTTTATTCATTGTTGTAATCATTCTTTTGTAAGTTATGGAATTTGCTAATTTTACTAACCAAATTCTTGAACTTGAATCATTTGTATTATTATAATATTGTAGAATTTTTTCATCATTAACTGATTCATCAATTGATATTTGAATTACATCTTTTGAACATCGAAGTACAACTGCTTCAATTCCATTATCTTCTTCTTCTTGAACTTTCATCCTTGACATTTTCACAATATCACCATTTTTCATAATTGAAGTATTAATCTCACCATTTGAATAACCCAGATCTAGATTTAACTCTATAATTGTTTTACCACCTAATCCAGTACGAATATTTGAAACTTGTAGGTTAATCAAAGCCAATCCTAGTTGATTTAACTTTTTTGGTGGATATGCATTTATATATGATTCAGTTTGAGATACATCTTCATTTTGTTCTTGCAATATTGCATTTTTGAAATTATCAATCAATTTCATGATAGAAAAAAAATATAAAATTTATTAATTTACCTAAACAAAGCTATTTCTTATAATCATCTAAATCTCTACCAGTTTGTTCTTTTAAATACTTATTTGTTTCCTTTTGAACATAATCAAATATTAAATTTTTTTGTTTAAAATAACCTGAAAGTTTCAATACTTGAACAATCTTATCATAACAGCTTTCACCAAAGGATAAATAGTTACCAAACCATCTACGTACATCAATCGATGAAAAATTCGATACATCAAATTGTAAACCTGTATTACGGTGTATACCAGCTAATATAACGGAAATTAGAATTAAATCAATTGCATAATGTGTTAATCTGCCTATAGTCTTGACTCAATTGTTAATATTTGGATGATAACTGGATATATATTATCTACTTACACCCATTGGTATATATTAGTTGTGATGTGAATTGATAAGGAAAATAAATATGAATTTGGTTTTTTTCGTTCTCTAAATCATATATTAAAGTTTAGAAATTTAAACATTTGATCTTATGTGCATTAATCATCATTATCGGTGAGCTCTAATTCACAGTGTGAGCACTAGAATCTTCTAATGCAAGTCAATTCTACAGTCACCGAGCAATACAGGAGCAAAAGGATAACTTGTGAAGTATTGAATTGAAGTGGAATCTAAACTTTGAGGTCTATCATCACTATTAATGAGTTTTGTGTAATTTGTGGTTGCGAATTTTGATTTGGTTTCTTATCTTGTATTGTTGATTTTTGGTAATTCAATCATATCAATTTCATCTTCCAAATTCAAATCATGTATGATGATTTGATGTGTTTTACAAGTTGATTTAGTTTGATAGATTTCATTACAATAACAACATTTATAAACCCAAGAACAACGTTTGATTTTATTGTAAATTATATTAGAAGCCATGATGGAGAAAATAACTAAAGTGATTATGAAGACTGGAAACTACATTCTTATATAGATTTTGTCTGATTGATTTGGCCCAACAAATTTCGTTTATCTTCTGTTGAACTATTTTCTATCATGATTCGTATTTTGATCTCGTATCTACTTAACAACCAAAGCTCACGTTATTTCGTAGAGTATCGGATAGAATATAAAAGTCTCAAAAGATTTTATGTTATAAAATTTAGCTTGGTTTATTCGAGTTCAATTTGTATCTTTGCTGATTGACCGATAGGTGAAATTTACCTAGATAACAAATCAAAAATCATTGACCTACGAGACCACGGTTTGTATCGTGTGACATCAAAGATTGATTCTTACATGCATAAATTATTTGTTTTATAGATGGATTTTAACATGCATAAATCATTGATTTTAGAGATTGATTTTAACATGCACAAATCATTGATTTTTGAAGTCTAAGTTGTCTTTACAACCAAATACCAAAACATACTTTATTAGTTCAGCTTGATTATGTCACTTTTTGGGTTGAATGATTCAAATAGCATGTATTAAATCTAAATGATAATAAACGGCTTCAGATCTAAAGGTGAAATTACACATTTCTTTTATGTAGCTACTATATATTTAAAAAGACCACTTGATGAGTAATGAAATATTTATCGCCAGTTTAGAACCTAAAGTGACAAGACTTGATACCTTTAAACGATCAATAAAGCAAATTTTTGCCTTATTTTCAATTGTGAAATCAAAGACGATTATTCAAATGGTAGCAGATTCATGAAATGATTGAAATTGAAATTTTGAGTGACAATGATAATATTTTACAAGCTACCTATTATCTATACGTGCTTTAGTCTTCTATTGACTAACTTAAGGTACTTAATAAACTTTTTTGATATCAAAATATTAATTTAAAAAATACTCACGTGCGCAACCCTTATTGAACTGTTATTAATTTTGGAAATTCAAATTCAACAAAAACGTGTTTAGCACATTTGTTACGGTTTCATAGTGTAGCTGGTTATCACATTAGATTTTGATGTTTAAGCGTTAAAATTTCTAGTAACCTGAGTTCGAATCTCGGTGAGACCTTTATTTTTTGCAAATTTTTTAAACATTTATTATGAATTATCATGCAATTGAAATCAATTGTTGACATGTTGTATTTATCACTGCATGTTACCATCTGTTTTTTAACTATATGTCTTTTAGTTTAGAGTATCAAAGAGTAATATATTAGTTTTTTGTTAAATTTTGAAAAAAATGAATAAAAGTGAGGAAATATGATATGAGAACAACTCAATGGGTAATTTAAAGCTTCAGAGTTACATATACAATATTTATTTATATATTAATTTATACCATCGAATACTTCTATAACCACAAACAATACAAATTCCTTCATTTATAAATTCAAAAAATGGCATTATCAGCATTGGATGAATATCATGATTAAAAATATTCTCCATATTGAATTGAACTTCAATTTTTAAAGTTTTAATATTCATTAAATTAAACTTGAAATTTAAATCAGTAAACCCTAAATAATCATTATTTAAAAATGACATTGATAATGTTTTATAGTTTAAATTTATCAGATTTATAAACTCACCTGTCGTTAAATTCAAGAATTCAATTTTGTAATGATTAATCAATTCATTACCTTTTAATAATACCAATATATCATTTCTTGACGTAGTTTGTAAGATATTTAAACTTGATTCAGTATTATCCTCATTGATCTTCTTACTCAAGATTTCTTTTGCAGCTAAGTTATACTCAATATAGTCACCATTGAAGTTATTTATAATTAACGAGGATTCAAAACAATTATAAAATCTTGGTCTATCAAATTCCAAAACTGGTAATGTTGAAATGGGAGTTAACTTGAAAGCAATTTTTTTATTACCTTGCTTTATTATCTCAAACTTGTTTATTATATCTTGGTTATATAAACCTAGAATCAAGTAGTTTTGATGAAATTTGAAATGATAAATTTGAATATTTTTATAATACTTTTCATACCCCATTGGAATAAATGTAGTCAAAGTTTTTAAATTATCATTTATGAAAAATTTAAAATGTAATTCTAATGCACTGTTGATACATAAAATTGAAATCTTTATATCATTGATGAAAAAGTCATTATATATTATATCATGAGGATTATTACCACATTTAATAGTCTCAATTGGACATAAATGGTTGATGTTATTTTGCCAAAATTGAATTGAGCCATCGGTGATTGTTATAACGTATTTAAAAGTTGTGATAATTTTATAAGTTGGTGATAAATGTGACGATAAATATTGGAATTTGATCATTCAATCGACAGTTCGCAATTGACAAAGAAATTAGATCAAGAAAAGCATGTTCAATATATAATGTGATTTTTTAAAGTTTACGAAATTTAAACTTTGTAACAAAAAGTTTCAAGATATAATTACCAAATTAAGAATCGAGAATATATTATGAAACGAAAGGACAAGGAGAAAAGAAAAAACAAGTTTGTAGAAAAAGACCCTTAGAATTAGAAAACTTGATAAAAATTGCAACCAAATTTTGCAGCCAAATTTGATAATATTGTGTAAGGTTAAATAATTGGTTGGTTTGGATATAACCGACATCGATATATTACTAAGTGCACATAATTTTACAGGAGGGGAATAAAAAATAATTCTCACGTGCATCCTTTGCCCCGAAATTTCATACAATTTTATAGACGTGTATACTATTATTATATTATGGTCTGATTATAATCAATCTAATATTCCTATTTACGACATACAACAATACTCAAATTAACTAGAGTCAAACATTCAAAACTTATCATTACAAATCACTAGGGTTGTCTGACAAATTGTAAGTTTTCGAATCCAATTGGAATGTGCATGAATAAACTTGGAAGAAGAATGTGACTCAAGAACAAATTGGGCAAAAAAATTCCCCACTTTTTTCGGATGAGTCAAATCTATTGTGTGTCGAGTGTCGTCCCAAGTTTTTATGCGTAAAAATAGTATGTCTGGCGGTATAGTTGTGGCGGCATGGCACCACTAGTAAAAAATTAAGCGGTAATTTCTGCGTGGAAATTTTTCCTGATTTTTCATTCGATAATAAAATATATGGAAATTTTTTTCATTTAAACCGATTTTAACCATATTCTAAATTTTCATATATATTTAAATCCTCCTCCACTTTTTATACTAATTATTCTTCAATCATGTATAAATCACAATTGATTAAATCATCAATTAAAAAACAATCTATAAAACATTTATCAACCTCAACTGTTTTATTAAAATGGAATGAAATTCCTTTAGCTCCACCTGATAAAATCTTAGGTATTACTGAAGCTTATATCAATGATACAAATCAACAAAAAATCAATTTAGGTGTTGGTGCTTATAGAGATAATTCTGGTAAACCAATTATATTCCCATCAGTTAAAAAAGCTGAAGAAATTTTATTAAAAAAAGAAACTGAAAAAGAATATACACCAATTATTGGTTCAAAAAATTTTCAAAATATTGTTAAAAATTTCATTTTCAATAATTCAAATAAAGATTCAAATGGTGCAAATTTAATTGAACAAGGTAGAATTGTTACTGCTCAAACTATTTCAGGTACTGGTTCTTTAAGAGTTATTGGTGATTTTTTAAATAGATTTTATTCAAGTAAAAAAATTTTAGTTCCAAAACCAACTTGGGCAAATCATGTTGCAGTTTTTAAAGATGCAGGTTTAGAACCAGAATTTTATAATTATTATGAAACTTCAATTAATGATTTAGATTTTGAAAATCTTAAAAAATCATTAATTAATGCACCAAATGAATCAATTGTTTTATTACATGCTTGTTGTCATAATCCAACTGGTATGGATTTAACTAATGAACAATGGGATGAAGTTTTACAAATTGTTCAAGATAAACAATTTTTCCCATTAGTTGATATGGCTTATCAAGGTTTTGCAAGTGGTAAACCATATCAAGATATTGAATTAATTAGAAAATTAACAAAATTATCTAATGAACAAAAAATTCCAACATTTGCATTATGTCAATCATTTGCTAAAAATATGGGTTTATATGGTGAAAGAACTGGTTCAATTTCAATTATAACTGAATCACAACAAGAATCAAAACAAGTTGAATCACAATTGAAAAAATTAATTAGACCAATTTATTCAAGTCCTCCAATTCATGGTTCAAAAATTGTTGAAGTTATATTTGATCAACAAAATAATAAAGAATTATTACCACAATGGTTAGATGAATTAGATCAAGTTGTTGGTAGATTAAATACTGTTAGATCTAAATTATATGAAAAATTGGATAAATCAAATTATAATTGGGATCATTTATTAAAACAAAGAGGTATGTTTGTATATACTGGTTTAACCCCTGAACAAGTTATAAGATTAAGAAATGAATATAGTGTTTATGCAACTGAAGATGGTAGATTTAGTATTAGTGGTATTAATGATAATAATGTTGATTATTTAGCAAATGCTATTAATCAAGTTATTAAAAATTAATGACTCATTTGTGTAAAAATATATAAAAAAAAATCGAAAATAGATCTTTGAAAGGAGACTACAATTGAATCTTCTAATTATATATCAAAAATAATTTGAATGATCTAATTTTTAGAATTTGTGTAATTAAGACAACAACCAAGATTCGAGACTCGAGATTTAAAACAAGATGGAAAAGGTACACAAGTTACATTCCAAAGTTTAAATAATAATAACAAATGTAATATTAAAAAATAACCGCGTCTTTAATACTTTTCTTAATTAATCTGTAATAATCCTCATAACACCCGTAATACGAGATTATAAAATAAGTTGAATCATATGATACAAAGAATCTATAATAAACAAAGTATCAGTAATAATTATAAATAGAAACAGGGCTGGAATACAGTACAAAATTGAAATATTGTGAGGCAAATAAGACTCCTATTATCAAACACTTATACACTACCAACATATTTTTTTTTTTATTAATTTATCAATTTAATATAAACAATTGATTACTATACAACCGATACCCTGCCATTCATCTTCACCATCACACATCTACAGGTTACGAACGAAAAAAGACAATAATATTCTCAAGTACAATAAGTTTTTTGAAAGAAAATTCATACCATTTGACTAACTCACTGAACAATATTGAAATCTATATTTAAAGTCAAGATGAATAGACATTCTGAGGATAGTAATAATAGAACTGATACATTAAATAATACCAATAAAATACTCGATGATCTAGAATCCAAACTAACAACAAAACCATCATTAGATATATCAGATACAGCATCAACTACATCATCACAACAAACAAATGCTTCATCAGTCATACACAATAACAATCTATTAGGATTAGGAAAACAGAATATCCAATCTCAAGTTATCAAATTTATAATCGATGAAGAGAATGATGATAATGAAGAATTTAAACAACAAAGAATTCATAATAATATCTTCAATCCAAATGAAATCTTTGAAGAAAGAACTACAAAATTTATGACTAAATTTGGTAAAGATTATAATGACGATAATATAAAGAATCAAAATTCAAGTAACAAATTAGCAAGGAAAAATTCATTAAATTTGACTCAAAATAGACTAGAAAGAAACTCACTAAATTCAGAAACCACGATTGAAGAAGAAGAAAAACCAGTTCAAAAAAAATATGGAATCTTTTATTCAACTTACGAAAATGATTCTGATGACGATTATAATGATATTGATTATGATGATGATGATGTTTTATTACCTCCATCTCCTCCAAGATCACCACCTACGGATTTAGATCCCGATAAGTTATATGGATTATACGATTTTTCTGGTCCTGATCCTTCACATTGTTCTTTAACAAGAGATGAACCAGTGTATCTAATCAATGATGAAGATAATTATTGGTGGTTGATCAAAAAACTATCTAAATTGGAAAGAATAGAACGAAATAAAACTGAGGATCTAGAAATAATTTCTGATTCAGAAGATGAAAAAATCGGGTTTGTACCTGCTGAATGTTTAGAAACTCATGGTGAAAGATTAGCAAGATTAAATTGTTTCAAGAATGAAGAACTTGAGAAAATTAAATTAAATAATTCATCAAATAAAAACAAATCAAATAAATCAGTCAAATTTGAAAATCTAAAAATACTTGATGATGATGATATACAAGAGGTTGAAAATGATGAAATACGACAGAATTTACAAAATTATAATAATTTATCACCTCCAAAATTCATTAATGATGATGAAGAACGTAGTGAAGTATTGAGTGATATTTATCCAAATGAAATACCACTAATTATAAATAAAAATTCCAAATCCCCAACTTCAACACCAATAAATGATTCTACACCAATACTACAACAACATGACATTTTTACTCAACCAAAACAATTTATAAATACTCCGGATAATACATCAATTGGATCTTACTCACCTGATACTCCATTGAAAAAATCACCAATAAAAATTGAAATCAATGATGAAATTGAGAATAGAGCAGAAAATGTTTCAACTTTAAGAAGATCAGTTATATTAGATCGTTTAACCAAAGTAACAAGTGATATTGAACAACAACTACAATTACAAGATGATGAAGAAGACGATGATGAAGAGAATGATTTTTCATTTGAAAATTATGGTGATGATTCTGATGAAGATGATTCAAGTAGTTTAATCGAATTATCTTATAACAAAATAGATGATAATTTAGATGAAAAAATACTACCTAAAAGATCCATAAGTTTCAAAAATCAACAACATTCAGATTTATCCATGTCCTACAAAATACCCAAAAGTTCAACGAGTATGATTGATGATGAAAGTAGTACCGATTCAAACACTGAAGATATCACACCATTAACAAGTATGAATAGTTTAACACCTATTGAGGAGAGAAGAAAACTGAAACCAGTCCATGAAATGTTCATACCTGTTTTAGGTAAATTTGATGGATTAGCTGAGAAATTAGCTGAATTGGATGAAATATTGAAAAATATATAATACATGGTGTGTTAGTTCCTCATTTTGAACTCTACAGGGGCTTGTATCATTCAGAAATCTCTTTAGGGTCCATGTAGAATTTAAGTCAGAATCACTTAGGATATATCGACACAAACGTAGCATGTACTTGTTTATTCTACAAATGGTATGTAAACTTTTTTTAGATAGGTAGTATATCTAATCTCATCAAATATTTGATATTTTTTTTTTTTTATTTTCATAAATTAAAGTGATTCCATCATCACATTATAATGTCTTCTTGGAACCCAGATCCACAAGCTTTGGAGCAATTGAAACATATTTTCCAAGGTACATTATCACCTAATAATCAAGATCGAAAATTGGCCAATGAAGCATTAAATCTAGCAAAACAACAAGATGAAATTGAAAATTATTTATTATACTTATTAATATTTGATTCAAATACTAAATCAGACGTAAGGGCAGCTTCAGGTATAAATTTGAAAAATCATATTCTAAAATCAAAACAATCAAATATAAATAGACAATATGTACTAAATAACATTTTACAAGGTTTAATGTCAAATGAATCATTAATTCGTAATATAACAGGAAATGTAATAACTTCATTATTTTCAATTTATGGTTTAACTGGATGGTCTGAAATTTTAACAAATTTAATTGAAATTAGTATAAATCAGAACCAAAATCAAAATCATATTCAACAAGAAGCTGCCCTTAGTGCTCTTAGTAAGATTTGTGAAGATTCAACAGTTGAATTAGATGAAGAAATTAATGGAATTAAACCATCAAACTTTATAATTAAAAATTTATTAAAATTATTACAAGAATCAAATAATAATAAATTAATTTCAAATTCAATACATTGTATTAACCAATTTATACCATTAAATACTCAATCATTTTTAACAATTCTTGATGAATATTTAATGAAAATCTTTCAAATTGCACAAACTAATATCAATAATGACATTTGTAAAAAAATTTGTCAATCTTTTTTATTAATTTTAGATTCAAGACCTGACAAATTGAATCCTCATTTAGATGGAGTTATAAATTATTGTTTACATTTAATGCAACAAGATAAAGAATTTTCAAATGAAGTTAGTTTAGAAGCTTGTGAATTTTTATTAGCTTTAAGTACATCAAAAGATCTTAAGAATTTTTTTACAATTGAAAAAATTAATTTAATTTTACCTATATTATTAGATAAAATGGTTTATTCAGAAGAAGATATTTTATTAATAGAGATTGCTGATTCAAAAGATGATTCAAATATACAAGATAAAGATGAAGATATAAAACCATCAAATGTTAAAACAAAAGATACAAAAAACGGATCAAGTACCAAAAGAAATGGTTATGAATCAGATTCAGAATCAGAATTATCAGATGATGAATCAGATTTTGAAGATAATGCCGAATTAAATCAATGGAGTTTAAGAAAATGTAGTGCTGCAACTTTAGATGTTTTAAGTGAAAATTTACCTCAAGAAGTTTTAATTGTTACATTACCAATTTTACAAAAAAAAATTATTAGTAAAGAATGGCCAATTAGAGAAGCTGCAATATTAGCATTTGGAGCAATGTCACAAAGTTTTATTCAATTAGCAAGAGAAAACTTACCAGAATTAGTACCATTTTTAGTTGATAGATTACAAGATCAAGAACCAAGAGTTCGACAAATTACATGTTGGACATTGAGTAGATATTCTAACTGGGTTAGTGAAGAAGCTCATGAAGGTGGTCAGTATTCAAATTATTTTGAACCAACGTTTTCATCAATTATAAAATGTGCTTTAGATCAAAAGAAAATTGTTCAAGAAGCTGCATGTTCTGCATTATCATCATTCATTGAAGAAAGTGATTCAAATTTATTAATACCATTTTTAGATTCTTTATTAACATTATTTTCCAAATGTTTAGTAAGTTATCAACGTAAAAATTTTATAATTTTGTATGATTGTATTCAAACATTTGTTGAAAAAATTGGTTATGAAATTTTATCATCAAAACAAGATTATATAAATATTTTGTTACCTCCTTTATTAAATAAATGGGAAGTTTTAAATGATGATGATAATGATTTATGGCCATTATTAGAATGTATGGCATCAATTGCAGCAACACTTAAGGAATTATTTGCACCATTTGCAGTACCAGTTTATGATCGTGCTATAAAGATATTATCAAATTGTATATTATTAGATCAAGAATGTCTTGTAAATCCAGCTATTGAAACACCAGAAAAAGATTTTATTGTTACTTCATTGGATTTAATTGATGGATTAATACAAGGATTTGAATATCATTCAGTTGATTTAATTAAACAAAATAAACATTCAAATTTAATTGAATTATTATGTATTTGTTTTGAAGATTATAATTCAGATGTTAGACAAAGTAGTTATGCATTATTGGGAGATTTAGCAATTTTTACAATTGATATTTTAAAACCACATTTAAATCAAATTATTATATGTATTGGTAATGAGATAAATAATAGAAGTTATGAAACTTATCCAGTTTATAATAATGCAATTTGGGCTCTTGGTGAAATTTTAATACGTTTAAATCAACAAGAAACAAATCAATTAAAATCTTATCTTGATAATATAATTAATTTATTGATTCCTATAATAAATTCAAATGATATACAATCTACTGTGGTTGAAAATGTTGCTATTTGTTTAGGTAGAATGGGTATAAATGGTGCACAATTTATAAATCAAAGAATTCCAGAATTTATTATTCCGTGGTGTCAAAGATTTTTAACCCTTGTGGATAATGATGAAAAAGAATCAGGATTTATTGGAATGATACAAATGATTAATATGAATCCTGATCAAGGTTTTGGTGGTTTACAAACTCAACAAGGTATAAAAAATTTAGCTTGTTTCTTGACTTGTATTGCAACTTATCAAGATTCAAGTGAGTTCTTACAGAAATTATTTATTGAATTGATTTCAAATTATAAAACTTTATTAGGTGATGAAATTTGGAATAATCAAGTATTAAATTTTATTGATGATCAACAGATTAAAAATAGATTATTACAATTATAGGTAATATATTAACAAACAGTATATAGATTATATAGATATAGTTATATTATGTGATATAATAAAAATGCATTATGATTAAATTTGGTATCGATATTGAAGACCTATACATTTGTGATATGAATATGACTACAATTTATTGCATCATTTTTGAGATATACTTTATTGTCGTTCAAGAAATCGATCTCTTTCTTTCATAATACTCTCAAACAGATTGGAGTCTAATCCATATATGTACTTTAATCAGATTTGATAAATTAACGACAGTCTTCATTCGAAATTTGGAATTTTATTCAGCTCTTTATTTAAAAGATTGATATCGTTTCGATTCTTATCATCTTTATCGATGTTGAAAACTTGCAAGGAATTCATAATTCGTCATAAGCTCAGAGTTCATCACTCAAGAATAATTTCGGAATTTTTGATTGACTTAACTCACTTCATTGACTTAAATTTCTGAATTAGCACAGTCTCATAGAACCTACTCTTTGAATTTTCCCCAAATTCTTGATTGCTTATTCTATTTCATCTTGATTGTATAATACTTCATTTACTAAAGTTATAGGTAAATCCCAAACACCACTTGGGGCTTTATGAATAAATTCAATAGCTGTATCCATCAAATTCTCATTACTATTCTTATTTGATTCACCTGGAAATTGTGAATTTTCATCAATTATCGTATTTAAATTATTTAAATCCAAAGTTAAAATTTCCAAATTATATAAAGCTAAAAATATATAAATAAACAACATTAAAATCAATGAATAACTTGGAATTGCAATAGCCCAATATTTATCTGGATAATAACTAATTGAAAGATATTGTATCAACCATTTGTTCGGTAATAAACTCCAATTTATAAATATGAATAAAATAAAAAGACTTAAAACATAAATTGAAAAACCTTTAAATTCTGCTGTTGACAGTTTATGAATATTCGAAACTGTAACATCGGACTCTCTAGCTAGTCTATCTTCAAGAGGAGTTTGTGATCTGGATGGTGGTTGTGGAAAAGGTGAAGAAGATCTTGAGAATATATTCATACAAACTATATATTTTTTTTTTATACCAATTGTTTTCTTGAACCTTTGAAAAATAATTGTACAATTGTGATTTGTAAAAATGCCATACCAACCATTAACAATACTTCAAAGATTGAAAAATAATAAATTCTAGATTCGGTTGATTTAACAGTTGCTTGATTTCTATTATTTCTTGTTTTATAATATTGTAAAGTTCTTGTTAATTCATTTAATTGATTTTGAATTCTATCGACTAAAGCTTTCATATTTTCAACGTATGCTAAAGGTTTTGTATTTGGTTGTTGTGGTAAGCTTGCTTTATTACTTTCATCAGTTTCATTTTCAAATTCAATTTCAAAATCAACAACTTTTTCAGCAAAAGTTGACATTGTATTTGAGAAACAAAATTCATATTCACCAATTGATGAAGCACTAAATACAAAATCACCTTGTCTTTTTTTCTCTTCTTTATAAATTACATTACCATTTGGATCTTTAATCTCATAATCAACATCAAATGATCCACCACTTTGTACAGCAAAATAATATCTTAATTGTGTATGAGGTTTTTGAGTAAAGACATAATAACATGATTTTTCGTTGGCTCCTAATATGAATGTAAATGCTGATCCAATGACTGATTGGATTGTGAAACCAATTATACAAATGAATATTGATAATAACATGATTGATTTAAATCAATTGTAAATTTCAAAAACCTGGAAAAAAAAATAAAATTTTTTACGTGTTATTCTAAATCTATGCGGTGAATGTTTCTATACGTGTAAATCTTTGAAATAGAATTAACCAAGCGAGATCTTCAAATCAAACTTATTTTAAACATAGTCTTGAATAAACAATTGATCAATCTTTTATAGCTAAATTAAGTTTTCAAATATGTTACAATTTTGAAAAGAAAGGTGATATTTCAAGGTGACCGCTACCATGTGAATGATTCAAATTAAAAGGAAAACAAATGTTTCCCGAATCAATTCACAAGTGACCTTTCTAAGATAAGGAGATTATAATCTTTCTACTTGAATATTTTGAGAATATTTCTTCGTATTTAATTCGTATTCGGAACTGTACAATATACTTTATCAATAAGGAAAAAAAATTTAATAATCTTCATGCAATGTTTATATGATTAGATATTTTCGATATTTAAAGAATAGAATAATGGATCAAAAGAAAACGTTACCAATCATAAGTATAGTGGGTACTACTGGAGTTGGAAAATCACAATTTTCAATCGATCTAGCTCGAGCAATCAATGGAGAAATCATTAATGCAGATTCAATGCAAATTTATAAAGGACTAGATCAAATCACAAATAAACATCCAATAGATGAAAGACAAGGTATAGAACATCACGTTATAGATTATGTGAATTGGGATGAACATTATAATATTCATAAATTTGAAAATGATGCTACAAAAGCCATAGAAGAAATTCATAATAAAGGGAAAGTTCCAATTATTATCGGTGGAACTCATTATTATTTGAATACGTTAATTTTCAATAACAAAACAATTGGAGACAATAAAGAGAATGATTCTGAATCTTTTGAGTATTCCAATGAACAATTGAAGATTTTAAATGGTCCAGTTGAGATTATTTTCAAAACCTTAAAGGACATCGATCCATTAATTGCTTCAAAATTCCATCCACAAGATCAAAGAAAATTGAAAAGGGCTTTGGAAATATATTATGAATTTGGAACAAAGCCAAGTTTACTATATCAAGAACAAAAATTAGATGAATTAGAGAAAAGTTCTTTGAAATATAATACAATTTTATTTTGGGTTCACTGTGATTCAAATGTGTTAAAACCAAGGTTGGATTCCAGAGTTGATAAAATGATGGAAAATGGAGCTTTGAATGAAATTAAACTATTATATGAAAAATATCAATCAAATAAAAATGAGAATTTTAATTTAACCAGTGGAATTTTTCAAGTTATAGGATTTAAAGAGTTTTTACCATGGTTAGAAAACCAAAATGATACAAGTTTATTTGATTTTGGTATTGAAAAGATGAAAATTAAAACAAGACAATATGCAAAATATCAAAACAAATGGATTAAAAAATTATTGATACCCGAATTAAAAAAAGAATCAAGATTCAATTATTTAAATGGTGGTAAACTTTATTTGTTAGATGCAACAGATTTAAATAAATGGAATGAGAATGTTAAAACATTAGGTATCGACATTTGCAACAAATTTTTAAAAGATGAAAAAATCGAAGACAATTTAGACTTGACATCAAATAAAGATATAGAGGAAGAGACAAATAATCGTGAATTGAATTCGTTCAAGAATTGGAAACATTTTACTTGTGATGTATGTAAAGATAAACAAGATAATTATTTTGTTGCTGTTGGTGAAGAAAATTGGAACCTACATAGAAAATCAAAAAGGCATAAGAGAAACTTAAGCTATGAAAGTAGAAAAGATGAAAGAATGATGTATATGAAATTGAAGCAAGAAAGACGAGCAGAGAAAGAGAAAGAGAGGCTACAAAAAGAATTAGAGGAACAAAAAACACAATTGATAGATTGATTATAACATCAGAGCAACAAAGAATTTTACTAGAATTAGAGTAGTAACGGAATCATCAACAATTGGTGAAATCTTATACATTTAGACACATGGTAGCACAATTAACGAAATAAATACACGACTTATGTTTTTCAATGAGATCAAAAGCATCAAAATTTGTTAACAATTTTTTTCTTTTCCCTTTTCTTTTTCTTTCTTTGATACGAATGGATTCTATTCACTGCACCATTTAAATTTAAATGAATGAGTGGAGGGGAAAAGAATTCTAGAGGAATTTATTTCGAAATACGTCCTCATACTAAGTATGCTCTATTATTAAAGAATAGCATAATTGGATTCTGCGTTTTCGAAACATTCAAATTATCAAAGATTGAAAAATTTTTGTCATCTCTGCTACTCTAATTTTAAAGTATCGTCCAAAAATCTATAGTCTAAAAATTGCAATTAATTAGAATAGTTAATTAAAGACGTATTGATTAAACTCAAACATTGACTAAACATCATTTAATTATTTTGTATCAATTCATGACTAAGGTCAGCTAGCTATATCATAGTTCAAAATACTATTCAAACGTGAAAATAC
This sequence comes from Insectozyma morakotiae, assembly GCA_030564645.1. Taxonomy (NCBI): domain Eukaryota; kingdom Fungi; phylum Ascomycota; class Pichiomycetes; order Serinales; family Debaryomycetaceae; genus Insectozyma; species Insectozyma morakotiae. Next base: position 446,388 of record JAKTYD010000004.1, read on the forward strand.
TACAACATATTTGATAAATTGTTTACATATTTCAATGCATATTTAGATTCATAATTTTAAACTGTCAAGATCTACAATATAAAATTATAAGGTAGTAGATACTGCGCTTGATTATTCACATCTCGCTAACGTTTAACCAAAAAAAATTATTGTCCCCTTTTAGAATGAATCTAGAAAGGTTACGATTCTAAAACAATCAGGATCTATTGTCTTAGCTGAGATATAATAAAATTTTTGCTCACCTTAATAATTGACACAAACAAAGCCAGTAAAAAATATAAAAAAGTAAGATGAGCTATTTTTTTTAATTGATGCAATATGTATTAAAGTTCAACAATTGAACGTAAGTTAAAGGTTGGATTTGTGTCGCTTATTATAAATAATTTAGAGCTATACATTTGAGAGTTCTTAACGCCATTTACTGAACCTCAAACATTTCTATTTCTTTTATTCTGTGCATTTGTTGCAACATAATTTTCGGCTAAAATTGCGAACTGTTTATTTTTTGCAATCATTTCTTGAATTATTAAAATAATATTAAATTTCTTTTGTATCGATCTTTTTTTCGATACATCTTTGCAAATGAGATTAAAATGTTATTGACATCGACCGGGGACAAACACTTACCAAGCCCTGAAGAATAAAATAAATATCATCTATGAACTTTTCTATCAAAAAGCATCACTATTATTCATCTAGTCAAGATGAGAAACAAGATCTATAAATAAGCTGTCACTTGACATCAATTTTTAGAAAAACATACAAGACAAATACACAATTAATACAATGCTTTATTTATCAAAACTTTTCCTTATTGCTTTATTGGTCTTAAGAATTGATGGTTTAACAATTACTGAAGATCGAATTGATCAAGAAGGTATAAATTTGAGTATTGGGGATATTCAGGTCAATTCAGGATCATATTGGTCAATAATTAATAACGCATATTCCTACTTCATCGGTAGTTTAAATATTCAAACTGATGCAGCTTTATATATATCAAGTTTTTCACCATTCATTGCGTTAACAGTGGAATTAACAGGGTTTTTCAATTCAATTATAAATAATGGTATAATTTCATTAAATTCAGCTGTTTCAATAACTGCTTCAACTTATAAATTAGCAGCATTAACTTTTGAGAACAATGGTGAATTCTATCTTGCTGCTTCAGGATTTTTTGAAAATGAAATGTCAATAGAAGCAATAACTTGGAATAATAATGGATTATTAGTATTTTCACAAAATCAAAGAAATGGAGGTCTTGCAAATTTAGATTCACCTTTTGGTAATATTAATAATAATGGTCAAATTTGTTTTATAAATCAAGTTTATCAACAAACAACTCAAATTTCAGGAACTGGGTGTATTACAGCTGATTCACATTCAACAATTTATATTTCTAATGCTGGAAGACCAGTATCCACAGGTCAAACATTTTATTTAAAAGATTCAGAATCATCAATGATTGTTCAAGGACTTTCAACACCACAAACTTTTAATGTTCGAGGATTTGGTAATGGTAATAAAATAGGTTTAACAGTTTCATTAGCTGGTATTCCATTTTTAACTGATGCATGGAGTTATAGTTCTTCAACAGGTTTACTTACATTGAGTGGGGCTGGTTTTTTGCAACAAAAATTCAATATTGGTTTGGGATATGATACTTCAAAATTTTCAATTGTAACCGACTCAGGTGCTGGATTACCACTGACATTATATGGATCAGTTACTTATTCTGTATGTTTAAATCAAGAAAAATACAATTTAGTATCTTCCAAAAATATTGTTCAACAGCTTTACTAACGAAATAAATAGGGACCAGTTCCAAATCCAGGATTACCAAGTCAATGTCAATCATGTAAGCCACTTCCACCAGTTCCAGGCTCAGACTCAATAGAAGCAGCTACAAATGGATCCACAGGTTTTTCAGATGAAATACCAGGAATGTCTTATGATCCAATTGGTTTTGATGATGAGGATTTTGAAGACAAAGAAGACTCAAATAAATCAATACATACAGCACAATCAGTACATTCTTCGACTAACATAATAAATGATACAAATTGGAAAAACACTACAATCAATGAATCCCATAAGACTGATATCAAAAATTCTTCACATATCAATATTTCATTAGCTACTTCAACTTTGATAAATTCATCTGATGTTCCTGTTTTTAATAATCATTATTTGAATAACACTTTAAATGATTCAATTATAGCTGAATCAGGTAGTTTTGATGCCTCATTTACAGATATTTTGACTAATTCCAACTCAAGTAATGGCATAACTGTTGATAATAATATGGAAACAAATATAAATCTGTTTATTCCAATTGAGACCAATGGTGCTGATTTATTACCAAATGAAACTATAAATTATGAAGCTTTTACAACTACAATTGATTTACCGGTAGATTTAGAAAAGAATTTTACTGATGGCTTCAAGAATTCTTCCAGTACGTTTGAATTAAGTTTACAAACTAGTGAATCTTTTACGGATATAATTTCATTGTCACAATCAACAAACAATTCAAGTTCTGCAGTTAGCTTTGAACCTTATAATTTTAATTCAAATGGATCAGATATGAATATTATGGCTAATACTTCAATAAGTTCAATAGAATCACAACCAACACGTGAAATAGCTCATTATAATGTAACTACTGAGGAATTGACAAATTTAACTACTTCAACTGAAACAGATGGTGACTTATTTACTACATTTGAAACTGTTGGTGGTTCAATTAGCTTAACTGAAACGGATGATTTATTTTTTACAATTGAAACTGATGGTGGTATAATCAACTCAACTGAGACTGATGATGATTCATTTTTTACAATTGAAACTGGCACTATTATAATCAATTCAACTGATGATAGTTCATTTACTTTAACTGAAAACATTTATGAAACTCATTCAACCGATACCAATGATTTATTTGATTCAGCTGAAACTGAAACAGACTATTATAGTATAAAGGACAATGGAGCATTCTTGAGTATTGACGAATTAAGTTCGAGTTTAATTTTACCAACTGAAAGTGAAGACAATTTATTCATACCAACTGAAACTGAAATTAATATACTCACTCCAACTGAAAATGAATACATTATAATCAACTCGACTGAAATTGTTGATCATTCATTTAATTCATCTGAAATTGATGCAAATTCATTTAGCTCATTAGAAATTAGCACAAATATTCAAAGTGACGCTTCAATTAGTACCCAAATAAACCATTCATTATCAACAAGTGATGATCACATTAGTTCAAGCAGTAATGTTTCAAAACACGATGAACATGAAGATATCATATTAGCAACTGAAACAATGTCTATCTCAAAAATTGAGGTCAACGAATCAAAAAGTCAATCAATCCAAAGCTTACATTCAATAAGTACTTCAACACCACATCAAAGTGAAACTAGAATTAATGAAGAAAAACAAAAAAGCTATTATACCAGTTTGGCAAATAATTATAGTTTATATAATGAAAACACCACCCAGGATTTGGTTAACCAAAATACGGAAGATCCATCAAATCTGAGAGATCAAGTTAGGACAGAATCAGTTTTACCAAGTGAAACATCAACTATTGAAAGTATAATGGAGACAAACACTTTAAATAATTTCAAAAATGATTATGAAACCACTTCTTCACAAGAATCAACAAATAATTTAGATCATACAATTGATATAGAAAATACATCGTTAGCAGAGTCCAAATATTCAGAACCAAAAACAGAGATTATAAATACACCAGTTGTTCATGGATTATCCCTTTCTTTAGAATCAGAAACTGGAATGGTTTTCAACAATATTACTGATTTTAAACTTCCACATAAGGTATCATCTCATTCTTCAAATGATATATCAAGTTTAAACCCAACCAAACCATATTATTCTAATAGCACTTTAATTACCACTATGTTGACAGAGACAAGCTTGTCTTCTCAAGCTGTTAAAACTAATTCACAATTTGCTTATTCAAGTGTTTCAACGGATGAAGCATCGATTTTGATATCAACTTATCAAGATTCTGGAAACTTATCAAAGTCATTTTCATTGACGTCTCTTTTGATTTTATTTTCATTATTTACGATTTTTTAGAATTTATATACATATTACGTTCTGTCTATATTTTATTGTATACATCTCTGCAATCAATGTTATTAATTCTAAAATTTTTTATGGTAACTAAATGGCTGCTAACTTCCAACCACTAATTCGATCTCGAATCTGATTGAAATACGTTTGTTAGGTGTATATGTAACTCTGTCCTTTCGAAATAGTGCTCAAAGCTTATCAGTAAATTAGTTACAAAACGCAAATTATCAAAAATGAAAACATTAAATTGAGCATGGTATATTTAATCTTTCCCATCTTCAATACTATTAAGTTTAATCTTAATTAGCTTCATACTAATGCTACTTTGTTTTCATAAATTTTGCTTCTGAACATTAAGTTTTCCTAAAACCTTAATAAAAATTTCCAAAGCGTCTCTTTTTCTATTATATTTTTCTTCAAAGCACAATACTATTGACGATCAAACGTACGCATTTTCTACTGAATCGTAATTAAATTTGTCTATGCTAAGCCAAGCATCTTAAGTTTCAAAACTTTTATAAATCAAAAGTTTTTTCTAATATGTAAATCCTTATCAAATCATCAACTTTAACTCAAAATTTTAATTCTTTATTGTAATTAAATTATCCAATGAGATTAAAGTTGAATTGATAGTGATTAATTCAAATATCTTCCTCCCTTAATTTTTCTAATAGTTTTATTTTATTCTTATCCTTCTCTTTCGAATCTAAACAGTTTCTAAATAATGGAAAACAACACAAGAATTCAGAATTTAGATTTAGCAGTAATTCCAATGAGTGGGATGAACTAGTGTGGATGGAATAACATAAGCGGTGATTTCTATCGCAAAAGCTTTTTAATGGAAGAATTGGATTCAATTTATAAAAAACTAATATTCTGTTACGATTATAAACCATTATTGATAAATCATAATATGATAAAATTCATATGTAAGAATAAAACATGTCCAGCAAGATTTAATTTAATCAAAATCAATAATGTTAATATTTTATGTGAAGTGTTTGACAAACATACTCACCCAATCAATAATGTAAAATTGATGTCTTTGAAACAAGATACAAACTTGAATTTAAATTCTGAATTTAGAAATCCAATTTTTTTGAAGTTATACTCATTGTTGCAAAACTTCAAAATTGCAAAACTGTCATCAACTGAACAAGATATAAATAGGTTAATTAATGAGTTAAATTTGACAAAGATATATTTACACGATAATGATTTAATCATATTCAATCAGAAGTCCAGGTATGAATTATCAGATAGGACTGATCTTTTCAACATTGGTCAAATAAACAACAAACAGTATATCTATTTGATTGGAAGTCAGTATGGATTTGCTTTGCTTATTACAAAATTATTCATGTATATTGCAAATGCGTTAGAATACTTAAAGATAAAGAAAGATTCGTTAGTGTTGATAAATTTTTCAAGAAATACCATTGCATTTATGAAGCATGAAACGAAATGGAAGATAAGACTCGCTATTGATGAAATTTTCTATTCATTGAAATATGCTTCATCATCATTTAGTGAAAGTGATAACCCATTAGAAATCTCTGAATTGGTAAAAAATTATGAAAGTATGTTTTCGGGATTTAAAGAGAAACATAAACTTAATAAAAGGTTTTTTAACGAATTAATTAAAATAAATTACTATCATAAGGACTTTGATTCTTCATGTTTCTTGATCAATTATCATAAGATTTTTTTCAAACTTAGAGATTTGAAATATTTAACAATGTTGAATATTATACATTCGATTTTTAATTTGATTCCTATTGATCAAAGTCAGATCACTTTCGAAAATGATTATCAAAGTCACTGTTTTCCAATCAAGTTTCAAATTTTTCGAAAGTTCACTGATGATACTATAGATATAGAACTTAAGGTCATCCATGCCAAAACAATTTTTTATAAAGAATTATCAATTTCAAATAACGGAAATGATGAGAGTCATTTGAAGGATTTAGTACATGTTATAAGTACACTCAATGATTATTTCAATTCTTTTATCAACAATAAAAAGAGAATAGATATAGGTTACAAAGGATTTCTTGAGGATTCCAATCGTTTAATCCATCATGTGGAAGAGTTGTTGATTGAAACTCCACAAATAACACGTGAATCACCACCACCATTACAATCATCGTTACAAACACCAACTCCCAGTGTTTCATCACCACCACCATTACAATCATCGTTACAAACACCAATACCCAATGATATACCATCTCCATCACCAATGTCAACAATAGCTATTAAAAAAAGAAAAGCATCAGAGTTGATGTCTGATTCAGAGTACGAATACGTAACAAGAAAACGAAAAGCATTAGAGATGATATCAGATTCAGAGGACGAATACGAAACATGCCATGAGACTTTCGATGAAGACTTAATTCCAAATTCAACAACAATTTCTTTAACTGCTGAATTTGACGAAGAAGGTATATCAAATGGACCAGAAGCATGACAAGTTGCTCAATTCATTAAAGATAAAGATGTCCATGACAGTTGCTCTACCAGTGAAATCATGTGATGTTAGATTATTGTGGAAACGAGGATTCAATATACATTAAAAAATCGTTTTGTTCTTATCTTTCGATCACGGATTTTAGAATCCATTGTTTGTCAAACAGACGAGTGGCACAAAAGATAAATATGTCTTCTAAAATAAGGCAATAATAGATAAGACAGCATGATGTACAAAGGTTTAATCTAGAGATGGTTATGATGACTTATATATAAGTTGTTATGCATTGATTACAATACGGCATCAAAAAATTTAAATTTTGAAAAAATTGCAAATTGAAAAATTTAGTCATTATCTTTATTGTCCTATTGGAATAGTTAGTCGATTGATGAATAGTTAAACTCTACGTATTAACTGAATCTCAGTTTTGATTGTCTAGTCCCATCTTATTCCCTGTTTTTGTTTCTGCGGCTTTTAATAAGACTTGAAATTCTATAATTTAGCATCACACAAATAATCGTTCATGCAAGTATGAAATAATTTAATTACAATCCTGGCTTTATCAATGTACAATTACGAGAGTTCTAGAAATACTGTAGAGATTGCTCTCTTATCAACGGTTGCTTGAGAAATTCTCCAAACAATACCTAAGAGGCTAGATTAAATGTCGATTACTTTTTATAACTTTTTTATTTTCTCTCTTAAACTCATTAAATTCTAAATACTCTCTATAAAATCATAACTATAGTGAACATATTTATTTTGTGGTATTATTATTCAATATTGAATAATTAAAATCTTGATTTAATTTTGCTTCAATTTTGATTAATAAAGTATCAATTTGACAAATTGAACTATCTTGTTGTAATTGTAAATTATTAAAATCAGTCTTTGAACACCATCCAGATTTTAAAAACTTATCTCTTGTTTTATTAAAAACTTCATTGATTTGATTCTTTTGTAAAGTTAAAAAACTTGAATAATTTATTAAATCTTCTATGTTATTTAATTCTGAAATACTGTTTTTATTTGAATTCTGTAATGAATCAAAATAATTTTGTTCAATATTTGACATTATATTTTTTGAATTCGATAAATTGTCAGAAATTGTTATAACTGGTGATGTTAATGATGGTAATACCGTAGAACTCGAATTTGATTGTTGTAATGATGGTGGTTGTACTAATGATGGTGATGTAGGTGTGATTGGTGAAAACATTGTTGTGCCTTGACTCAAAGCTCTAGTACGTTTTGAAGCTAATGATGAAATAGTTGAATTTGTTGATGTAGAAGTTGTTGATGATGAATGTTGATGTTTATTATTTGTAGTTGAAAGTCCGTTGATTAATACTTTACTATTTGTAGTAAATAAATCCTCATTTGGAGTTGCTAATACAGGACTCAATGAAGGACGCTGTGAACTTGATGTTGAAGATGTGATTGAAGTTTGTAAGCTTGGAAATTTTGGTGTTGTTGGAGTTGAATTGTTATTTGAACTAGATCCTAATGAAAGTTTACGAATTCCTCTCTTTAATGATTTTAACTTTTTCAATGGGGAAGTTTTCTCTCCACTAGATGATGTTGAAGAAGTTGAGGATGATAAATTGTTAATATTGTTCGATGTTAAAGTGTTTGTATTTGTATTTGAACTTGTTGTTTGTGATGTCATTAATGATGGATTTGAAGTAGTTAAACTAATTGAAGAATCATTAAATATTTGTTTTGAAATTGATGGGAAATAAGTTAAATTTAAATTATTTAAATTTGATTTTGAAGAATCTGGTAATAAACTTGGTGAATCTAAAGCATAATTTGAAAATGATGATTTAGGATTTTGATAAATTTGATTAAAATCATTTGAAGTGAATGAACCTGCACTTTGATGAGATGAAGAACGTCGAGATGAATTTGATGACTGAATATCATCTGAGTTGTAATTGTTTAACGTTGGAATTGTATTCAAACTTGAATGGTTATTATGAAGATCTTCTAATGCATCAGGTAAAGGTGGTAATAAACTTTCGTCATTGGCTGAAACAATTGTAGTTGAAGAAGGATCATCGTTTTTATCAAGAAAATTATGGGGTATTTCATCACCATTATGATTAAATTCATTTGTAATTATTGATGATTCTGGTATTCGTACCTGTAGTTGCTGTGGTTGTTTTTCTGATGTTATAGATAGTATACTCGATTCACTTGATGGTCTTGAAATTGGAATTGATGTAATGATGCTTTTATTTTTCAATTTGTTTAATTGTATCATTGATCGTTTTGATAATATGGTATTATTGTTATTGTTTATATTATTACTATGACTTTCTTCAAGAACTATCCCTAGCCCTCCAAAATCATTCATGTTGTATTAATGATAATATAAAATAATGGTGGAATAATTTGAAAATTGATTGTATGACTTAAAAACAAAGTAATGAGATCTGTAAAAAATCCTATTGACTGAAATCTCGTTATCTAAGTATTATGTATAATAATAATAGATATATGTATGATAATGTATTTGAACTTTCTAATATATTATGAACTTTTTGAAATGGAAATGAAAACACAGATAATCTATTCTATTATATATATGAGATGTAGACAAGTTAGATCACCTAAAATGTTCGTTGACAAGATAAAATCAAAAGGGGTTCCAATATTATGTGAACTTGAGTTGTTGTCTTGTAACTATATGTACTGATATGTAAAAATGAAATTTTTCACTTCTATATTATTTTCTTAAATTATGATTATAATAATAATAGACTACTGAAATATCTTGATATCTTATGAGGTAATAAAGCAAAGTGAGATCTATACTACTACTACAACTAGTTGGATGTTGGATTGATCAGTTGAATAGTTGAGATATAATGATGTTATGATGGGTAGTTTGATTTGAAAAGGTGAATAAAATGATGATAAAAAGTGAAATGGGAAAAGAAGATGAAAAATGATAGATATGAAAATTGGATGAAATTTAGGGGCAATGAATAAAAATGTTTAAGATTTGGTTGTCTCAATTATTATTATTATTATATATCACTGTATATGTTGAAAATTATTAACACTATAAAATGGCGGTAGTGTACATCGCACAGATGTATTAAAATATGTGTCTAATATTAATTTATGCATATGATGCACAACGTCCTAATAATTTTTATTTCATTGGGTCTAAAAAAAAAATTAAAAAATTAAAAAATTAAAAAATTATTTTGAATATCACACGCCTTTAATTTTATTATATAATTTCTTATGTAATAAGTATCACTAATACACTACCACTGTTATATTAGTAAAAGCTTTATTCTATTTATTTGATTTTCCCACTTTATGTGAAATTTTCAGCGCCCAACGCCCCCTAATTTTTCATTGATACGTATTTTTTAATCAATTAATTATATTAATTTTCTTTAGTTTTAAGTACCAAATTTATATGGGATACTTCAAACCATCAATCTATTTAGTTTGACTAACTTTTAGTTTATTGTATATTCATAAGTTTTTACTAATAATCTATTATTCCACCATTCTAAAGGGTTTTGAATTTAAATAGGGTTTCCAATTTTTTTTCCGATTTATTAAATCTAGATTTAATTTTCTTCACTCGTCCGTTTCTTAGCTACCCCTTTACTTTTTTAATAATTTCTTCAAATATTCTTGTTAAAACTAAGAATGGAAGCACACTTTTATCTTGTATCACGAATCGACTAACTAAATTAACACTATTCTTGGTTTGACGTCAAGCTTTATGCTGATGAAAATACGTTACAAAATAAATATCGTAGTACAGAAAAAAAATAGATGCACATATTTGCAAAATGAATATGCTTAGTAGATTTATTCCACTTGAAGATAAATAATATTTTATTCCTTTTTAACTCTTTTGGTCTTTGATCTTATTTTTTTAACTTATTATTATTTAGTTAGATAATCAATAAAAACCCTCAATTATAATCAAAGATAATTTACAACAAAACCTTGCCATACTACATGTTAATTTGTATATACTTACTTATTTTAAGGAAAAGTCGAGCTATACTGTAACGCGACAAGACTTACGTCTTCAATATAACGGTCGTGAGACCTATTAATTTAGTATTTTACAAAATGTAACACAATATCAGTCAATCAAAAAATTAATTAGACACAAAATTACAGCTAGAATTTAAGGTTTTTTAAGTTTATATTTCTTATTTATTAATAACACATTAGATTAAAATATCTATATCACAATAGACATCATATTTGGTTCAACATTTTAGTTTAATTTAGCTTATTGTAGTCGAAATGATTTTACTCAAACTAAAAAAGTCTAAAACTTTAATTAATCAAAACTCTAAAAAATTGCTAACTCAAAATTGTATCGTATTTACTTAATCAATCTAATTTATATTCAATTCGAGAAGTACAAGATTTAAGTTTAGTTTTTATCCTTTAAATTGAAAAGTTTAGATTCAAATTGAGTTTTAAAGAATCTAAAAGGCTCTTTTTCAATTTCCACAATTTGATTCTTTTCGAATGCTCATAATTTGAATCAAAAGTATACACTCTGTCTTTCAGAATAATTGAGTAGATTTATGATTATCGAAATAAGTACTCAAGTACGCGACTTTCTTGTTTAAGTAAAATTTTAATTAAAGCGCCGCATTACTCAGATCTGAATTTTGTGTTACCAAAGATTATTTTTTAGATTGCCGCATATACAAATCAGGAAATAATGTTTCTAACAGTTGATGAATTTTTGTACAATTTATTCAACATATTATTGTAAATCAGTCAATTACAGTATACTACGAAATAGCTGTTGCTGTTTCTTTCTCCACGAAACATCTAAAGAAAAATTATCAAAATATTGAACTGGGACAAATAAACACAAAAATAATGCAACAATCAATGCAATAACTAATCACAATCATAAGATATTTTTGTGTATATTGTTTGATTGTTGTATTTTACATTATAAGATTTAAAATAACCTAATAATCGATAACTAAGTTTATTAATCGGATTGGATGATTTATACATATACAAAAAATCTTAACTTTACAGCAAAATGCAATGTAAGAATTAGCCTATTTTGAAATAAATTGTAACAACCAATAATCAACAATTTTATATTACAAGCAACGTATATTATAAGTTAATCTAAAGTATGTAAGTATAGTAATACGATTATAAAAAACTTGAGCCGCCTTGCACTACTTATTAAACTAATTTTGCAGAAATCAAAAAATTAACCAATTCAGCAGAAAAAGTAATGCAATATAACCAATATATGTACATATAATTTTATTATTCACTAATCTCCATCTCACTATAATACACCAAAAAGAAAGAGAAACTAATTATGTCCCCACTATGAGTAGTCGGAAGTTTATAAAGATGTTGTTCATGTTTGCATAAGGAGGACAAGAATTAAAAATTCGGCTAATATATTACAGTCATTTAATATGCATATACACATACTAATCAAGAAACGAAAAAAGAAATAAATATAAGATCAGTTCCTCTAGGACGAGTGGGTGATTTAAGGGCAGCCAAAATCAAGAAATTATTTGGTTTTGAATTTCTTATTAAAAATAGACTAGGGGTCTAATAGATTTTATTATGATTCAGGTGATCAAAGGGTTCAAATTAATTTTCTTTGCTGTTTTTTTCTATTTATTCATTTCTTTTTATTACTTGATGTCTTTGAAATGTCTCATAATCTTCAACTGGTCAAATTTTATTCTTCTAGTTGTATTATCTAAAATCCGACTATTCTTTTGGTTTGATGATTGTTTTTTTTTGTGTTGTTAGTCGTTTAATTCTAGTGAATCTAGACTTCCGATTGTTATGTTTGACCGTTGTCTTTGTTGTTTTTGTAATTTTGATACTTTTATTACCACATACATATATTAGTAATGGTACATAATTAAAATTTTTTGTGTAGAATTGTTTATCATGGAGTTCGGTTTTTAAGAACATATTGTAATAATACTTGATAAAAAGTACTGATTATTGGCTGATTAAGTTAAATTTCGTATTTATCGCGTTTAATTTTTACTCAATATAGTATATACTACTTATAGACATATTATTTAATTTAAAGCAAGATATAATATTGAGCCGTAGCTTGATTCAAACGTGGGATTAATAGAAAGTTACATTAAGCAAATAATGTTAATAGGATTTTGAATCATGAGACTTTTATTATGTTCTGCTTAATCAGAAGATCAATATTTACTAATTTTGTAGTTAGAATTGCGTAGTTGTGTTACTTTTCTTTCAGATCGTAAATATTCAACTGATAAGAGATATTCTTTCAATTATTATTAAATAGAGAATGAAGAAGACCTTTCTTTGAAACTTCGTACAATTATCATACAAGCTATCAATTATTTATTCAATTGCTTGATCTTCATATTCATTCCTAAATTGACTTTTATCTTCATCCACTTTAAAACATTCATTTCTCATAAGTTGTTAATTAAGTTGATTTTATAATCCCAATAATTACACCTTATTGGATCGAATTTATCTTTCAAGCATTGATAAATTTTAATACAGTTTGAATAATTAGATTCTAGTTGCAGAATCTTTGCTAAATTTTCTAAAGCAAATGAACTTTTAACAGAATCAATTTCTCCATTATTTTCATTTATAAAACTTTGACAAAAACCTTTCAACTCTTTTAAATCAAGATTAAACTTTTCATATATGCCAATTAAATAATTCCAACTACTTGGATTTTGAGGACAAAGCTTTATTCTCTCACAAACATAATCAATTTCATCCTTTACATTTTCATCCCCTTTTGCAAATTTTAAAAAGAATCGATGACACCAAGCACTATTATTCTTTAAATCTAGTTCAATCATACTATTAACAAATTCCAATTCCTTCTCATGAGAATATAAATCGAATTTCTCAATTAACCATTTCCTAAATGACCAAACGTGATGATTCTTAGGATCAATATTTAACATAGCTTCCATGATTGGGTATTCTCTAATTGGATCGAAACTAGGTGGATCATTTTTTATTATCTCGTTGATTATAAGTTGTCTATAATTCCAAATTTGATAATTTTTCTCATTTTCAATTGCAATTTCTTCACACCAATCTAATTCATCGAATAAATTGTAATTTGGTAGTTTTTTAATTATATCAAATCTATATATCCATATTGTATAATGAGAAGCTAATTGATCTATACCCAATTTTGTCAAATATAATGCACGTGGTGAATACTCTTTTGATTTCATCAATGATAATAATTTCCCCATGATTGAAACGTATTCTGGATCATAAATAATTTGACATAATTGTGGTGATTCAGTATTTAAATCTATTGGAATTATATCTGAAAAATCATATTCTTCTGTAGATATAGTTGATGAATTGCTAGACATGGTTATCGAGAAAAGTTAATCCAATGTATTCTCTTTTATATGCGATTTTTTGAATTTGATTTAGAGATGTTTTAAATGAAAATTACCAAATTTGTAATTGACAATGAAGAGAAAAAAATGAAATATAATCAATTGTGCTTACACAATTACAACAATTGTGTTTAAACTATGATCAGCAATCGATCTGCTATCATTGATGATTTGAAATTATTAGCTATAATTTCAATTACAAATTATATAATTTTTAACTTGTTATCAATACTTTATAGTAATAAAAATTCAAATTCAAATTCAAAAATTCCACTATTGGTGACAATATTCATTTTTTCAAATATGATAACAAGAACAAATTTATTTAAAAGTTTAGTTCAAATCAAAACAAGAAACTATATAAACGTACCCAATTCCAATAATAGTGGTGGGAATGAAGTGTTTTCCAATTTATCTGAATTACAAAGGATAGAAATTTTATCTACAATTGAATCATTACAAAATTATCAAACTCAAACTAAAATCACTAATGATCGTAGATTTAAATTATTTAAATTGATGAGTTGGAGACAACAAAAATTATGTACCAAGATTGGTTATATACATAAATTGAAATTAATTGAATCTTCTATACAAAAAAATCAATTGTTCTTAAATGATGTGGCAAATGAATTAATCAAAAAATATAATATATCATATAAAGATTTCCAAATATTAAAAACCTCAACCAAACAAAATACTTCCTCTTCGAATTATAGAGTTATAGAAGCATTAGGTCATTATCTAAGAGATTGGCAAGATTCAACAAAAATACCCAAAGAATTGGTCCCGATTCATGACTACATTTCACAGCAATTATCAAACATGATTCCAGAATCAGAAATATCTTCCACTTGTTTAATCTTCCCGGGTTCAGGCTTAGGTAGATTAAGTTATGAATTTTCAAAGAAATCTCAATTTGGAAAAATCTATTCAATTGAGTATTCAGGAATCATGAATGCATTTACAAACTTCAACTATACACAAAAAGAGTCTGATTATTCAATATATCCTTATATTCATACTTGTTCAAATTTTTATAATCAAGAATCACAATTTAGGTCGTTTACATATGATTTGAACCTTGAAAAACCAGAAAATTTATCAATTGTTGAAAAAGATTTTACATTATTTGAAATACCCAAAGAAGAAATCGATTCGTATAAGAATATAGTTATCATAAGTTGTTTCTTTGTGGATACTGCTGAAAACTTACTTGATTATTTGGATACATTTGAAAAATTAACTACATATAAGAATGTACGTGGTTATTGGATTAACGCGGGACCTTTAAAATATGGAACTGCAGCTCAAGTAGAATTAAATGCCGATGAATTGAAAGAATTAAGAGTTGATATGGGTTGGAAAGATTTACATTCAGAATATACGGTATTGGAGAGTAAAACCAATAACGATAAAAATAATGGATTAGTTGGATATGTCACAGATGATCAGAGTATGTGGCAAGGGTTTTATGGTTTAAACATGTTTAGTTGTGAGCGTAAAGAAAATAATAAAAGGAAGCAATGATTAAAGATCAATTAATTTAATAAAAAGACCAGCGTAAGTTGATCAAGTCAATTCGAATTCAACTTAAAAATCTGAATCTGATGACTTATTCAAATATGTGTAAAACTTTATTATCGTTTTCGAATGATTGAGAATAGTTAAGACTGTTGAGCTAATTTGGGAAGTACAAAATTCAATTCCAAAACTTTTGATCATGGAAAACAGAAAAGACATTTATTTGATCTAGTATATCAAAAACTTATAGATAGTTTCAATATTCGAATGTGATTATTTATCATCGAATCCTCAAAGTTTTAAGAGTCTAACTATTAGTTCTTATTGGTCTTATATTTCAATCCTAATTTATATTCTTATTTATTTGAATCTTTTTATCTTCACCACCACTTATTATACCAATATCTTTATCCCAACAAACATCAAAAATTTTATTCTTTGTTGAACCATCTTCTCTTGTTATGGTATATAAAGAATTTTCTGATCTAATATCCCATATTTTCACAGAACCATCATGAGAACAAGAACTAAACATATTTTCATTATTTGGACTCATTGATAATCCAACAACAAAATTTTTATGACCATTTAATTTTGTATTTATATTTTTTTCATTTTCAATTCTTGGATCATATAAATTTATATGACGAGCTGAAGAACCAGTTACAATTAAATTTTTCTTTGGAATTTGTAATATACTTAATAATGCAAATCCTGTAGTTCTTGTATCTATACATTTTGAAGTTATTAAATCCCAAGTTTTAATTGTATGATCTTGAGAAACTGAATAACCAATTGATGAATCATTAGAGTCAAAGATTACTCCTTCCACAGGTTCATTATGACCTTGTAACATTTGTAAAGGAGCTCTACGTCTAATTGTAGAATCTTGTAATGCCATTTTTCTTCTTTTTTTAGAAGATGTTGATAAATCATTATACTCATTTACTTGAATTTTATTCATTTCTTTATAATTAGTTGACCAAATACCAATTTCACAATCATACCCACTGGAAAGAATTCTATTATTTGAAACTGATAAATTTACAACTGGAGCTTTATGACCTTCTAATATAGCTAATGTTTTACCATTTTCAATTTCTTCTTCATCATCAGGAATATTTTCATATGCGGTTTTCCATAATCTTAATTGCATATCATTCCCACTTGATACTATTCTAGTTGGTGATATCCATTTAACTGCTTTAATAGGTGCTGAATGACCAATAAATTGTGATTCTATTTTACCAGACATATTATAAGTACGTACTATACCATCATAAGAACCTGATAATATTTTAGGTTGTTGAATTGTCAATTGTGAATTTAAAACTGTTTGTGATTGTGAATTGATTGAATCTATTGATGAAATCCAATCATCATTATTAAATGATGCAAGAAATGATGGTGGTAAGATAGCTCTTGTATATTCTAAAGTAATAAATGCTTCGTTAGATAACCCATTCTTGGTTAAATAATCTTGTATTGATGTTCTTAATAATTGTCCATTAATTAAAAATTCAAAAGGTATTGGTGATTTTTCTTCTTCTGAATCTTTATTGAAATTTCCTAATAAATGATTAACAATTTCTGATAATCCAAATCTTTTCAATGAAACTGGTACATATAATGGAGAGTCAGAAACTTGTAAAGATTCATCTTCTTCATTAGTGATGAATTTAATCTTTATTTGATCTTTTGTATCTTTTGAATCTGTTGACATATTAAAGAAAAAGTTATCAGTATAAATCTCATCTCAGAAAAAAAGTAAATAAATTTATTTTTCAACAATTTGTATATTCAAAATTTAACTGATAAATTCAATTTATTGTTATTTTTGATATCTTTCTTCATTGACAATTTTGTCAAGATCTTACTTAAAGCTGATAATATTTTGATACTAGTGTTTGCAGTTAAGAATATTTCATTTGATTTGATTTTCAATCTTGAACTGAATCTTGATTTCTCAATTTTTGAAATTGTATAGGAATATCTTGAATTATAATACCTTGAGAAAACACCAAAATCAGATATATATCCCTTTGTGAATAAATTCAAAATAGCTCTTTGAATTCGTTTTAATCTTCTTAACCTTGTTATTCTTGGAGGTGGTAATGATCTCATTCTTAGACAATAAAATGTAATAGAACCGTTGAAATTCTAACAACAAATAAAGATATAAATATAGTTTTTAAAAGCAATTTATACAAAATAATCCCCAATTACATTACAAAAATTCTATTCAAATCTTGATATTATTTCATATCAATAATCTAATTGGTATATTTTCGATGCTACCATGAGAAGTCAAATTTAATCACATCTCATCAAAAATTAATTTTCAGATAACTTAGTCATAATGTCAACAACAACAGATATCAATGATGTACCAATTGAAGTGTCAAAAGTATTTGACACCATATTAGTCTTGGATTTTGGCTCACAATACTCACACTTAATCACTAGAAGATTAAGAGAATTTCAAGTTTATGCTGAAATGTTACCATGTACACAAAAAATTTCTGAATTAAGTTGGAAACCAAAAGGTATTATTTTATCTGGTGGTCCATACTCCGTTTATGCTGAAGATGCTCCACATGTTGATCATGACATTTTTAAATTAAATGTTCCAATTTTAGGTATTTGTTACGGTATGCAAGAATTAGCTTGGATTAATGGTAAAGGAGTTGCAAGAGGTGATAAAAGAGAATATGGTCCTGCTACTTTAAATGTCGAAGATAAAGATTGTGCTTTATTCAAAGATGTTGATCATTCACAAGTTTGGATGTCTCATGGTGATAAATTACATGCATTACCAACTGGATTTAAAATTGTTGCAACTTCTGATAATTCACCATATTGTGGTATTTCAAATGAAAGTGAAAAAATCTATGGTATTCAATTTCATCCAGAAGTTACACATACAAAAGAAGGTAAAAAATTATTAAAAAATTTTGCTGTTGATATTTGTAAAGCTAATACAAATTGGAGTATGGAAAACTTTATTGATACAGAAATTGCTAGAATCAAAAAATTAGTTGGTCCAACTGCTGAAGTTATAGGTGCTGTTTCTGGTGGTGTAGATTCTACTGTTGGTGCAAAAATTATGAAAGAAGCAATTGGTGATAGATTCCATGCAATTTATGTTGATAATGGTGTTATGAGATTAAATGAAACTGAACAAGTTAAAAAAACTTTAGATGAAGGTTTAGGTATTAATTTAAAAGTTATAGATGCTGGTGAATTATTTTTACAAAGATTAAAAGGTATTACTGATCCTGAAAAAAAGAGAAAAATCATTGGTAATACATTTATTAATGTTTTTGAAGAAGAAGCTGCTAAAATTAAACCTCATGATGGTTCAGAAATTGAATATCTTTTACAAGGTACTTTATACCCAGATGTTATTGAATCTATATCATTTAAAGGTCCATCACAAACTATTAAAACCCATCATAATGTTGGTGGATTATTAGATAATATGAAATTAAAATTAATTGAACCTTTAAGAGAATTGTTTAAAGATGAAGTTAGACATTTAGGTGAATTATTAGGTGTTCCACAAGATTTAGTTTGGAGACATCCATTCCCAGGTCCAGGTTTAGCTATTAGAGTTTTAGGTGAAGTTACAAAAGAACAAGTTATTATTGCTCAAAAAGCAGATGCAATTTTCATTGAAGAAATTAAAAATGCTGGATTATATAGACAAATTTCTCAAGCTTTTGCTGCTTTATTACCAGTTAAATCAGTTGGTGTTATGGGAGATCAAAGAACTTATGAACAAGTCATTGCTTTAAGAGCTATTGAAACTGTTGATTTCATGACTGCTGATTGGTTTGTATTTGAAGCTTCATTTTTGAAAAGAGTTGCTTCAAGAATTGTTAATGAAGTCGATGGTGTTGCTAGAGTTACTTATGATATTACTTCAAAACCTCCAGCTACCGTTGAATGGGAATAGATTTGTAGATTATTTGTTATTATTATATATTTTTTGTCTTAAAATTGTTGCAATTATAATTGAATCATCGTGAGATATACTTAGGTGGAATTCTTCGTCTTTATTTGAGTAAAATTCATTGTTTATATATGGTTTACCAGTTTCATTGTGTGATCGATACCATTGATTGAATTGGAATCCTTGTTGATCTTTTAAATCCAATGTTTTAAATAATGCTTCTTTACATGCCCAAGATCCAGTAATATATTGAATTTTTCTTGATTCATTCTCTAAGATATTAAACTTGTCAATTTCTTTTTGATGTAGTATCCTTTTAATCAATTTTTGTTTAAACTTGTCATCCTTGTTTAGTAATCTTTCAAATCTCGATGATTTTATTATATCAACTCCAATTCCAATTGTATAACTCAATTTCATTCATACAGAAAAAAATTAGTACCAAAATAATTTTGACTCATGGCTTCTTCAATACCTGGATTTGTATCGTTACCAGACTCAAGATATGATTTAACTTCATATTGGGGTAGAGTTAAACATTGTGCAGAGATATCAGACCCAACAATGTTATTAAATACATCAAAAGATATCGAAATTGCCAAAAGGAAAATTTGGGATTATAAAAATGGTATATATAATCAAATGACACCTGATTTATGGAAATGTAAGAAAATATTAGATAGTTCATTACATCCAGATACTGGAGAAACTGTTTTTCTTCCATTTAGAATGTCATCATGTGTATTATCGAATTTAATAGTTACAGCAGGTATGTTAACACCAAATCTAGGTACTTTTGGTACTTTATTTTGGCAAGTTGCAAATCAATCATTAAATGTTGCAATCAATACTGCAAATGCTAATAAATCACATCCTTTAACTACAAAACAAATCATTACAAATTATAGTTTAGCCGTGGGAGCTTCATGTTCAGTTGCATTAGGATTAAATTCTTTAGTACCAAGATTGAAAAATTTAAAACCAAATACAAAAATGATTCTTACAAGATTAATACCTTTTGCAGCTGTGGTAAGTGCTGGTATTGTAAATGTTTTCCTTATGAGAAGTGAGGAATTGAAAAAGGGTATAACTGTTTATGATACTGATAATAAAGAAGTTGGTAATTCAAAAACTGCAGCTTGGTATGCCGTTGGAGAAACTGCAGCTAGTAGAGTTATAAATGCAACTCCAGTAATGGTTGTACCTCCATTGATATTAGTTAAATTACAAAAGACAAAATTTTTAAAGGGTAAATCTAAAACTTTTGAAACATTAGTTAATATTGGATTAATTTTTACAACTTCATTAGTTGCATTACCATTTGCATTGGGTGTTTTCCCACAAAAAAGAATATTACCAGTTGAAAAATTTGAATCAAAATTTCATAATTTAAAAAATGAAAAGGGACAAGAAATAAAACAATTACAATTTAATAGGGGAATTTAATTTTATGTATATATTTTACCAAAATTTCCATTCTTTTGTAGATTCCAAACTTAATATCTTTTCAATTTCAATTCTTTCATTTGATAATTCAAATTGTTTAAATATCTCTGATTGTTTATATAATACACCTACACCTTTACCTCCTAATGAAGTTTCAAAACATTCATATCCTTCATTCTCAAATTTTTTTATCTGTGTCTGTATTAATTCTTCTTCGACTCCTTCATTTACCAATGTTATTGCACAACCACCACCACCAGCACCTGTTAATTTTGTAGCACCAATTTTAACTTCATCATTTAATATCTTAACTCTTTCTAATGATGGATGTGAAACACCCAACGCTACCAAAAGTCCATGATTCATATTAACTAATTTTCTTAATTTTTCAATTTCAATTGCTGAAAAATTTGATTTCATCATTAATGAATAAGCTTGTTTTGAAACATTTTCAATTGCATTAAAGATTGGTTGTGTTATACTATTAAACTCTTCATTCAATTTACCAACACCAGCTACTAAATCAGCAGTACTTTTTGGAATTTTTGTATTTATTAATAATAATTTAATTGGTGGGAAATTTCTCATATTTGTTTTTATAGATGGTTCATTTGGTGATTTATTTCTTTGAAACATAACTGCACCACCAAATGTTGCAACTGCATTATCAATTCCTGAAGGATTTCCATGAAAGCATTTTTCTCCCATTAATGACCATTGATCAATAAAGTTTAAATCTGGTATATCTTGTTTCAAAACATAATCATCTTGTGATAAGGTAGGATTTGATATCCATCCTCCTAGTAATGATAATGCAGTGGATAAACAAACCGATGTACATGCAGATGAACCTAATCCAGCACCAATTGGTAATGTTGATTTAACTAAAAAATCAAAACCTGATATGTTTTCATTACATAAATTACAATATAAATATAAAAAACAAAAACAAGCGTAATAATGCATTTTATTGGGGAAATTTGTTAATAAAGGTGATAATAAATTTATAATTTCAGGTATTAATTCCATTGTAATTTTTGGTTTCCCATTTTCAAATTGAATATATTGTTTAATTTCTTTCCATGGTATATCATATATATTCCAAGAATGATCTAATTGTATATCGGGAAATCTTAATCGTATAAAATCTGGTTTCTGTGATGGTGATACTAGTAAATAACATCTTAAACTCAATGCTGCTGCAATTGCTGGTTTCCCATATACAGCAGCATGTTCTCCAAAGATTATAACTTTCCCTGGAGCACTAACAATAAATGACATTTGATTGTGAATATAAATTGAAAAATTTAAATTGTAAACAAAACCATCAAGAGAAAAAAATTACAGCAAAAAAGTTACAACCAAAATTGATTTATATTTATGCCTTCGGTCAATACAAAATTGGACTCAGACATACCATTGAAACCAATACAGCCTACTGAATATTGGACTTTTGAAAATGTCTTACCTTTGCTTGAAAATTGTCAAGATCCATTTGTATTAGATGCATTGGATGAATTTTTATTACTAAATAAATCAATATTATTCAATCCAAACCCATTCAAAAATAAAGATGAAGTTAAAAAGGATAGTAAAGAAATTACAATAAGGTCTATATTGTATACAAATATAACTTCACTAAATATATCAGATGGTCAAATCATTGAAAAGTTATTAAATTTAAATTTAAAAGAAATTATTAGAATTATATGTCAAACTTGTAAGAAAATTCCACCAAAAACTCAACCTGAATTTGTTATAAAAAGTAAATTACATGATGATAGAGATAGATCTTTAGACAATGAAAGATTGGAATTATATATTAGAAAAATATTGCGAGAACGAAGAGTTATTTTAAAGATTGTTGGTGGTTTATTATCTAATAAATCAAATGAATATTCATCATTAACAGTTCAAAACTTAGGTAAAGAATTATATTTGTCAAAAGATTATATATCAAACTTGATTGAAACTATGCAAGAAACTATTCAGACTATAATTAAAAATGATTATGAAACTGGTAATAAAAAGTTTGATGAAATTATCTTGAATGAGCTGGTATTGTTTATAATAGAATCATGTAAGACATTGATTGAAATTTCAATACAAAATCAATCAGTTACCAAAGACACAATCAATTCTTGGTTTAAATTAATGAAAGAAACAAATTTTGGTTCAATATTGTCTTGTTGTATAAACTACTCAGAACCTTTATCACTAATACAGGGATTATTCACTATTATTTGTGTTGAATTCTTAAATTTAAATGAATCATTCGATACAATAGATGGAAATGATGATTCTTTCCTTGATGATTTAACAATATTTACCAACATAAATAAAACAATCACAAATTCAAGCAACAACAATTCGATTGTAATATATTCTTGGTCAATAATTTTATTAAGAAGACTATATTTTTTCAAAGAATTCTCATCAACACCAAAAATTCAACCATTTTTAAAAGAATTTGATACAAATCAATTGGATATAATTATAAATGACCTAAATGATAGATGTATAAATTTGAGTGTATTTTCAACATTGAAGAAACTTAATGAAATGCTAAAATTTGATAAACTTTATTCAACAATTTTATCATCAATAATTATAGCTTCAATGCCATTGGTTTCATTAACTCCTGAAGTTACAGATGCTATTGTTTCAATCATAAGTAATTGTCCTAATCATATAATTGAATCATTTTTTGAAAATGAATCAACTAAAAATTCAATCATTGTTGCAAGAACTAAATTTCCATTATTGTTAACTCCTTATATAAAATTAGCATCCATAAATGGTAATTTTGCTTTTCATGAATTTAATGAATTGAAATCTTTCATACAATTATTCAAGAATAATGAGTTTGATAATATGTACCAAATTGATGATCAAGATACTGAGTTAGTTAAAATAACGGAAAACATTGATGTATTTCCTCCTTTCGAAGTAAGTAAAAGATTATCAATGGTCTTTAAGAAGGGAACAAAAGCTAAATTATTACCTGCTGCAAATCATGATGAAACTTTAGTTACATTTTTATTCAATTATAATGGTTGGGCCTTTTTGGGTAGAGTTTTACAAAATGTATCCAAAGTTTACAATTCTGATCCATTGAAAGCAGAATTAGTCATATGTATTTTAGATTTATTAAATAAAGTGGTTATTGATAATGGAGTAGATGAAGCGAAATTGGTAACCGAAGCCATGTCTGCATATACTGATGATTCAGACATCTTAGAAGTCATCCTTAGATTACTAGAACAAGGTTTACATTCAAGAAATACAAATTTACTAGTTTCAGTTATTGAATTGATAACAAATTTAATGCCATTTTTATCATATAGAATATGGCCATATTTATCAAAGTCTGCATTATTTTCAAATGGTTCAAAGGAAGGATTTGCTACTATAATATTTGGATCAATTGAAATGGTGAATGGAGATTATAGATTCTCAATGGCATTAGTAAAATTAACTGAAGCATTAATCCAAAGTTGTTTATCATTAAATGAAGATTATCCAAAAAAATCAAAAAGTAAAATAATGACACAATTTGTGAATCATTTAATTTCCTTATTCGAAAATATTTCATATTGTAAATTTAATCATCCATTTGAAAAATTGAAAATTGGCGTTTACATATTGGATGTTTTTTCAACAATTTTAATAAGTGTTTATGGTATTGATCAAGGTTCAAAAATTGATACAAAAATTACTAATGTATTTGCAAATTGTTCAGATTGTATATTGAATTCATTTTTGATAAAAGATACAAATTCAAGATCATTCTATCCAATTTTAAATATGATTGAATCGATTTCAAAAGAATTGAATTTATATGAATTAGTTGATTTAACTGGTTTTTGGTATGAAAATTGGATTCATTGTGTATTTTCATTTTCACAATTAATAATTGATATTAGATCAATAAATAAAATGATTCCATCAAATTTTGAAAAATCATTATTTGAGAAAATTCCAACATTGGTTGAAATATATTCAGAATTTGAATTTTTAAGAGTTGATGTATTGGATTTATTAACTTGTTTAACCAACGGTGTTTGGGAAGAATCTACACAACAATCACCTCCACCGTCTTTGTTATCCCATTTAGGTAAAGAAAAAGCACAAGTTTTATTAAATTCATTAGCATCAGATTTAATTAATTCATTTGATGATTATAACATGAAAATTGCTTTGAATGATTTTATATGTTCAGTGATGAATGGTAAACAAGAAGGATTAGCTGTATTATTCATTACTGGAAGAGATGTATTTGATGATATAAGAACGAAAAATAATGTTTCAAACGATAAAAAAATTTCATTGATTCAAATACTTAAGCGAAATGTTGAAGATATGAAATATTACCCAAATTCAATTAGTATTCATTTAATTGATTCTTTAGCTTTAGCAAGTAATTTATGGACAATGGTTAAAGAATCAGAAAATGATGATAAATTTATTAAAACTTTAATTTCAAGAATTAAATTAGAATTGTCACAACCTACAACTTCTGAAAATTTTATAAATCGATGTTATGAAAATAAATTGATTTCAAAAATTGTTGAAATTCTTGCATTATATCTTTTTACAACAAAGAATGAAATTTGTAAAAATGAAATTATAAAATTTATAAATTCAAATGAATTTATAGAAATTGCAAAAGAAAAATTTACAATCAAAAATCATCAACCGCAATTATATCAAATTACTAAATCTTCATTTGAATCAGAATATCCTCCTTTCAAATTAGAACAATTTACAAGTGGATTAGTTAAAAGAAATAGAATTGGTGTAACGACAATTTATAACTTACCATTGATGGATACACTTTTCAAAAATAATCATAATTGGAGACAGATTAGAGAAGAAATCATTGCTTTAAGTATAAATTCACAATATATTGATTCACAATTATCTACAGCAAAATCATTTGGTGCGTTAATAACAAGTTACAATAGAAGATTCGATGGTGAGATCAATAACTCTTTAAAATTGATCAATCATTTATTAAAATTAAATATTGATGAAGGGGATTCATCATTTGAATCAATCTATCAAGAAAGACTCGAATTGAGTTTTTTCCTAATGTATAAATTTTTCTCCAAACATAATTCAGGAGATGTGTTTGAAATAATTAAGAATTCAAGTGAATTATTAACATCACAAAGTATGAACTTTATTGAAAATTTATCAAAGTGTAAAGGATATTATAGACCTTTATTAAGAATAATTTATTGTTGTTTAAAGTTGGTTAAACCAGAATTATTAATTGAATATTTCAATTTATTTAAAGATTTATTTGATTTGATTGTAACAAGAGGTGTCAAGACAATATTAATAGAGATTCAAAATGAAGTTTATTTATCAAAAACTGATAAATCTTATCAATTTAAAAATCTAAATTATAGAGTTGATGATTTAATGATTATATTATCAATTTTAAAGAAATTTATTGTTATCAGTGGAGATATGCTACATGAAGAGATGAAGAAACTAATTGAAGAAAGTGATCTTATAAAGTCATTATTAAATTTATATTCCATATCCCATAATATTGAAATTAATGAAGAATATGTATTTGCACAATTGAGTTTACAATTTTTATTAGAATTGATGTCAGTCGAAATCATTGGTGAAAAGATCATTCAATCTGGTTTATTTGTAGTACTTGTTGAAAGTCAAATTTCAAAATCATTTAGATTGGGGGAAACAACGATCAATTCAAAAAATTTATGGATAAATGGTATTCAACCAATAATTATAAAAAGTTTAATCAAGTTGGGATATAAAATTCTACCTGAAATTGTTATCGTTTTACAATTATTTAAGAAACAAATCGAAAATTGTATTGAACAATGGATTTCTGATAGTTCAACAATACAAATCTCAACACTATTAATCTCAGAAACGAGTCAAATTTTGATAATTTATAATTTATTAAACAAATATAATGTCGATGATTATATAAGCAGTATTCAAGGCGAAAAATTACCAGGATTGAACAACGAATCAAAGCAAGAAGATTTTATTGATTGTATTGAAAATTTGTTAAAACATCCAAAGTTCTTGAGTTCAAGAATTATACCTAGTTCGTTTGAAGAACAATCAATTATCGAAAAGGGTGGAAAACAGTTAGACTTATTCCATAAGAAAATTATTGATGAAATTAAGACATTTAAAGATTTTATAGAATAAATTAAACGTATATCTAGAATTCATTCTCTACAGTCTATCCATTTGAACCAAATCTAAATTCCTAAAACCATCAGTATCGAAATCTAGACAATGAAAATTCTCTCGAACGAATTGTATCTAATCTTTTGTTATGAAATATTGTCTATCAATTTCTTTTGGTATTGGGGCTGTTTCTAATGAACTAGATTTAATTTCTATATCAAATTTATCAACATATCCAGGTGAATCTTTTATAGTTGTATTTGATATATTTGGTAATTTATCACCCTTTTTCTCACCCATTATTAATTGTTCCCAATGTTTATTACAATCTTTTATAACTTCAATAGTTTCACTTGCATTTATATACCTTCCATGAAATGCAAATGTATTTTCTGGTTTCCCATCTGGTAATTTATAATCTTTAAACCATTGTCTAGTAGTTTCTAATAATCCTGGACATTTCGTTATTAAATGATGTATATCATAAACTTCCTTTGCAAGTGGATCATTTACATCAACAACTATAATTTTCCAATCCATTTCACCATCATCTATCATAGCTAATGAACCTAATATTTTAACCCTCTTAACATCACCAATTTTCAATACTGTTGATCCAATTTCACAAACATCCAATGGATCATTATCACCAAAATAATCAAATTGTTTTACGGTTGGATCTTCCCATGTTTGAGGAAAACATCCATAATTATGTATGTAACCATGATGTGGAAACAAATTTTTAACAAATCTAACTTGTCCTTTCTTTATATCTTGTACAATTGGATTACCTAACGATTTAGTACTAATTTCAAATTTCCCATTGGTCCATCTTGGTATTTCACAAATCATATTTGCTTCTTTATGAAGTGGATCTAAATCTAAAGGAATATCATGAAAATATGATATAATCTTTGAATTTGAATTAGTAGCATAATTTTTATAACTTGGAGTAAATTTAGTACCTTCTATAAATGATTCAATTACAGGTGTGGAAGTGGTGGTTGTTGTTGTTGATAAGTGTTGACTTGTTAATGATAATCTTGCCAATGCAGATGATGGTATAGTAGATGATTTCATCAAACGGTTTAAAATATACATCAAAATAAATTTTAGATTGTTTGATATATAGTACTAGTTTAAAGTTTCAGTGGGGCTCAATTAAGAGAAGTACAATGAGTAAAAAATTGATTTTTTTTCTCGTTCCCCCGGTTAAATAAAAATTCACAATTATTATTTAATGGTGATTCAAGTATTATTCTATTATCTATGTATATTATAAGTGTTTGTAATTGTTTTAATTTGGTGGTTCACCAAGAAATATTATTTTACCTTTTTCATTAAAAGTTGCATTTTCAGTTGAAATATCAACTATATTTTTCAATTCTTTAATTTCAGTCTCACTTAATCCCATTGGATCTTTTGGAAACCATACACCTGGACATTTTGCCGATATTGAAGGTGCATCATAAGCGTGTTTATCAAATACAACCTCTGGTTCGATATTATAAGTTGCAGGTAACATTTGTTTAGCATGACGATAATTTAAAAATACATCTGGTCTAATAAATCTAATTATTGGATTTTTTGACTCAATGGTTTTAAAATCACGATCTGCTAATAAAGGAACTAAACTGTTTTGTGGTTGTTTGTTATCTAATGAAGCTTCTAAATCTCCTTGTTCATTTAATTCAGATTGGATTTGTTCATGTTCTAATTTCTCTTTTAAATATTCCTTTTCTGATTGTTTCTTTTTATTAAGGATTTTCAATTGATAATCAGATTCACCATTATATGAAGGAGTTGATGATTTTCCATCTAATGATCTCATACAATCCATAGGTACAACAGTTAATAAATGATCAAATGCTTGACTTAAATGAATATGTATAAAAACAGTAGCAGCAATTCCAATAGCTTGTAATACAATTGGACCCCATCCTTTACCAACGGCAAATATACCTAATAAACAAACTTGACCTAAATAAATACCAGTAAATGTTTGAAATAATGCTCTTGGATAATGTTGACCTCTTGCATCAGGTCCTTCAACAAAACAATAAGTTATATTATGACAATAAGCAATATAAATTAAAAAGAATGCAACCAGTGAGAAAACTAATATCAATGGTGATATAACTGAATAAACCAAAGTTATACATGCTAATTGTGTAAAAATTGGAAATACAGTACCCCAAGCAACAGTTCCCAATCCACTAAATCTATTCCATTTCTTTCTGACTGTATTATCTAAAATATATCCCAAGATGTAATATAAAAATAATCCAACAACTTGAAATAATGAAGCCCCAGCAACTGATAAACCTTGTAATGTTAAATATGAGATATAAAAATTGGAAGATTTAGGTAAATTACTAGCCAATACTGACATTGCTGATGTTGGTTCTTCAACAATTTTTGTAACAGTTGCTGTTGCACTTGAAGCTAAAGCAGTGACTAAAAACCCATTA
This sequence comes from Insectozyma morakotiae, assembly GCA_030564645.1. NCBI lineage: Eukaryota > Fungi > Ascomycota > Pichiomycetes > Serinales > Debaryomycetaceae > Insectozyma > Insectozyma morakotiae. The sequence goes on from JAKTYD010000004.1 coordinate 475,980, forward strand.
ACCATTAAAAATCCAAAATATGCATTTTGTGTATATAATTCAATTGATTGATATGATGGCATACCGGCAATTTTGGCCATTGCTCGAATAAACATTGGTAATAACATCATTAAAATTGCAAGCATTGCAGTTGGTAAAATACCGGTGACAATACCGTATAATTGTTTAGGTAAGTTTAAAATCCATCTAAGCCAAGGTAATTTATTAGTTAAATATGTAATATTTGATATAACACCCACAAATGCAACAGGAATAGCCCAAAATATGATTAATGCAATAATAGCAGCTAATGCTAATGCTCTTCTTGTGATTCTTTCCCACCAAAATATTCTCAAGTTTGACCATTGAACATCACTTGGTTCAATTCCAATATAAGCTGGTGACATTCTCATTGGATTATGATGTACAGTTGATTGATAAGCTATTTGTGCATAATATTGGTTTTCAAATTCAACAAATAAGGAGTTCAATGGCATTGAATGTCTAAATTTCTTTTGTAAATATTTAACTTCTTTATCAAGTACTGGAATTTGATCTTTACAATATCTAATTGTATCAACTTTTTTACTAAACATTCCACCACTTTTAGTTTTTGGACGTTTCTTTTCAGGTACATATGAACTAATCTCATCAATTGGTTCTAATACGGTTCCCTTTTTATCAGCTTTTAATTTATTCTTCATTGCCAATTTCATTAATTTATTCTCGGCAATTTCTAATTTATTAACCATTGCAGCTCTTTGATCAACTTTGGCAATCAATTTTCTATTTGTTCTTGCAACATAAATCTTTTTAACACCAGCGAATAATTTAAAAATTTGTTTTTCATCTAATAATGAATCAGGTACACCTTGGAATAAAACAGTTCTTGATGATAATTTTTTAGAATATTTTGGTGATGATAAAACAACATTTTTCAATGAATTGTAAAAGAATAATTCACGATAAATGATAAATATCACAGCACCATACCAAAACCAACCAACAAAAACATGTGCGTAATATCTTTTTTGATGTTTAACATTTGCAATTGATAATTGATCAAATCCTTTATTATGATTTCCATTTGATGCGTTAACAGGTAACAAAATGATGTAAGTTAATAATCCAAATAAAAACAATGTAGCAAAATTTTTAAGATATCTTAAAAAGAAGAATCCATCCAAACCTGCTTGTTGTAATATGAACGATTGTGGTTTTGTTAACAAAATATATATCCATCTGAAAGGATCTTTTGGTAAGGGTTCTGGTTTTTTATCTTCTGGAACTAAGTCAAATGATGATTTAGGACTATAAATACGTTTAAACTTCAATCGGAGTAATAAAAAACATGTAATGAATATACTGAATAACACAAAATTAGCAACTAAAGTTGATATAACAGTAGATGTAGAAGTACTACTCGATGATACCGCCATGATTCAATGTAATTGATTTCGTACAATTGATAGACGAGTAATGATATTTGAAATCAATTGAGTTTTATGAGTAGTTGTTGATGCTTCTCAAAGATGTAAAATGATGAAACCAAATCAAAATAAAAAAAAATAATAAAAAAAAAAAAAAAAAAAGAAATTTTTAATGATTTATATAAAAAACTGAAATTCGAAATTCAAAATTGAAAAGGGTAATCATATTTCATAACACCAGAAATGACACCAACGTAAGCTTGATTCAAACTATAAATCGAGCTGGTAATCCCTACTTACAACATGTAAAAGTCATTTCACAATAAAATGTGTTTTTTTGTAGCAGATCTATTTTTAAATATTCGTGTCACTTTAATTTTTATTTTTTTTCTTGAACCTTCACTAAATTTGATTTCAACTTGCAACAGCCGTCTATTTTAATTTTTGGGTTTAAGCTTTACAAAGATTTCCCCTTTCAATTTTAAACTTTGATTACTTATTTGCATGACCAGAAAGAAAACATTGAGTTGTTTTTGTATTTTCCAAATTTTAATCAAAATTTTGAATTTTGTAAGTTTTTACCATATTTCGCAGCCTTTTCCAACAATGTATGAAAATCAAAAAAAGGTACCAAAGTGTTGCAACTTGAGAATTAAAAAACAAAAAAACAATCTAAGCAATCATATATATTTATATTCATAATGATAATCCAGCATCATGAGCTGCTACAGTACCTGTTGATGATGATAATTTACACAAATATACAAATTGAGATGCAACTTCATCAACATCACTTGATTGTTTGATTGGAGAATTATCAATCATATTATCAATTGTTTTTTGTGGAAATTTGGCACCCCAATCAGGAGTTAAAACAAGACCAGGACAAACAGTATGAATTCTAATTTTGTTGTTACTTTGAGTCTTTGCTAAGAATTGAGTTAAATGGATTAAACCAGCTTTTGTCACTGCATATGGGATACTTGATCCAGCAATCTTTCTACCAGCAATAGAAGCTGTTGTTATAAATGTACCACCATTTTCATTCTTATCAAAATATTTCTTTACATGTTTGAATAAAAAGAAATGTGATTTTATATTAGCATTAAATGTTTTATCCCATAAATCAATATCTAAACTTTCCAAATCTGAATAAGGTATAACTTTTGTGTATCCTGCATTTGAAATTAAAATATCTATTGATCCACCCAATAATTCAACTGATCGATCTACCAACTTATACAAATTGACAGTATCAAAAATATCAAATTGAATTGTATAAGCTTTAATTCCATATTGACTACTTAATTGTTGAACTAATTCTTCAGCTCTATCTTTTGAGTGAGCATAATTGATAACTAAATTAACACCTTCTTGAGCTAATTGTCTTGCAATCGATGCTCCAATTCCAGCTGAGCCACCAGTGACTAATGCATTTTTGCCTTTTAAATCAATCATTCGTTTTGTTGTTTTAGCTGATCTATTTTTTAATCTTGAGTTTTTCTCCACAGTTTAAATAATAAATTTAGGGGGAGGAAAAAACATAAAATCTATTTCCGTTGATAATTAATGTGACCTAACCGTTAGCCGTCATTTACAAGTTTAAAATACCATAGATAGTCCAAAGGATACAACAGAATTTGGAATATCATAAGACAATCGATAATGTAACAGGAATTGTTTGAAGCGAAAAGAAAATCTCTTCATAATCAAACAAAGAAAATTTTGACTCGTTCTTCAGGACCACCACTCCAACTTTAGAATTGAGTTGGATCTGAATGACAAAGTGCTAATAGAGCATTATAATCACTTGATTTCGATTTAAATACCAATTTGAAATTCATCACGTGGCAGATTTAACAGATATACTCCCCATATTAGGAACTTCAAATTGGTTTTTTGGCAATATGTCCGAGTGGTAAGGAGAATGATTCGAATAAATTAGTTTATGAGAATTATCATTTGAGCTTTGCTCTCGTGGGTTCGAGTCCCACTGTTGTCGATATACGTTTTTTTTTTTCAGTTTTTGCACCCTGCTCTATATAGTCATGAGTTTTACTTAACAATAAGAGAGATGTTTCGAATAAATAATATATTGTCCAGTATGATGAACCTATTTACATAAAGATTTTCCTTCCTTTGTCGATACTTTTATACTTCTTTTTTGTTTAATTCAATATTTGGATCTAAGTTTAATTCAGGCATTCTTAAAATTTCTTTATCATGATTCTTTGAATCTTCTTGCAATTGTTTTAAGATTTCTGAATTTTCCCATTTTTTAGGTAATGGAGTAACATCAAAATTTTTGGTTGCCCAATAATAAATATCCCAATCAGCTTCATCTAATAATTGATCATATTCATCTAATTGTTCCATAGTCATTGTATTTAAATATTTATGAGCAAATCTGGATAATAACAAATCACTTTCTAATATACCTCTTTTTCTAGATTGATATAATAATCTAGCCCTTTTAACATTGATTGTTTCACCAGTTCTGATAATTGGTTGTATTCTTAAATGTAATGATGGATCAATAGGTGGGTTTTGTGGTTTTCCAAAATTAGCCATGGATTTAGAAGTAGAACTAAAAGATCTTAAACTTCTAATACTTTTTGATGTATTGCAAAACATTGTAGATCTGATAAGATAAAAGAAAAAGAATAAAAATGAAAATCGTTTGTATTTTATTTTTGTATATGGGGGTCGTGTATTTTAAAGAACAAATATATATTTATAACATATCTTAATTTTTTGTTACTTCAATTTCAAGGCTTTATTTTCTATCAATTATGGGTAAAGCAGTTTCAAAACTTTCCAAAGAGGATATAAAGCAATTAGAAGATGTAACATATTTTGATAAACGACAATTACAACAATGGTATAAAGGTTTTCTTCGAGATTGTCCAAGTGGGCAATTATCCGAAGAAGAATTTATAAAGATTTATAAACAATTTTTCCCATTTGGTGATCCAACAGATTATTGTCATTATTTATTTAGGGTATTTGATGTTGATGCTTCTAAATTTGTTGATTTTAAAGAATTTATAATTGCATTTAGTATATCTACAAAAGGAACTGAAGAACAAAAAACTGAATGGAGTTTTAGATTATATGATCATAAAAGAGAAGGCAAAATTACTTATGATGATGTTTTACCAGTTATACAAGCAACTTATAAACTAATTGGTCCAATGGTTGAATTACCAGAAGATGAACAAACACCAGAATTAAGAACTAAAAAATTATTTAAATTATGTGATAAAAATATTGAAACTGATGTATTAACTAAAGATGATTTTAAAAAATTAGCCAAAAAGGATGCAAATATAAATAATGCAATAAATGCATATAATAATATAATATAGAAATAAAGTAAATAAATTAATAAATGAATGAATGACTAAATGATAGAGTGAAAGATAAATATGTATATTTCATTAATCATCAAATCAAGAATTACTTACTCTATGCAACAATATACTTGAAATACTTTTCTCATGCGTTTTTGATTAAATGGTGTTAGCAACTTTCACCACTCTCTATAAAAACGGCGAGTGGAGATTTTGCTTATTGTTGTGTTTCAACAGCTTCTAACAATCCATCTAATAATTCGTCTACTTCATTAATATCAACATTTGTACAAATACTAACCACTTTTTTAAACTTCGATGTCAATTCATTATAATCAATTAAGGAATTTAATTCATTTTCTAGATTAGCATTGATTTTTTTATATGCTTCAATTCTTGCTTTAAAAATTGGAATTGGTTGTTGATTATTGTATAAATAATTTTGAATATCACCATCATTTCTTAATGATTCAATGATTGAATTTTGATCTTTTTCTCCAGTGGATGTGTTTGTTAGTAATTTTTCATATATGGGTTTTATAATAAATGGTTCATCAGCATCATATTCTTTATCTTGTGGTATATCTAGATTTAATTCTTGTTGGGTTAATAACAATTTATCTGATAAATTTGCAATTTGTAATTTTAAATTATCTAATTTAATTAAATTTTGTGATATTTTCTTAAATTGAAATTTATTATTTGCTGTTTGTATAGTTTGATCATGTAAATTTTTATTCAATTTTTTTATTTCAATTTTTTTAGAATTTAATGTAGATTCATATTCATAATTTGTTGATGAAAGTAATTGTTGAATTGAATTCAAAATTCGACTAGAATTGGAAAAAGAATCAACAATTTCAACATCTTCTTCATCTTTTTTGTCAATGTTTGGATTTTTAATAAATTTTGGTTCATCAATTAATGATGGTGAAGGTAAATTTAGACCTGAGGTTGAATTCAAAAATTCCAATTTTGTCTCAATTAAATTAAAAATTAACTCATCATTTTCATCATCTTCTTCTTGTTCATTTTGGATTATTTCTTTCAAAATTTTATAATCTATTGGTTTTATACCTCTTTTATTTGAGATATTTATATCAGCACCTAGTTTGATCAAAATTTTGATAAACCATTTATTTTCTTTTTCAATTGCATTATGTAAACTTGTGTTACCATCAGTTTTATCTTGAGAATTTAAAATCTCATTCTTGAATTTTATAAAGAAAAAATCATTTGAGACTAAATATTCAATTAATTTTGTTGTATAATACTTGACATTGTCACCACCATTAATGATCATGTCAGCATTTTTATGTGGTGATTGTTGTTTGAAACTCTTCAATTGTAATGTTAAATGATGTAAAATTGATTGATTTGAATTATCAAATAAGAAAATATTTGGATAAAACCAATCAGATAATATTTGATAAAAATTACCCAAATCCATAGAGTTTCTAACTTGTATACAACTGATTAATGGATTTTCACCTTTTATGTTACCTCTAATTGGTGAACATATACCTAATTGGATGAAACTTTGAATAAGATTTAATGAGCCTAAAGTACCAGCAAAATGTAAGCCCGTAGATAAATTTGAATCTAGAGTTATATCTAATAATTTTTCCTTTCCTTTTTCAATTAAAGGTGTAAGAATTTTTGATATTTCGTCGAAGGATAATTGATTATTTTCGTCATTCAAATTGAAGATTTCACTCAATTTTGATTTCATTTCATTTATAAGATTTGACTCATTTTCATTTAAATTATTATATATTATTGGTGGTTGTGTAAATGGGAAATTTAAATTATTTTTGAAAAATTTAGATACATGATCGATTCTGAATTCCTCAATTTTTTGTTTCTTTAATGGAGATTCCAAAACCGAGTTATTTTCCACATATCCTTCTTCTCCTTCATGTTCATTTAAGTTTCTTTTATTATTTGAGATTTTTGTTAAATTTTCAAAATCATGAACATCAATTAAATATAATTTTTTTGTGATTTCATACAAATCAAACTTTATAGCTATACTTATAGCCTTATCATAAGAAACCCAGATACCTTTAAGATTATAATTTGAATGAGATGATAAATCTAAGTATGGGTTGGATTCATTATATTGTAATTTGTTAGTTATAATTTCATTATTTATAAATCTGTCAATTTGTTTTTTAGTATATATATTCAATTTCACCAAGATTGATAATAATTGTGTTATATTTATATATGAATCTTGGATTTTTCTGAGTATAATAATTTCATCATTAAATTTATTTAATTTTATATTCAATTGAATACATTTTATGTTTGAATTTATAGATGAATATATTGTCGATTGGAATGATATTGAATCAGTTGAGGATTTGTTTAGTGTTGTATCAATCAATCTCTGCTGTATGGAATTAGTAGTGATATCTCCAATATTAACAGGTGAATCCATATTTTAATTCAAAATCTGTTGATAATGTTTTTTTTTTTCCCGTCTTCGATATATTTTAATTTTTGCTTAATTAAGAAAAATAATAATATTCTATCGTAACTTCCAGTGTCGTGTCGCATCACACGTGTAAGCTCAGTCATTGATTTTTTCCGACACTGATATAAGTGTAATTCTCATCTTGATTTGGCTATCAAAATATCATGGATTATAGTGGTAGAGTTAATTCAAAAAAAGGTGCTGGTGCGATTGCATCCAATGAAGATCTCAATATAAATACCAAGAAAAGAGTATCGGATTTATTACAATCACATATATTAGACATCGAGAATGATCCTTATGTATTTAAGAATCATTTAGGTTTATTAGAATGTAAATTATGTTTAACGACTCATATTAATGAAGTATCATATATATCACATTTAAGTGGACGAAAGCATCATTTAAATCTTCAAAGAAGGAGAATACTAGATGAAAAATATTCCAAGAATCAACTAAGTACCAATTCTTCTCAATTATCGATTTCAAATATATCAAAAAGATCATGGAATAAAATTGGGAAACCACAATATAAAATAGTGAAAATTAGAGATCCAAATACCTTACAAATGGGATTACTTATAATTGTTAAATATCCAAAGATCACAGTAAAAGAACCATTTTTCCGATTAATGTCATTTTATGAATTAACTTCCAAAAATCAAAATTATTCTAAACGATTCATTAAGAAAGTTAAACAAGAAGAAGCAGATATTGAAGAAGAAGAGGAACCTAATGATAATCAATATTTAATAATTAGTGGTGAACCATATGAAAATATAGCTATTATCATTCCAAATGATAAAGAAATAGATAAACCAAACGATGAAGATAAATTCAATGATGATTATTGGTGGTATTGGGATAATGATGCTAAAGAATTTTATATTCAACTATTATATAAAAATTGAATTTAATTTTTCACATTTTCCATTTTTCGGTATAATCTCTAACACGCAATCCCCAATTTTTTCTTTTTTTCATGGGATCAACTTTAATTATGACTACTAATGATAAGATTATAGATGAAGCTACTTCATCCACACAAGATCCAGATTTTCTTAATCGATGTAAAGAATGTTATGAAATCGTTGATAAATACTTAAATGATAAACTACCACCACCTACAAAATCAAATTATAAATCAAATGAAAAACTTCGAAATTCAGTCAAATCTAATATAAAATTAACTATGAGCAAATTAGAAGAAAGCATCAATTTACACGGATTAAACGAGATTGCAATAAGTTATAATGGAGGTAAAGATTGTTTGGTCATGTTAATTCTTTTATTAGCCACCATATATAAGAAATTCATAGATAATAAGAAAGTAATCACTTTACCTAAAAATTATAAATTAGATTCAATTTATATAAATTCAGAAACTCCATTTCCATCATTACTTGAATTTATCAAAACTTCAACCAAATATTATCATTTAAATCAAATCATTATTCAAGATACTTTAAAACTGGGGTTCAAATATTATCTTAATGAAATAAACCCTACTGTTAAATCTGTCATTGTTGGTATTCGATATAGTGATCCTTATGGTTCTGAATTAACTTATGAACAAATGACCGATCATAATTGGCCAAAGTTTTTACGTATACATCCACTTTTACATTGGAAATATAATGAAATTTGGGATTTTTTGGTACAATGTAATATTAAATATTGTGATATGTATGATGAAGGATATACTAGTTTAGGTGGGGTTGATACTACAATTCCAAATCCAGAATTAAAATTGAACGATGGTAAGTATTTACCTGCTTATATGTTAAAGAATAATGCTGATGAAAATGAAAGATTAGGTAGAACGAAAAAAGAAAGAACTCCAATGGTGGAAGAAAATGGTAATATAATACAATAAAATTAGACAATATATTAAAATAGACAAATTAAAAACCTAAAACTCCAAAAATCAAACCAATACTTCTTCATACAGTACTTCCTCTTCTACCACTTTTACTTGAATTAGCAGAATTGACTAAAACAGTTTTAAAGTAATTCTCTGAACATGGTCCAACACCAATTTCACCAAGTGCTTTTTCAGCAGAAGTGAACCCAACTCGAATCGGAATATTCTGATCTACAGATTTATTCTGTTGTTTTTGTTGTTTATATTTCAATTCCAATGACTTTAATTTCATGATTAATTCAACTTCTTTTCGATTATTTTCATCAATTAAATTTTGTAAATATTGTAGATATTCGACTGATTTTGTCAAAATTTGACCTTTATTTGGTTTACCATCCTTAGTACCAACAATAGCTTTCTCTTCATCGTTGGTATCTGGACTTTTTTCTTTCTTGATTTTCTTCAGTGAGACAGAAGAAGAGGATGTACTTGGTTCTTTTCCTTGTTGTTGGAAAAACTCTTGAGGTATTAATGTTAACAATTCTTGAATCTTTTCATTTATATTGTCTCTTCGTTTACGTTCGTTACCACCATCCTTATCATTCTCATCTCCATTTTCATTTTCATCATCACTATTCTCATGGGACTTGACATGAGCAGAATTTCTTCTTGAATGTGGTTTTGAAATCCCTTGTTGTGAATTAGATCCCATACCACCCCCACTAAACGATTGAGATAATTGTTTTTTGATATCCAATGAACCACTTAATAAATTATCCAAATTGTCTTGTTTTATATTTATATATGGGACATTATTATTATCGTTATTGTTTTCATTATATGAATCTTTAAATCCACTAAAAGACATAATTTAATTATTATTTTTTTTTTGCTTTTGGTTCAATTTGTTTTATTTTGATCATGACGATAAGCTTACAATCAATTCCTGAGGAATTGAAATCAAATAAAGATGTCACACCATATATAATCAGATCATTAGAGTTGAATGAAATAAATCCAGTCATAAGTTATTACTGTAAGGTATATGTATTGGAATTTATCTTATCGAACAAATTACATTCTGGGTCAAAATCAATAGAATCATTCACAATTGAATTATTAGATGATACTGAAAAACTCAAGGCTGATAATGAAGTTTTACAAAATAAACAATTATCAATTACTGCAGTTTTAAGTTTTGGTTATAGATTATTTAATCAATGTTTAGAACAATTAGGAAATTTAACTAGGGAGAATAAACCAAATTTGATAAAGAAATTTAAAGCTTGTATAAATTTTTTAAATTTGTTGACAATCTTTCAAAATTCTGATGAGATAGATTGGGTCAAGATTAGTAAAGTTGAAAGTTGGGTTGAGTTTGATAAATTAAATAAAGAAAAGATTAAAGTATTGAAATATAATTTATCTAAATTGATCAAAGATGAAATACCATACAGGGAAGATAAAACAGAAGAAGAAATAATTGTTGATGACGAGGAGTTGAAAAAAGAATTAGACCAAGAATTAAATGATTTACAAATTAATAAAAAGGAAAACGAGAGTGAAGAAGTAAATCAAACCGAAGTCAAACATATGGATACTACTGATGATGCATTAAACTTACCTGGTGCTCCTAATGATTTACCTAAATTTTTAGAAGAAGATGAAGAAGAAGAAAAAGAAGTGAAATCAAATGATGAACAACCAGTCTTACCTGGTGCACCTCATTTTTCACCACAAGTTTCTGATGATGAAGAAATGGAATTCAAACTACCTGGTGCCCCTAAGTATTTACCAAATGACGATGATGATGAATTATCTCATATAAACAAAACTTCATCAATTCATGTCTATCAACCATCATCACCAACAACGTCAAAACCAAATTTATCAAGAAATGCACTGACATCATCACAATCCCAATCTCATACAAGACCATCACATCATCATCAATTAAGTAAAAACGATATAAAACAGATTTTAGATAAAGAAGATCTGATCAATTTAATCAAGAAAAATATCAAGTTTGCAAATTCAGCATTAACTTTTGATGATTTAAATGAATGTGAAAAGCAATTAGAGGATGCAATCAAATTAATAAAAGCCTTGAAAAAACAAGAAGGAGAGATTTGAAAACTTGAGGATTCGTAATGTATAATGTAGTAAATGAATGTATACATGTAAGCTTATTCGATCTTTTGTAATTTTGCAGCAATTCAAAATCAATTGAATAGAATTAAACAATATTTTTAGAGTGTGGCTATAATTTTTTTTGAATCACAATAATAAACATAAAAAACAACAACAAAAATAATTAACGTGTGTCGAAACCAAAGGGTATCGAAAGACACATAGGTCGCAAGATATTTGTAAGACCATTCAAAGTAGAAATACAAACGTATTTTTTCATCACAAATATCAAGTTCGATGCAAGAGAAAGAAAAATTACACGTAAATAAACATCAATTTTAACTTAAAGTATTGTGTTACTTTGATAGGTAAAATATCAATAACATGATGTAATTTTTTTGTACAAATTCTTAATTATTAAAATAGATCAATCTCTAAGATTAAATATTTTAGAAAATAAATAGGAGATGCAAAATCCAGTGATTGGATAGCGTGTACTAATAATATTATTACAAAATTGTGGTGGTGGATTTAATGCTTTAAAAGGTAATAAATTTGAGCGAATGCTCTTAATTTTTGCTAAAATCGACCTAAAAGAAGAGCCCAAGACTAATTACTAATTCTATGGTTAATTTAACTCGTATAACATCAACATTTGGTAAAAAAAAATTTAAAATTAGATTTTGTGTTTTTAATTTTAATATTTTTCACAGATTTTTCAATAACACAAGAAGACAAATTATATGAAACAAAAATGAAACAATGCAAAAAAGAAAGAGACGAAGACCGTTATTATTCATTTTTGTTACTAATAGCGATTTGATTCTAAAATGGGATGTAGGTATCAAAAGTCAAATAACAATAAACTAGACAATTATGAGCTTTGAGCACTGCTGATTCTACTGATAAATTTTAGTAATGATGACAATTTATTTATTACCAAATTGGTATTGTTATGGGAAATATTTAAAACATGAAGATGAAAATTGTGTTGATTTAAAAATAAAAAAAATGTTTTAAGTTTTTTTTTTTTTTTTTTTTTCTCAATTTATATTTATTTTTTATTCCTAAATCAACAACGAATAAACAAATCAAATTTTCATTTTTTTAACTAACTACTAGTCATTCATTAAAATACAACAGTTGTAAATAACTACAACTGCACATCTATAAACATCACCTTATTAGCTATAAATTTTTTAGCTTATCATGAACGCAGTAAAGAAAAGAATCAGGAGTGGATCTCAAACTTCACCTAATTTATCATCGTCACCATCAAACCAACAACAATTAAATAATGATACTTCATTAGAAGGATTATCACCAGAACTTATACCTATAGTCACATTATTATCATCACAATCTCATAGAAGATATCATGAAGGTATATTTATGTTGTATTATGATTTAAACGGTGATGGAAAACCAGCAGATCGTGAATGGAGAGAAGTTTATGGTATATTAACGGGTAACCAGTTAGCTTATTGGGATGCAGCAAATTTAGCACAATTCAAAAATAATCCACAACAATTATTAGAAACCTCAGCCAAACCAACATATATAAATTTTACAGATTCCATATATAATGCTATGAAAGTTTTACCAGCTGCTAAACAAAACTTAGATAATGTTATTATTGTATCAACAACTTTGAAAAATAGATATATATTACAATTCAAATCTTATAAAGATTTAACTGTTTGGTATTCGAGTTTAAGATTATCAAATTATGAATATAATTCATTACAAGAAGCATATACTGGTGCATTATTATCTGCAAGAGGTTCAAGATTAAGTGATATTAGAACAATACTCGCTGAAAAAAGATTTGATCATGAAGATTGGGTATCCATCAGATATGGTTCTGGAATGGCTTGGAAACGTTGTTATGCAGTTGTTGAACCATCAAACCTTAAAAAGAAATCATTTCAACCTGGTAGAATATTATTTTATGAGAATGATCAAAAGAAGAAAAAACAATTGATGGCAGTGGTTTCAAATGCTACCTCAGTAACGGCAATATATCCTCAAAGTCATTTATTAATTGATCATTCAACAATGTTAAAAATGGAAGGGTTTATAAATTTCAATTCACCAAGTTTATCAACAAAAATTTCTAAAAAAAATTTAGATGATTTTAAACAAACTTCAATTTTTTTAATGCCAGAACAACATTCAAGTGTACCTGGATTTGATACTTTGATTAGATTTTTGATACCTTTATTAGATTCATTTGGATTATATGGTAGACCAAAGAGATTAAAAGCAAATAGAAATGATTTAGATTCTTTATTATTTGGATTACCAACATTACCAAGAGTTCATTATTTAGAATTAGATGACATTATAAATTTAATTCAACAAAGAAATGATTTTTTGAATTGGGATTTAAATACTTGGACAAATAATATTAAGAATTTATTAAAATCAAAAATTGATAGAGGTTATGATGGTTGTGGAAGTCAAAGAGGTTATTTAGGTGCTATAAATTCTTTAAATAGTCCTCAATTATCCAGTAGTCCAAGATTACCATCATCTTCATCTTCCAATCAACCACAAACAAGATCAGCTTCTTCATCATTATCTAAAACAACAACAGCAAATTCTCAACAACCACCACCTCCACCACCACAAACTAATTTAAGAGAAACAGGTAAAGGGTTTGATAAAAATATTCATGACTTATCAATTGGTACAAATAATAATTTTAAATCAAATCATGTACCTATAATTATTCAAAATGGAGGAGCCGGGGGAATTCAACAAGCAACAGCTACAACAACACCAACTTCAAATAATTACTATTCATTGACTCCACCAATTGATTCAAATAATAAACTTCATCATAAATCAGTTCAATTAGATGATATATATCAAAAGTATTCTGATTTAAAAACCCCATCAGATAATTATCAAGATAGAGATCAATTATCTTCAGGATTACAAAAGATGAATTTAAATAAAGGTATCTATCCAAAAGATGATGATGGATTATTTAGTGAAACTGGAGAACAACAAGATGAAGAAAGTAATAGTACTGATGATGATGATGATGATGATGATGAAAAAATTGATATTGCCCAAATTGGAAAACCTAGAAATTTAAACAATGGATTACAAGTTCCATACATACAAGATAATAATAGTGGTAGTTATTCTTCAATAATGTCCCCAATGGCACAATTTAATGATTTAAAAGATCAATTCAAATCTGTTGATAAGAAAATTCCAATGTATAATGTTGATGATGATGATACTTCACCACCTCCACCAGTTCCAAAACATGATTATTCATTGAATATACCAAATGAATCAAAATTCGGTGGGAAATTGAATGTAAATGAAGTTACTCAAGGTACAAGAGGACCAACTAATCAAACTCAAACTTCAATACATTCAGAAACAGGTAGAGTTAGTAGTGGTTCATCTTCAGATTCATTTACAAAGAATGAAGAAATTTTGAATACTAAAACAACAGCTACTCCATATCCAACATCATCACCACAACAAGAACAACCAGTGCCTAAACAAATGAATAAACCAAGATATATTTCATCTCCAAACTCATCTCAAAATCAAATCAATAAATTTCAATCTCCAGAAAGAAAACCACCTCCAACACAATTGAATTCAAATTCTTCCAATACAACTTTAAATTATCCTGTTTCACCCGAAAGATTAAATAAATTTAAACAATCACAAGAAAGTTTGAAATTGAATGAATCATCATCACCACCAAAACAATACAATCCAAAACCATTACAACAAAATCCATATCAAATACAATCACAGCAACAGTCATTTAAACCTCAACCACAATTACCTCCACAACAATCAATGAAACCTCAACCTCAATTACCTCCGCAACAATTCCAATATCAACAAAGACCACCACAGCAACAACAATATCCAAATCAACCAATTGGTAAACAACAACAACAAGTACCACCACATCAATATAGACAAATGATGCCACCACAACAACAGCAATATCAGCAAAGACCAATACAAAATCAAAATCATGCTGGGCCAATTCCTCAACAACAACAACCACCACCTTATAATAAACCTATACCTAGAAGTTATGCAAATCCACAATTACAACAACATTTACAAAATCCATCACAAGTACAACCACAATCAAAACCACAACCGGGCCAATTTAGAGGATATGATTCCAACCAACAATATCAATATTCATATCAGCAACAACAACCACAACAAGAACCACAACCAGTTAGACCAAATCAATCTAAACATCCATATGCACAATATTCGGATCAATATGCAAATGGATCCTCAAGAAGATACTAAAAGGAGTCATATCAACAACAATTACAAAAGGTTTCACCATTTAAATGAGATAGAATGAATTATTAGATGTGCAAATTGGTCTTCAAAAGAAGATTCAATATGAATGAGAGTTTTATGTATTTATGTATTATATTATATATTAAAAAAGTACTGATTTTTCTATTCTATTTTTTGTAAACACATTTTTGGTACAAGTCCTTCATTATTATCATACAATAATCTAATTCTACACCATCCATCACTATGTTTCTCCAATATGATACATTTATCATTCAACTTGATTGTAATTTCATCATTTAAACGTTTTTGATAATTTTTAATCACATTGTAAATACTTTGTCCATAATAAGAACTAGTTGACACTTCACCAATTGTAGTTGGAGGTTTATTGAATTTAAAACTTGGAAGTATGTTTGATTTATTTAAATCTACATTTGACTCTTTTGAAATACTTTGAGGTTCAACAATATCGTCACCATCACCACCTTTTTTTCCTAAATTGAATTTCTTGAGCAAAATTGGTGTAATTACCGATAAACGATTAGTGAAATTATTGTTATTATTGGTTGATCTAGCTGGAAATTGTGTAAATATTTGACTTAATCGATTCAATCTTGATTGTGGTGGATTTACTTCTCTTTGTTGTTGTTTATATGGTTCTTTCATATATACTCCAGGTGAAAATACAACTGGATATGGTTTATCACTTAGGGTATTTTCATCATCAATAAAACTATTATTCAAACTCGTGATATTTTTCCCCTTTTTAATTCTAATGAAATACCAAACTCCTAATGCAATGAAAAATATGAGAAAAATTGCAATGGGGATTCCTATAGCTACTCCAACTTGTAATGAATTAGATGAAGCAGATGCATTACCAAATGAATAATCATTGGGAATATCGGATGTGGAACCTACTTTGACTGATGTTGTTGTAGTTGGTGTTTCTGTTGATTGTTGTGATTCAGTTTCGGTAGTTATTATAGGTTGATCAGTTTCAATTGATGATGTAGTAGATGTAGCTTTTTTCATTATCGTAACCATTCGTGATGTGACATAAACAGTATTAATTGTTGATTGTTCCCAAATAGTTGTATCATCCAAGTTTGACATTGTAATTGTTGTGTCTGGTAAAGTTGTAGTTCTAGTAATTATAATCAATGAAGTAGTTGTTGAATTGTTAATATCCATATAAAGATGGTTTTTGAAACAAAATAAATTGAAGCAAAATAAATATAATTTAAATGAAATATGTAAATTTGAGAAAATTACATCATTATATATAATTGAACCCCTGTGAATAATTTCTTATTTGTTTCATCGTAATTAAATTTACCGAATAAATCATTTAAATTAATTAATTAACATGTTTAATAAATACAAATTAGGAAAATAAATGAAAAAAAAAACAAAAACAATCACTAAGAAAAATCAATTTTGTTTCACATTCCCCAATAAAAAAAAAAGATCTAGATGTCGCTGCCGTACCTTCGTACCTTAAAAAAAGAGCGTATTTTTAGTTTGATTAAAAAGTTTCTATAATTAGTATACATGACTATCTTGGTAATAATGATTCATTTTCTGTGTTATTATCAATTGGTGTTTCACAAGTTTCATCATCTAACTTATTGAAATAATGAAAGTATGACCAAGTAGATATAAATATCCCTAATAAACTACCAATGACAATATCTTCAAAATGATGTCTATAATCCTGAGTTCTACTTAATGCAATATAAGTAGCTAATAAAATTGGTAAACTAACAAATATATACTTATATAAATATTGTGGTTGTGATTGTGATTGAGATTTTGAAAATAATTTAAATTGTCCACTTAACCATAATGTTAAAAATAATAATCCACCAAAACTAATCAGAGAATGACCACTTGGAGTTGATCTCATTCCATCTGTTAAAACCGCATTTCCAAATGGATTAGTACATACTTCAATTCCAACTAATTTATCTATAGGTGTACCCTGTTTTGGTCTACATCTGTCTAAAAAATCTGGTCTATGTCTAGCTATCCAATTCTTTAATATGTCAGTAATAACACCACTTAAACTCAAACTTAAAAATAATCCCAATATGGAAATTTGTAAAACATGCAATGCTTGATGAGAAGATTGATAATCTTTCCTATAAACTTTGATAAAAATTGTCAGTAAAATAATTGTTATTGGAATGAATGTTGCTATTATTATACATTCAGGTCCAGTTATTGTTTCATGAAGTGAAAATGGATGTGAAATTTTTAAATCTGATAATGAAAATTGTCGTTGAAAAGGTGGTGAATGTTCAACTATAAAAAAAAATATAATTAGAAAAGATGTCAATACCCAATCAGGTATATAATATTGAAATGAATTTGATTTTAAATAATTCATAATTGAATTTGGTGTTAGAAAAGTCATATTATAAGATTGTTGGAAACTTTTTTGATAATCTAAACTACCATATGTATTATTTTTTTCTATGAATAAATATATAAGTTAAAATTAAGATAATTGCAATTAAACAAAATGAAGATGTGATATAAAAAGTCTCATTATAACATCCAGAACCTTTTGCACATACATAGTCTTTCAATTGTTTATCATACTTTACCGAATTTAAATCATAAATATAACCGAAAATCTTTGTCATTAAAATCAATCCAATTGTTGTTGCAGAATATGTGGTACCCCATATAACTGAATAATTCTTCATATTGAAAATATCCGAAACTATAGCTGGATAACTTGTAAAGCTGAAACCATAACTAAAACCAATCAAACTTGAAATTATGATTAAAAATTTCGATATGATACCAAAATTTAATGAGATTAAATTCAAATCAATTGAATATGAACAATGTCCAATAAGCATAATAGTCAATCCAATAATTAAAACCCAATGCCTCTGAGTGTTTAATCTATAAACTAAATAATCTGAAATTGGACCCGAAGATAATCTACCTAAAAATGATGTTATGGCAATTATTGAAACATGCAATGCTTGTAATGAAGTTAAAGTTGGAATATTGTCTTGTTGTAGTTCATGATCAAAATAATAATGTATAGCTTTTAGTATAAATCCAATTGAATATATATACATTTGTCCTAAACCTTGCACTATTGCAAAGATTATATAATGATACCAAAAAATTGAATGTGTTAAAGTTTGTTTTATATTCAAATTTTGTAATTCATCAGTTATAACATCAAGATTATTATCGTGATTATTTTCTTCTAAATCATTTACATGAGCTAAAATTGTATCTGGACTAATCAAACTCGTAATTTCATTTACATCGCTGGTAATTATTAAATTCTCATGATCTAAATTCCCATCAACTCTAATAAAAATGAATCCAATGAAAATCATTAATCCACAAGATACTGATAAGAATTTTATGAAACTTGCAACATCATTATGAAACCAATTTGTAGCAATGAATGAATAGATTAATGAGCTTATTGCAAATGAAGCAATTGTAATTGATTGTGCTGTGGATTTTAAATTTGGAAAATTCACCGTGACAGCTTTTAAACAACTGAAATATCCCGATACTGAACCTACTCCAACTAAAAACATGGCAGTTAATAAATGGAATTGACTCGAATTTACACCAAGACTAAATTGATAATAAACTAAATAATATCCTAATGAAATTGCAAGACAACTAATCAACATTGGTAATTGAGTACCATAATGATCGGTTACTAATCCACCTAGTATTGCACCTATAGCTGTTCCAATAGTAGCACTTATACTCAAATTTGCCGAATCTGAACTTGTTAATTGACATTGTTGAGCTAATTGAGTACTATAAATTGAATAAACAAATAAAGTACCTGTTGACAAAGCAACAGGAATTGAGCTAAAAAGTATTAACCAGTGGTTTGTATCTGGTAAATATCGATTTATATATTTGACATATTGATGTACCAATCTCATAATTGAATAGTTGGCGATAAGAAGTCTTAAAATAGCAGCCACAGGGTATTATCTTAAACTACAAACTATATACAGTATTAATATTTACGTGCAAGTTGAAACATTTTTTCTCTATGACAATTTTCAATTTTTTTTTTCTCTATTTACAAAAATTTTTCAACGATTTTTAATAAATTTATAAATTAATATTAGAAAAATAAGAATATGCCAGTTGATCCAGAAAAATTAGCTAAATTACAAAAAAACACCGCTAAAAAAGTTGGTGGTTCAAGAGTCAAAGCTAAAAAAAACGTCAAAACTGAACAAGATGATACTAAATTAATTGAAACTTTAGGTAAATTGAAAGCTACCAAGATTGAAGGTGTTGAAGAAGCAAATTTCTTTAGAGAAGATGGTAAAGTTTTACATTTCAACAGAGTTGGTGTTCAAGGTGCTCCAACTTCAAATACTTTTGCTTTCACTGGTTATCCACAAGAAAAGAATATTACTCAATTAATTCCACAAATTTTACCTCAATTAGGTGCTGAAAATTTAGAAATCTTAAGACAATTAGCTGAACAAATTCAAGCTGGTAAAACTCCAAAAGATTTCAACACCGGTGCCCCATCATCAGCTGATGCTAATGAACAAGGAAATGAAGATATTCCAGAATTAATTGATCAAAAATTTGATGAAGTCGAATAAATTAATTAAAAATTCAACTATAATCAATCAATTTCTTACGTTTACTCAATATCCATTCATATATCATTATTAATGAAAAATTTTAATGAAATCATACTAAAAAATATCACATACAAACAGAAACAATTTTTTAAAAACTATCTAAGTATTATTGAAATGTTTAACAATTTGAATTAAAATATATTAATTAATAATTAAATAGCTGTATATATAGTTTATTCATTTAATTAACATTTTCAATATTATTTATTACTTTACTCACTTGATCTATTGATAATTCAATCGAAAAACGCTCACGTGAGCGGGATGTTAAGCACCGAGTATATGTTTTTCTTGCAATTTCAAAAGTTGATATTTTTGCAGCAAATTGTATTTAATTATAGCTTACAGCATAACGAAATCAAAAATGAAATTCTGTTAGTTTAAAAAAAGACTTTAAATTCACAGCATCTATTGCTGATATTATCAAGTTATTCAAACGTTTGTTATGCTGATACCCCACAAGTCAGTCAAAGAGCGATCTGGAAGATTAATTGTGTAAAATCATTAGCAATTGTTACATATTTCACTATATTGAAAAGACAAACATCAGCTTTGATCTAGCATTACTCGTAACAGCGCAGAACACTCATTTTCGAATTTCTGATGGTAAAATTGAAGCTTCATTGAATTGTCATGTCATTATAGTCATACTCTGACCCCGAATAATCCATAAATAGTTGCATACAATTGACCATTAGAGGTGAAAATTTCAGATATAAATTAAAAATATAATTAGTTTCTATAGTTCGGATATAAAAGTTCGCCAATAATTATTATTTTTTTTTGTGTCAAAAGTGTCAAATTTACATAGTATAAAGTTGAAATCATACATTCGATATTAAATGATTAGATCAATTGATGTGTAGCTTGGAGCAAACTCGAGCATTGAGCTTGGAGATGGTTCCGATCCGTAAAGTCATCTTAAATAGAACACCAACCAATTCAATAGTAGTATAGTGGTAATAAAATTTAGAGAGAGCAATTTAAAATAGTAATAAATTAAAGGAGTATTATTTAAGCCATGAATTAATTTAATACTATATAAATAATTTTCAATATAATTTAATACTATAAATATTTGGTAATTTCCTTCTGATCCATCCATACATTTACATATCAATTATGGTTTTATCAAAGCATATAAATGCATTAGATTTAGAATATGAGATTTTAAAAGATTCACCAAAGATAAAATTAACAAATAATGAACAATATTTAAATGATTATAATTCTCAAACTTTGATTCCTCAATATGAAATTCCTTTGAAATCAAGTAATGAAAATTTAATTTATAAATATTTAACACAAGAATTATCATTAGATGGTATTCCAACATTGAATTTAGCTTCATTTGTTAATACCTATGTCAATGAAACTCAAACCAAATTAATTGTTGATAATTTAACAAAAAATTTAGCTGATAATGATGAATATCCTTCATTGATTGATATTCAAACAAGATGTATATCAATCTTATCAAATTTATGGAATGCACCATACAAAACAGATTCAAAAACAGGTGATCGTATTACAAACTCAATTGGTACTGCGACTACAGGTTCCAGTGAAGCCATTATGCTTGCAGGTTTAGCTTTAAAAAAAAGATGGCAATTGAAAAGAAAACAACAAGGTAAATCAATTGATAATCCAAACATTTTAATGGCTTCATGTGCACAAGTCGCTTTAGAAAAATTTGCTTGTTATTTTGATGTTGAAAATAGATTGATACCAATTAGTGGAAAATCTGATCATTTAATTGATGTTTCTAAAATCAAAGAATCAATTGATGAAAATACAATTGGGATATTTGTAATCATGGGTTCCACATTTACAGGATCATTTGAACCAGTTGAAGAAATTAGTAATTTATTAGATGAAGTTGAAAAAGAAACAGGTTTAGATATCAGAATTCATGTTGATGGTGCAAGTGGTGGATTTGTTGCACCATTTGTTTTCCCACATTTAAAATGGGATTTCCAAATTCCAAGAGTTGATTCAATTAACACTTCTGGTCATAAATTTGGCTTAACTTCTGTTGGTTTAGGATGGGTCATTTGGAAAGATTCAGATTTATTACCAAAAGAATTAAGATTCAGTTTAGATTATTTAGGTGGTATGGAAGAAACTTTTGGTTTGAATTTTTCAAGACCTGGATTCCCAGTTATTACACAATATTATAACTTCTTGACTTTAGGTAAAGAAGGTTACGCAAAAGTTTTTGGTGCAGCTTTACAAAATTCAAGATTATTATCAAATTATTTAGAAAAGACAAAATATTTTGAAGTTATATCTGAAATTCATCATAAATTAACTGATGAAGAGAAAAAGAAAACTTTCACAAGACAAGTAGATGAAAAAGAATTAGAAGGAGAATCTGGTCAACTATTCACTATAAACGAACAATTCAAACCAGGATTGCCAGTCGTTGCATTTAGATTCTCAAAAGAATTTAGAGATAAGTATCCAGAAATTCCACAAGAATTATTTTCAATGATGCTTAGAAAAAGAGGATTCATTGTGCCAAACTATCATTTACCACCGAATGAAAATGACATTGAAATTTTAAGAGTTGTTGTACGTAATTCATTAGGTTTAAGTTTATTAGAAAAATTATTACAAGACTGTACTGAAATTGCCGAATTATTAGTCAAAGCAGCAGATTCAGTTAGATCTGTTTTGAGTAAAGAAAACAAATCTTCAGTTGATGATAATAAAACAAGAGTTCATCAATTATTATTAGCAATTGCTTCTGGTGGATCAGCAGAGATTAAAAAAGAACAACATGAAAAGACTGATCATAAAGCTGGTAAAAATAAAACTTCTTATCGTGGTACATGTTAAAGAAACTTAGATTATTTAAAATAAAAATTAGTGGTATCTTCGTAAAACGAATTTGAATGACAATAGCGTCTCTTAAATTTTTTCTTAGATCTTCCCCACCCCCAATTATCCCTTAAAAAAAAAGAGCCATTCTCTCTCGGAAAATTAATTTTTAATAAAACAGGAGAGGTTTTTTATAATTGCTAATTAAATTAATATTTTTATATAAATCATCAATTTCTCAATTTTTTTCACTAATTAGTTTCAATTCTTGATTCAAGTAGATATAATGCCAATTACTACGACTTCTTATTCACAAGAGCAGTTGAATACTTATAAAGCAGTTACTATTATTACTTTATTATTATCTATTTATGGTAGTTTAAAATATACAGGAGTACCAGAAGGTGCATTATCTCATACACCATTTAGTTCAAGTAATTTATTATTATTTATCTATTGGGGAGTTTTATACTTGTGGCAAATCATTTTCACCATTCAAACTTTCTTCCCAGATGATTATAGATTATCAATAATTTCAGTAATTGGATGGCATTTCCCAATTTTCAATATTTTAATTTATATTTGGAGTGAATTATTCACAAGCCATCATTACTTTTGGAGTTTAATATTTTTAATTTTCAATTTTTTCAATTTATTAGCATTATACTTTAATCATAAAACTTTTACAATTAGACCAATACATAATTGGTTATTGATCCATGTTCCATTAGTTGCTTTACCTTTAAGTTGGGTAATGTATGCTATATTTTGGAATGGTGCTATCTTATTTAATATTCATAAAATTTGGGGTAGAATCTTGGCTAATATTTTAATTTGGGATTTCTTAATTGTACCAGTATTATTTTTAGTTTTATTCAATGATTGGGGTATTGGATTCTCAACTGGTTACTTGATGCTTGCTTTAGGTTTTGGACAATTGGCAACTAAAGTTTTTGCTTTACAATGGATATTTGCATTTATTATTGGTGGTATTTTGATTGCTTGGTCATTTATTGCCATGATTGTTGGTAGTGCAAGAGAATATACTGGTGAAAATGCTCCTTTGTTAATAGTTGAAGAAAATCCAACAGCTACAAATGATCCAAGACCAACAAATGCTTAAAAGACATTATTTCTTTTGTTGTGGTATTGATGGTTTTAATTTTTTAATTAATTCTTGTTTTAATAACATTGGATGTTGATTTGTTATAATTGAATTATATAATAATAAATGATTATGATGAGATAAATTTGATATTGTATCATTATAGATTGTAGTTTGAAATTCTAATCTTGTTGTATCGGAGTTCCCAATACCATTGTATTTTGATTTTAATAGATTATATTGATTTTTCTCTTTTATTTTATCAGCCATTGGAAAGATGAAATTTAATGTTGTATGAAATGTTTGAAATTTGTAATTATTTGTTTGCTGATGTTTAAATTGATTTTTTTCTTAGATTCTGGCTGCTAAAATAAAGTCGTAGAGTTGGAAAAAAAGTCGTTAAGCGAATTATGCGAAGCTAAACTTTTTGCTAGAGTTTCATCATTAAAAGTTATACAAAATAAAAATATTCATTTAGTGGATGAGCATTCATTGAGTTCAAGTGATGTTAAATCTATTGGCAAATCAATAAGCCATGATGAATCCTTAAATTTGACTTTATGCAATCGTAATTTCCTTAAATTCTTTGGTAACAAAAACGAACCACAAAACCTAATTAGATTATCACCTTTAATAATTAACTCTTTTAAACATTCCGGAAATTTGATATCAATATCAATATCATGGCATGACATATCACGCCAACATCTTTCAAATTGTAAGCTTAATTTCTTTAAATATGGGAAATCATTTCCAGTCAATAAGTTCCAATCAAACCGAACTTTACGCAATGCGAGATATTGTAAGCTCTGACATGACTTCAATGAAATACTATCAGAAACATTTGAAACATTCCATGGATCGTTCTTAAAATTAATATCGTCCAATTCCAATTTTTTTAAATATTTCGGTAAAGTAAATGAGCCTTCAAATTTGATTTTATCATGGTTTTTAATAGTCAATGTCTCTAAGCTTTCTGGGAATATAACGTCACTTTCAACAACTTGATCATCAAATACAAAATCATACTCGTACCCATAATAGCTACAGTCAAATTTGAGTATCTTCAATTGTAGAAAATTATACCCGGTGAACAAATTCCAATTTATTAAAGTACCTTGTAATTCAAGTTTCTGTAGATTGTGACACAAAGCAATTGAACCACTATCAGATAAATCGAGATTTGCAACGAATAAAGTAACCAAGGTAGATGGAAAATGTATTGGTAAAATTGTAGGATTGAAACAAGACATAGGATCTAATCTCAAATACTTCAAATTTGGGGTCCGCTCAAGAATTTCTACAATAGACTCATCGAAATAATCTTTAATAGATAAACCCTTAAGTGATAAACCACAATCAAACTTAGGTTTAAAATCATTGTTCCAATTAAACTCATTGATTGACAAATTTTTTACCGACGATGGAAAGTTATAAATATCAGAAGCACGAGTATCAAGATATTCTATATTTTGGAAATCTTCTAGCATGTTATTTTGTAGAATATCATACTCTTCATAGAATTTACCCTCATACTTTAAGTAAATGAACAACTTACTTGAGAAATTTTTCAATTGCAAACAACTTGTCATTTCTACTCCACACTTTTCAATAAATGGTTTAAAACACACTGGGTTCTTCATATCTTGTTCAGAACAGCACTGATCAAACGCATCAAAATCATCTATCAACTTAGATATAATAATGATGTCAGAGGTGACATTATATCGCTCTATTATTTGGTAAAACGTTTCGTAATCTTTGATTTTTAATACGTTTGGGATCTTTAGAAAACCGTCATAATCTTTCGTACTATCCAATATTTCTGGGATATCTAGATAAGACTCATTATTTGATATGGATACTCTTGAAAACACATGGGGAATAGCAATAGACTTCAATTGTTTATTATAAAGGAATGATTTTGTAGTTTTTAAATCCAAATTTGAAATAATTTGTTTACTCAATTCAGTTGGAAGCTTAATTAACCCATCAATCAATTGTACAAGTTCCGTCATATTTGTATTGAAATGAACTTATTTGTTTTTTTTTTCATCTTTAATTAATGAATCATAATTTTTGGTAATCAAAACATCAAAATATTTGAAAAAAAGAGCCTTAGATGCATAAAATTTTTCTATGGCTAATCAGATTAAATAATTGATTGAACTAAAACTTTAGTCTATTTAGGATACTTATGAATACCTAAAATGTGCTTTATCTCAAATTGATTATTTTCAAATCAATAGTTTTAGTTTTCATGTTTCATCATTTGACATTTTATTTTTCCTTCTTTCGGCTGTTAATAATAAATATCGTGCTCGATTGGTTTTAAATTATACTAGATTTTTTTTACGTAAATATATATTTTAGGCTAATAATAAGAACTATTCAAGTAAGACCTAGGAGACCACGGTAAACTTTACTGGTTATTTCGCACTATTAAAGTCAAGCGTTGATCTTTCATGAGATGACTAACAAGAGCACTTTTCTTTGACCAATAGATTTCATTTTCTAATATCGTATAAGTTGATTATTTTAAATTTCAAGTTCCTTGGTATAATTTTGTATATGCACATGAATGTATTCTTTCAAAAACAAGAATTTTCTAATTCAATCTGGGAAATGACTTGATATTGTTGCGTAAAACATTAAACACAATGAAATTTCACTGAATAAAATATGAAAGGAATGGTCAAAATGATTTGTATAAATAAAAAGATTGTTTTTATTTGTGTTTATAATATCCAAACAATAGCTTGAGGTTCAAAGGAGCAGGATAACAAGCATTTATACCTGTATGATTGAACAATCCATTATTGTGAATTTTTGTAAACCCTTCGAATATTTTAAAATACCCACAATCCACAAAGGATCTTTGAACTTGATATTAATCAATTCTAGCTTTTTTAAATTCTTAGGCCAATCAAATGAATCATGAAATTCCATAAACTTCAAACTCAAAACTTTCACACTCTTTGGTATGGAAAAAGAACGATGAAATTTAATTCTTTCATTAAAATCAATGCTTAAATTGCTTAAGCTGTCTGGAAATCTAACATCATTATCAACTTGTAAATACTTCAGTATACCGGAGTAGGATTCTTTTATGCAAATATTTGATAATTTGATGTCTAAACTTTTCAAATTTGAGAAATTGAACTCTGTAAACAAGTTCCAGTCAATAAGAACATTATATAATTCGAGTTTCTGTAAATTTTGACCATTTATTGAAGAAAAAGATATAACATTCTTTGCTAAATTGAAAGAGCGACGACATTTAATATATCCAAAATTTTCTACAATCAATTCTTTTAAATTGCATGGACGTTCAATATCATTATTGACTTCTAAATTTTCTTGTATAGCCAAATCGGAATTGATTACTTTTGATATCTTCAAATAAAAAAACTCCAAACTTGGGAAATTAGTTTCAGTGAATAAATTCCAGTCCATTAAATACTTATGTACTTCGAGTTTTTGTAAATTCTGACATGTTTTTGGGGAAAATGGTATTGACATAATCTGGGGATGTTTTGGAGTCAATTTTAAATGTTTCAATTTTGGAGTCCTTTCAAGAATTTTAATGATCGACTTGTCAATATTCTCCTGAGCCAAAACATGTTCCGAGTTGAATCGTGTATAATCTTCTTGAACAAAGAGACTTTCCCAATTGAACTGTGTATCTTCTGATAAATCATTTAAGTTCAGACTGGCAAGATCTAAATTCATATGCTTGGCCGACATGTAACCTTTATTGTTAATGGTAGACTCAACTAAACACAGATCTAAGTATTCGATATTCAAAATCTCTTCGAGTAAACTATCCTCTAGAATATAAAAGTCATCACTAAAATAAATCCTAGATCCTGGCTTTTTCATCATCTTAACAAAAATTTTGCCTGAAAAGTTCTTCAACGGTAGGCAACTATGTCTTTGAAAATATGATTCCCAATTTTCTGGAACTCCAGAATTATGTCCAATAGGTAACGGTTTAAAAGGCCTACCCTTGCTGAAAATTTTATAATGATCTAAGGGTCTGTCTATGTATATAATTTTTGGACTAACATTAAATTGGTTTATTTTATCGTAAAATGTTTTATAATCATTAAAATGCAATACATTTGATAATCCCGAGGATAATTCTTGTTTCATCAGTCCCATATATTTTAAAGAATTGTGAAAAAAGTCTTTTTTCACTATAGCTACCTCTGAAAACAAATGTGTAATGGCATAAGGCTTTAATTGACTGTCATGAAGAAATGATTTCGTAGTTTGTTTGTCTAACAAAGATATTATGAATTTTATCAAAGTAGGTGGAAGTTCAATTAATCTTCGAAGCAAATAATCTAATTCCATCATATAGAACGTTGATACTGATTGCAATTGATTTTGATTGTTATTCTTCCATCAACAATTGATGAATCATATTTTTTGATTAATCAAAACATTTCGAAAAATAGCCTTAGATGCATGATAATTTATATGGCATTATAAGGCTTATTAATTAATTGATTAGGCAAAATTTATGCTTAATCCCAATTCAATGATTTCAGATCAAGATTCCCAGAGTTCATGCTTTATCATTTGCTCAACTCAAATGTTTATAATCTTTTGTGCTTGCGAATAATGACTAAACTTGTATATTTATTGAATTACATATCAAGTTGCCTAAAGGTAATTAATTTTTGAGAAGAAATAACGTCTATATATTTACCTCGGTAGTTTAGACTTGAGTTTGAAATAATTGATTTGAATCATTTAGTCAACTTTAGTTAATGCATAGAGTTGCAAAATTTGTCACTAAAAGTTATTTACAAATTCAATTTAGACTCAAAACGTTTTATTACATGGAAAGTAGAATTATTTACTCAGTGAACAAACGTCCATTAAGTGTAAGTGAATCTAAATTTTTTGGCATACTATCTAGCAATGACGAATCTTTGAATTTCACTTTTTCTAATCGCAAATTCCTCATATTCTTTGGCAACAAAAATAAACCACAAAATCTAATTAGATTATCACCATCGACAATTAATTCTCTTAAAGATTCTGGAAATCTTATATTAGTATCGATATCTTGACACGAGTTACTCAGCCAACGTGTTCGAAATTTAATTCTTAGTTTCACTAATTGTGGAAAATAGTTTCCATCGAATATATTCCAATCAAACAACATGTCACACAATGCAAGATCTTGCAAAATCTGACATGACTTCAATGAAATTTTCTCAGAAATATTTGAAAATTCATAATAATCCCATGGATCTTCTTCAACTCTAATATCATCCAATTTTAATTTCCTTAGATTTTTTGGTAAAGTGAATGAACCATTAAATTTAATTTTATTACCGTTTTTAATAATCAACGTATCTAAACTTTCTGGAAATACAACGTCACTTTGAACTACTTGTTGATCAAAATACGCATACTGATCCACATATCCACTGCAATCAATTTTAAGTATCCTTAGTTGTGGAAGATTATACCCAGCGAACAATTTCCAATCAAGTATAGATTCACTTAATTCAAGTTTTTGTAAATTCTGACACAAAGCAATTGAATCATTATCAGATAAATTGAGATTGAATATGAATAAAGTAATTAAGGTGGATGGAAAGGATATTGGTAGCCTTTGAGGGTTATAGCAATACTTAGGAGCTAATCTCAAATACTTCAAATTTGTACTTCGCTCAAGAATGTCTTTTATCGACTTTTCGTAATGATGATTAATTGATAAGCCTTCAATTAATGAACCTACACGATCGAACTTAAGTTTAGTTTCATTTGTCCAATTAATTTCAGGAATTGACAAATTTTTGACCGACTCAGGATAATCATCATAAATACTATCCTTATGAACTTTGAAATATTCAATACTAGGAAATCTTTCAAGTATACTTTTAGCTAAGATATGATACTCTTCATCAAAGTTACCGTAATAGTCGTCTAAATCCATGAACAACCTACTTGAAAAATTCCTTATTTGCAAGCAACTGGTCATTTCTGACTCACATTTTGCAATAAATGATCTAGAACACTCTGGGCTTTTCATATCTTGTTCACTACAGTATTGCTCAAACATCACAAAATCATCTATCAATCTAGATATAATAATAATATCAGGAGTGACTTTATATTGTTCAATTAATTGGTAAAATGTTTTGTAATCTTTGATTTTCAATACATTTGGAATCTCGAAACGATAATCATCTTCTTTCACGATACCCAATATTTCTGGAAGATTTAAGAAAAATATGTCTTGTGATATAGAAACTTTTGAAAACAAACGTGAAACAACAATAGACTTCAATTTTTTATCATGAAGAAATGATTTTGTAGTCTCTAGATCCAAATGTGATATGATCCGTTCTATTAAATTACTTTGAAGATTGATTAGGCCCTTTATCAATTGTATAAGCTCTGTCATTTTGTTGTTGATTATTGAAATAAACTATATTTGTTTTGTTTTCATCTTTGATCAATGAATCATATTTTTAATTGATCAAAACATTTAGAAAATTAGCCTTAGATGCATAAAAACAATCAGATTAGTACAAGAATGTAAGTTTAAAGCTCATCTAAATTTCAAAATAAGTATCAAAGCTATTGAATATCTTGTTTGTTGGAATTGAACTGAGTATTATTTCTGGTAATTTGCTAGATTGTTTTATTTTTTGGCTGCTACATCGGAGTTGTTATTTAAGACTTGAGTCTTCCATTTACAAATATGTTTTAGATTAAGAGATTATCGATATATCATAAACGAAATGCTTGTATTCATTCAGTAAATGAACACTCAGTAATTTCAAGTACATTTAAATTACTTAACGAACTATCTAGCCATGATGAACCTTTAAACTTGACTTTCCATAACCGTAATTTCTTCAATTTCTTTGGCAACAAGAATAAACCACAAAATCTGACTAGATTATCACCGCTAATGTATAAGTCTCTTAAGCTATCCGGGAATCCGATATCACTAACAATATCTAAACATGAGTTATCACGCCATTGTCTTTGAGAATAAATGGTTAGGCTTTTTAATTGTGGAAAATCGTTTCCTGTAAATAGATTCCAGTCAAATGAAACGTCTTGTAATGTGAGGTCTTGTAGATTCTGACACAATTTAACATTTGAGACATCCCAAAGATCGTCCTTGAATTTAATTTGAAACAATTTTAATTTCTTCAAATTCTTTGGTAAAATAAATAAGCCTTCGAACTTTATCCTATTACGGCTATCAATAATCAATGTTTCTAAAAGTTTTGGGAATTCAACGTCACTTTTAACTACCTGTTGACGAATATGAGAATGCCTATCAAACTCACTATATCTATCACAGACTATTTTGAACATCTTCAATTTTGGAAAATTATGCCCATTGAACAATTCCCAATCAAATAAAGTTCCCTGTAATTCAAGTTTTTGTAGATTCTGACATAAAGCAAGTGAATCATTTTCAAATAATTCAAGGTTTGCAAAAAATAAAGAAATTAAGGTGGACGGGAATGTTATTGGAAAAGTTTGTGAAATGCCACCAGATTTAGGCTTTAATCTTAAATATTTTAAATGTGTTGTCCGTTCAATGACATCTAATATCGACTCATCAATATGATCATTAATCGATAAACCCTCAATTGAAGAACCAACCCGATCAAATTTAAGTTTAGAATCTGTCGACCAATTGATTTTTGGAACAGACAAATTCTTGACTAAAGCCGGGAAATTACCAATCTCAGAATCATGAACTTTAAGATATTCTATGTTTTGGAAATTCTCAAGCATAGTTTTAACTAAAACATTATACTCTTCATTAAACTTATCGTAGCTTTGCAAATAAATAAACAACTTACTGGAAAGACTTTTTAATTGCAAGCAGCTTGTCATTTCTAAAACATACTTTTCGATGAATGATCTAGAACACTCTGGGTTCTTCATATCTTGTTCAGTACAAAACTTGTCGAAAGGGTCAAAATCATCCATCAATATAGATATAATAACAATTTTAGGAGTGACATTATATTGCTTAATTAATTGGTAGAATCTCTTGTAACCGTTAATAATCAATACATTTGGGATTTGAAAACCAGATTGATCTTCTTCCATGTAACCCAATATCTCTGGCATATTTAAATAGAACCGATTAGTATATATGGCAACTTTAGAAAACAAATGTGAAACGGCAATGGACTTCAATGTTCTATCATAAAGGAAAGTTTTTGTAGTTTTTAGATCCAAATATGAGATGATTCGTTTACTTATGTCAGTTGGAAGCTTGATTAATCCGTCTAATAATTGTTCAAGCTCTGTCATGTTAGTTTCGATTATGAAAATGAAGTATATAATTTGTTTTTTCTTACATCTTTGATCAGTGAATCATATTTTTTGATTAATCAAAACATTTGAAGAATTAGGCTTAGATGCATGAAATCAATATATAGCACAGTTAGACTAAATAATTGATTAAATAGACATAGTTTAACTTATACTCGATCCCAATTCAATAATTTTAGATGAAAACACCTAAATTTCACGTTTAATCATTAGTTCAAGAAGGGTTGCCCTATTTGGTTGCGAATAATAAAAATATTTGTAAAGTCAAATTACATGCTGTGAAAAAAAAATTTGACAAGATTAGAGAGAAAATTTCTTGTATATTCACTTAAGCAATCTCTAAGAGCATAAAGTAAGAGTTTGTGAAAATACTTACCTAATGCCTGTTATATTAATGATGAGTTTAAATTATTAACATTAAGAGCTGAAAATCTGTGTACAGGAAAGTAATTCGTTTTGTTTTTGTCAAAACCCAATCAAGTTGTTCCTAGGTTTGAGCTAATTGATTTGTATCATTTAGTCAACTTTAAGTATTTCATAGAGTTGCAAAATTGTTCATTAAAGTTAATTTCCAAATTCAATTAAGACTTAAAACGTATTTATTACATGGAAAATAAAATTATTTACTCAGTGAACAAACGTCCATCAAGTGTAAGTGAATCTAAATTTTTTGGAAAACTATCTAGCAATGACGAATCTTTGAACTTCACTCTTTCTAATCGTAATTTGCTCATATTCTTTGGCAACAAAAACAAGCCACGAAACTTAATTAGGTTACCACCATCTATAATCAACTCTTTTAAAGATTCTGGAAATCTTATATTAGTATCGATATCTTGACACGAGTTACTCATCCAACGTCTTCCAAATCGAATGCTTAGTTTCGCTAATTGTGAAAAATCGTTCCCATTGAATAAATTCCAATCAAACAACATGTCATACAATACAAGATCTTGCAAATTTTGACATGGATTCAATGAAATCTTCTCAGAAATATTTGAAAATTCATAATAATCCCATGAATCTTCTTCAACTCTAATATCATCCAATTTTAATTTCTTTAGATTTTTTGGTAAAGTAAATGAACCATTAAATTTGATTTTATTACCGTTTTTGATAATCAACGTCTCTAAACTTTCTGGAAATATTACGTCACTTTCAACTACCTGATCACCAATTTCAGAGCCGTACTGCTCCCCGTAATCTTTACGGTTAATTACAAGTGTCTTCAATTGCAAAAAATTATGCCCAGTGAACAAATTCCAATTTAGTGAAGCTCCATGTAATTCAAGTTTCTGTAAATTCGGACACAAAGCAATTGAATCATTATCAGATAAGTCGAGATTTACAACAAATAAAGTAATTAAGGTAGATGGAAAGTGAATTGGTAACATTGTAGGATTGTAACAAGACATAGGATCTAGTCTCAAATACTTCAAATTTTTAGTCCACTCAAGAATCTCTACAATAGACTCATCGAAATGTTCGTCAATTGATAAACCTTCAAGTGATAAACCACAATCAAACTTAGGTTTAAAATCATTGGACCAATAAATTTCATAAATTGACAAATTCTTTACCGACGCTGGAAAGTTATCAATATTAGAAGTATTTGCATCAACATATTCTATGTTTTGAAATTTTCCTAGCATATTGTGTTCTAAAATATGATACTCTTCATAATAATCACCTTCGTAATCTAAACACACAAACAACTTGCTTGAAAAATTTCTTAATTGCAAACAACTTGTCATTTCTACACCACATTTTTCAATAAATGATCTATAACACTCTGGATTCGTCATATCTTGTTCGGTACAGCACTGGTTAAATAAATCAAAATCATCTATCAACTTAAATATAAGAACAATGTCAGGAGTGACGTTATATCGTTCTATTAATTGGTAAAATGTTTTGTAATCTTTTATTTTCAATACACCTGGGATCTTAAAACAACTTTCATATTCTTCCATATAGCCCAATATTTCTGGAAATTTAAAATAGCACTCATCATTTGATATAGATATTCTTGAAAACACATGTGGAATGGCAACAGACTTTAATTGCTTATCATAAAGAAATGTTTTTGTAGTTTCTAGATCTAAATGTGAAATGATTCGTTCACTCAAACAAATTGGGAGCTTAATTAATCCTTCAATCAATTGCACGAGCTCTGTCATATTCGGGTTCACTATTGATTATTTGTTTTTTTCACATCTTTAATAAATGAATCATATTTTTTGGGATAACCAAAACATTTGAAAAATTAGCCTTGGATGCATGAAAATTTGTATGCACCATTAGGCTAAATAATTGATTGAGCTTAATTTATGCTCAACCCGAATAATGATTTCAAAGTAAAGGTCCTTATGCTCATGTTTATTCAATCTTTCAAACTCCATTTCTTTAGGCTTCTCGGCTGCTAACAATAGAAATTCGAGCATATATTTGTTCTTTGTCAAAACATTCTTATTTACCAAGTAATACATCTAGTTAACTAAAGAGTAAAGCGATCAATAAAATTTGACAAAGAAATTTATCCATATATTCACTCGTTGAGGCATTAATCTACAAATTCGATTAAGCCTTAGAACTTATTGCTCAATACACATATAATAAATTTGTTCATCCTGTAAATGAACATTCATGAAGTACAAGTGAATCTAAATCGTTTGGAATACTAGCTAAAAATGATGAAGCTTTAAATTTGACGTCAGCTAGTCGTAATTTTCTTAAATTTTTTGGTAACAAAAACGAACCACAAAACCTGATTAGGTTATCACCATCAATAATTAACTCTTTTAAACATTCCGGAAATTTGATATCAATATCAATATCATGACATGACTTATCACGCCAACGTCTTCGAAATTGTATGCTTAGTTTTCTTAAATGTGGAAAATCATTTCCAGTGAATAAATTCCAATCAAACAAAAAGTCATGCAATGCGAGGTCTTGTAAATCCTGACATGACTTCAATGATATCTTATCAGAAACATTCAAAGTGGTATAAACATCCTCTAGATTATCTTCGAATCTAATGTCAGCTAATTTTAATTTCTTCAATTTTTTGGGTAAAGTAAATGAGCCTCTGAATTTGATAAAATCATCATTTTCGATAATCAATGTTTCTAAATTTTCTGAAAATTTAACATCAGTGTCAACTATTTGTTCAGGATAGTCATCCAGAAATGCCCAATAACGAGGAAACATTATTTTAAGTGTCTTCAACTGTAGAAAATTATGCCCAGTGAATAATTTCCAATCAAGTAAAGCATCATGTAATTCAATTTTTTGTAAATTCTGACATACAGAAATTGAGTCATGATAAGTTAAATCAAAATTTAATAGAAATAAGGTAATTAAGGATGACGGAAAAGGTTTTGACAAGGTTCGGGGATTGTAATAAGCTTCAGGATCTAGTCGCAAATACTTTAAAGTTTTTGACTGTTTAAGAATGTCTACTATTGACCCATCAAAGTGATTACTAATTGATAAACCCTCAAGTGATAAAAAAACATCACAATCAGAATCAGATTCAGAATCAGATTCAGAACTACCGAGCCAGTCGGAAATTGATAAACTCTTAATCGACTTAGGTATATCACCATAACAATCATCTTCATAATATTCTATATTTTTGGAATCTTGTAAAATATTATTTTGTAAAATATTATACTCTTCCTTAAAATCACCCTCGTACTTTAAGTTCATGAACAATTTACTTGAGAAAGTTTTCAATTGCAAGCAACTTGTCATCTCTTCACCACATTTTTCGATAAATGATTTACAACACTTCAGGTTCTTCATATCTTGTTCAGTACAAATTTTGTCAAACGAATCAAAATCATCTATCAATTTGGATATTATTACAATTTCTGGAGTGACATTGTATTGTTTTATCAACTGGTAGAATGTTTTGTAATCCTTAATTTTCAACACATCTGGGATTTCAAAAAAATAGGCAGATTCGTCCATAAAACCCAATATTTCTGGCAAATCTAAGCGAGGACATTCAGTGGATATAGAAACTCTTGAAAACACATGTGGAATGGCGATAGACCTCAATCGCCTATCATAAAGGAATGTTTTTGTAGTTTCTAAATCCAAATGTGAAATGATTTGTTTACCTAATTCATCTGGAAGATTGATTAATCCTTCTATCAATTGTACAAACTCTATCATAATAGTTGTTGATTACTGAATTAGAATGTATTTGTTTTTTCTTTCATCTTAAATAATGAATCATAATTTTTTGAATAAAATTACTTAAAAAAAAAAGCCTTAGATGCATAAAATTTATGTTTAGCACAATTAAACTTCATAATTGATTGACCCAAGGAAAGTATTTAAAAAATGTTGAAGACTTAAAAATAGTCGTGCTAATGCCTAAGCTTAATTTCATTAGCCTCTAGTATATCCAGACTACAGCTCCCATTTAATCGTTTGTGTTCATTCAAAAGTTGATTAAAATTACTAAAACAAAACACAAAATCTAGCAAAACGAAGTAAAAACAAAATGGTTTAATAATGGAAACCCACTTTAAATTTAAGTGAAATACGCAAAATTCTATAAAGATCAAAACATTGCTCATAATCATGTACTTTCTGATCAAAAATTAATTGAAGAAGCTTCCAAAAGTAACACCAAAATTTATACCTGTTTTATAAGAGAGCAATTTCTTAGCGTAATTTTTCTCAAATCTGTCGAATAATTTGCAATAGTTTCAAACCAAGAAGAATCTTTGAACCTAATATCGGTCAATTCTAGCTTCTCTAAGTTCTTAGGCCAATCAATTGATTCATGGAACTGTATAAAATTCAAACTCAATACTTTCAAACTCTTTGGTATTATAAAAGAACGATGGAATAAAATTCTTTCATCATTCTCTATCCTCAATTCCCTTAAACTTTCTGGAAATTTAACATCGGTATCAATTTTTAAATACTTGAGTATACCAAGGATAGAATCATTATTAGATTCAGTTGATAGTTTAATATTTAAAGTCCTCATGTTCGGAATATCAGATTTAGAGAAGAAATTCCAATTTGTGAGAACATTATGTAGTTCGATCTTTTGTAGACTTTGACATGATACTGAAGTAATAGGAATAATACCCTTTGCTAGATTGAATGAACCATGACATTCAATACATTTGAAATTTTCGATGATTAATTCTTCTAAGGTATTAGGTAGGTTAATATTAGTAGTAGCTTCTAAATTTTCTTGTTCAATCAAGTCGGGTTTAATAATATCTGTAATTTTAAGATAAAAAGTCTTTAAATTTGGAAAATTAGTTTCAGTAAATATATTCCAATCCATCAAATAATTGTATAACTCGATTTTTCGTAAATTTCTGGATAATTTTGAGGAAAATGATTTTGACAATATCTGTGCATACTTTTGATGTAAGGCCAAATGCTTTAATTTTGGAGCCCTTTCAAGAATACTAATGATTGATTTGTCAACATGTTCCTGAACAAAAAAACCTTCCCAGTTGAATCGTGTATCTCTATCCAGTATTGAAAGACTTTCCCAATTGAATTCTGTATCATCTGACATAAAGTTCAGACCTAAAAGATCTAAAGACATGTGCCTGGCCAACATATAAGCTCTAATGTTAATGTTAGTCTCAACTAAATTTGGATCAAAATATTTAATATCCAAAAACTCTTTTAGTAAACTATCTTCAAGTTCGTAAAAATCTTCATTGATTTGGCATCCTGGTAATTCTCCCATTTTTACAAATAGTTTGCATGAATATTTCATTAACCTGAAAAAGCTTAACAAAAGGAACCTATCGTTCTCAAGATATAATTCCCTATTTGTTGGAATTCCACAATCATGTCCAACAGACAGTTTTTCAGTAGTCTCAAACTTGCGAAAATTTCCATAATTATCAACAAGCCTATCTATGTATATTACTTTTGGATCAACCATAAAGCGACTGACATTAAACCTATTGATTGTTCTATAAAATGTTTTATAATCATTAAAATGCAATACATTTTTATAACTTAAGGATGATGCTTCATTCTTCAGTCCCATAAATTTTGTCATATCAGCAAAAAGATCTTTCTTCACTATAGCTACCTCTGAAAATAAATGTATGATAGCATAGGGCCTTAATTGTTTGTCATGAAGAAATGATTTTGTAGTTTGTTTATCCAACAACGATATTATGATTTTTATCAAATTAGGTGGAAGCTCAATTAATCTGTGAATTAGTTGAGCTAAGTCTGTCATATGGAATGTTGATGGTGATTGAAATTAATCTCGAATGTTTTTCTGTACATCCTCAATTCGTGAATCATATTTTTTGATTAATCGAAATATTTCAAAAATTAGCCTTACATGCATAAAGATTTTTATGGCACTATTAGGCTAAATAATTGTGATTCAGCTTGAATTATTTTATGTTTAGTCTTAATTCAATGATTTAATATCAAGATCTAAATTGGTTTTATTAAACCAATTGCTCGAACACCATTTTTTCAAGCTTTTTGGCTGCTAGTATCAGCAATTCAAGCATATTTTTGTTTTTTGTCAAAACATTCTTATTTACCAAGTAAAACATCTACTTGACTAAAGAGTAGAGTAAAAAACAAAACTCGAGAAGGAAATTTATTTATATATTCATTCATTAAGGCATTAGAATACAAATTCGATTGAGATTTAGAACTTATTGCTTTAGTCACACATAATAAAAGTGTTCATCCAGTAAATGAACATTCATGAAGTACAAGTGAATCTAAATCGTTTGGAATACTAGCTAGCAATGATAAATCTTTGAATTTGACGTCAGCTAGTCGTAATTTTCTTATATTCTTTGGCAACAAAAATGAACCACAAAACCTAATTAGGTTATCACCATCAATGACCAACTTCTTTAAACATTCTGGAAATTTGATATCAATATCAATATCATGGCATGACTTATCACGCCAACGTCTTCGAAATTGTATGCTTAGTTTCCTTAAATGTGGAAAATCTTTTCCAGTGAATAAATTCCAATCAAATAAAAAGTCATGCAATGCGAGATCTTGTAGGTTCTGACATGACTTCAAAAAAATCTTATCAGAGACATTTAAAGTGGTATAAACATCCTCCGGATTATCTTCAAATCTAATGTCAGCCAATTTTAATTTCTTTAATTTTTTTGGTAAAGTAAATGAACCTTTGAATTTGATAAAATCATCATTTTCGATAATCAATGTTTCTAGATTTTCTGGAAATTTAACATCTGTTTCAACTATTTGTTCATGATATTCATCCTGAAATACCCAATAATGGGGAAACATGATCTTAAGTACCTTTAACTGTAGAAAATGATGCCCATTAAATAATTTCCAACCAAGTAAAGCATCATGCAATTCAATTTTTTGTAAATTCTGACATACAGAAATTGAGTCATAATCAGATAAAACGAAGTTTGACAAAAATAAAGTAATCAAGGTAGATGGAAAAGGTTTTGACAAGGTTCGAGGATTGTAATAAGACTCAGTATCCAATCTTAGATATTTCAAATTCGAAGACCTTTCAAAAATGCTTTTGATTGACTCGTCGTAGTTATAGCTGACTGAGATACCTTCCCAATCATACTTAGGCTTACAATTCTCGTCATATCCGATTCCAGAAATTGATAAATTCTTAATTGGCTCAGGAATATTACCATGATTATAATCGAAATATTCTATACTTTGGAAATCTTCTAGTATAATACGTTGTAAAATTTTATACTCTTCCTTAAAATCACCTTCGTACTTTAAGTACATGAACAACTTACTAGAAAAATTCTTCAATTGCAAACAACTTGTCATCTCTACACCACATTTTTCAATAAATGATTTACAACCTTCTGGATTCTTCATATCTAGTTCAGTACAACTTTTGTCAAAAGAATCAAAATCATCTATCAATTTAGATATAATAACAATTTCTGGAGTTACATCGTATTGTTTTATCAACTGGTAGAATGTTTTGAAATCCTCAATTTTCAACACATTTGGGATTTCAAAAAAGTCCGCAGATTCGTCCATATAGCCCAATATTTCTGGCAAATCTAAGCGAGGACATTCAGTGGATATAGAAACTCTTGAAAACACATGTGGAATGGCGATAGACCTCAATTGCTTGTCATAAAGAAATGTTTTTGTTCTTCTTAAATCCAAATGTGAAATAATTTGTTTACTTAATTCAGTTGGAAGTTTGATCAATCCTTCTATCAATTGCACAAGATCTATCATAATTATAGTTGATTGTTGATTTGAAACGTATTTATTTTTTTTCCCATCTTTAATAATGAATCATATTTTTTGATTAATCAAAACATTTGAAAAAAGAGCATTAGATGCATAAAATTTATGTTTAGCACTATTAGACTATGTAATTGATTGAGCTAAGACAAACATTTAGAAAATGACGAAGACTTATAAATAGTTGAGCTTATGCTTGAATATAGCTATCCCTTGTCAAGCCAGACTACTCTTAACCAATTTAATCGTTTTCCTTCATTCAAAAGTTGATTAAAATTACGAAATCAAAATCCAAAATCTTGAAGCAGACAAAAAAAAAAAAAAAAGCCGCAAAACGAAATGAAGAAAATAGTAAATCGGATGATTTAATAGTGAAAACCCACTTTACAGAGTAGAAGACGCAAAATTATTTTGATTTATAAAGATCAAATCATTATTCATAATCATGTATTCTCTGTTCAAACAATAATTAAAGAAGCTTCCAAAAGCATTAGCACCAACATTTATACCTGTTTTATGAGAGAACAATTTCTTAGTGTGATTTTTCTTAAATCTTTCGAATATCTTGCAATACCTTCTAACCAAGAAGTATCTTTGAACCTAATATTAGTCAAGTCTAGCTTTTCTAAGTTCTTAGACCAAATGATTGATTTATGAAATTCTATAAAATTCAAACTCAATACCCTCAATTCCCTTAAACTTTCTGGAAATTCAACTTCGGTATCAACTTCTAAATATTTGAGTAAACCAAGAAAAGACTCACTTTTAGATTCAGTTGATAGTTTAATATCCAAAGTCCTCAAATTCGGAATATTTGATGTGGAGAAGAAATTCCAATCTGTTAGAACATTATGTAGTTCAATTTTTTGTAGACTTTGACCTGAAACTGAAGTAGAAGGAATTATACCCTTTGCTAAATTAAATGAACTATGACATTCAATACGTTGCAGATTTTCTATGATTAATTCTATTAAGGTGTCTGGTAGTTTAATATTAGTATTAGTTTCTAAAATTTCTGTTGCAATGAAGTCGGGCTTAATTATTTCCGTAATTTTAAGATATAAAGTCTTTAAATTTGAAAAATTAGTTTTAGTGAATATATTCCAATCTATCAAATAATTGTGCAACTCGAGTTTTTGTAAATTCCTACATGATTTTAAGGAAAATGGTATTGATAAAATCTGCGGATACTCTGGGAATAAAATCAAATGTTTTAGTTTTGAAGCTCTTTCAAGAATACTAATGATTGATTTGTCAACATTTTCCTGAACAAAAAAACCTTCCCAGTCGAATTTTGTATCTCTACACAGAATCGAAAGACATTCCCACTTGAATCGTGTATCATCTGACATAAAGTTCGGACCTAAAAGATCTAAAGACATGTGTTTGGCCAACATATAAGCTCTAATGTTAATGTTAGTCTCAACCGAACCGGAATCGAAATATTTGATGTCCAAAAACTCTTTTAGTAAACTTTCTTCAAGTTTGTAAAAATCTTCACTAATCGGGATTCCTGGTAATTCTCCCATTTTTACAAATATTTTGCTTGAGTACTTCATTAACCTGAAAAAGCTCAACGAAAGGAACCTATCGTTTTCAAAATATAATGTTTTATTTTTTGGAATTCCCCAACCTTGTCTAACATGCAGTTTCTGAGTCTCAAACTTGCTAAAGCTCGTATAATGATCTACAAGCCTGTCTATGTATATCACCTTTGGATTGACATTGAACCGATTTATTGTTGTGAAAAATGTTTTATAATCATTAAAATGCAATATATTTTCAGAACTTAACGATGATGCTTCATTCTTCAGTCCCATGAATTTTGTCATATCAGCAAAAAGATCTTTCTTTACTATCGCTACCTCTGAAAGTAAATGTATCATAGCATAGGGCCTTAATTGTTTGTCATGAAGAAATGATTTTGTAGTTTCTTTATCCAAGAACGATATTATGATTTTAATCAAATTGGGTGGAAGTTCAATTAATCTGTATATTAGTTGAACTAAGTCTGTCATATGGAATGTTGATGGGGATTGATGTCAATATTGAATGTTTTTCTTTTATTCATGAATCATATTTTTTGATTAATCAAAATATTTCGAAATTTAGCCTCAGATGCATAAAGAATTTTATGCCACTATTAGGCTAAATTATTGATTGAGCTTGAAATATTTTATGCTCAATCATAATTCCATGACTTTAATTCAAGATGTTTTTGTATAAGCAACTGCTCAAACACCATCGTTAAGTTTTTTGGCTCCTAATAATGAAATTTTGGGCTTATTTTCTTTCCATTTTCAGAACAATCTATATTAAATAATACAACTGATTAGCAAGAGTACAGTCAATAACAAAAGTTGGAAAGGGAGCTCATCCATCTGTTCATTCATCAAAGGATTAATCCACAAATACAAATTAGATTAGATTTTATTACTCTACA
This sequence comes from Insectozyma morakotiae, assembly GCA_030564645.1. Lineage (NCBI taxonomy): Eukaryota > Fungi > Ascomycota > Pichiomycetes > Serinales > Debaryomycetaceae > Insectozyma > Insectozyma morakotiae. The sequence goes on from JAKTYD010000004.1 coordinate 519,163, forward strand.
AAAATTTAGTAAGTTTAATCATCCAGTAAATGCGCATTCATGAAGTACAAAAGAATCTAAATCGTTTGGAATACTGGTTAGAAATGATGAATCTTTAAACTTGACGTCAGCTAGTCGTATTTTTCTCAGATTTTTTGGTAATAAAAATGAACCACAAAACCTAATTAGGTTATCACCATCAATAATTAACTCTTTTAAACATTCCGGAAATTTGATATCAATATCAATATCATGGCATGACTTATCACACCAACGTCTTTCAAACTGTATGCTTAATTTTCTCAAAAATGGAAAATCTTTTCCAGTGAATAAAGTCCAATCAAACAAAATGTCATGCAATGCGAGATCTTGTAGATCCTGACATGATTTCAATGATATCTTATCAGAGACATTCAAAGTGGTATAAACATCCTCTAGATTATCTTCAAATCTAATATCAGCCAATTTTAATTTCTTTAAATTTTTTGGTAAAGTAAATGATCCTTTGAATTTGATGAAGTCATCATTTTCGATAATCAATGTTTCTAAACTTTCTGGAAATTTAACATCAGTTTCAACTATTTGTTCGGGATAGTCATCCAGAAATGCCCAATATGAAGGGAACATTATCTTGAGTATCTTCAACTGAAGAAAATTATGCCCAGTAAACAATTTCCAATCAAGTAAAGCATCATGTAATTCAATTTTTTGTAAGTTTCGACATACAGAAATTGAGTCATAATAAGTTAAATCAAAATTTAATAAAAATAAGGTAATTAAGGATGACGGAAAAGGTTTTAATAAGGTTCGAGGATTGTAATAGCCTTCAGGATCTAGTCTTAGATATTTCAAATTCGGAGCGTTTTCAAGAATGCCTGTGATTGACTCGAAATAATCATAGGTGACCGAGAGACCTTCCCAATCATACTTAGAATTCTCGTTATATCCTATTCTTTCGATTGATAAATTCTTAATTGACTCAGGATTGTTACCGTTATAACGATCAGAACAGTATTCGATGTTTTGGAAATCTTCTAACATCTTTTCTTTTAGAACATCATACTCTTTATCAAATTCACCATTATAGTTAAAGTGCATGAACACCTTACTTGAAAAATTTTTTAATTGGAAACAGCTACTCATTTCTGAAGCACATTCTTCGATAAATGATTTACAACACTCTGGGTTCTTCATATCTTGTTCAGTACATCTTTTGTGAAAAGAATCAAAATCATCTATTAATTTCGATATAATGACAATTTCCGGAATGACGTGATATTGTTTTATCAAGTGATAGAATGTTTTGTAATCCTTAAGTTTCAATACATCTGGGATTTCAAAAAAATAGGCAGATTCGTCCATATAACCCAATATTTCTGGCAAATCTAAGCGAGGACAATCAGTTGATATGGAAACTCTTGAAAATATATGTGGAATGGCGATAGGCTTCAATCGCTTATCATAAACGAATGTTTTTATGGTCTTTAAATCCAAATGTGAAATGATTTGTTTACTTAATTCAGCTGGAAGTTTAATTAATCCTTCTATCAATCGTATAAGCTCTATCATAATTGTTGTTGATCCTTGAAATGAAACTTGCTTGTTTTTCTTGAGCTTTAATAATGAATCATATTTTTTGATTAATCAAAACATTTGAAAAAATGAGCCTTAGATGCATAAAGTTTAGCACTATTAGACTTTGTAATTGATTAAACTAAAACAATTTTTTCATCATAGTTTAGCTTATACTTAGATATAATTTTGTTGCCTCTTGTGAAGCCAGACTACTTTTAAACCAATTTAATCGTCTTGTACGTTTAAAAGATGATCAAAATTACGAAAACAAAATCCAAAATTTTGAATGCTGACAAAAAAAGAAAGAGCCGCAGAGCGAAATAGAAAAAGTCGTAAATAAGATGACAAAATAGTGAAAACCCACTTTATATTTACTAAATTGATTTATAAAGATCAAAACATTGTTTACAATCGTATATCCACCGTTTAAAAATAATTAAAGAAGCTTCCAAAAGCATCAACACCAACATTTATAGCTGTTTTTTGGAACAATTTCTTATCGTGATTTTTCTCAAATCTTTCGAATATTTTGCAATACCTTGAAACCACGACGAATCTATGAGCCTAATATTACATAAGTCTAGATTTTCTAAGTTCTTAGGCCAATCAATTGATTTATGAAATTCTATTAAATTCAAACTCAATACTTTTAAATTCTCTGGCATTACAAAAGAACGATGGAATGTAATTCTTTCATCATTTTCTATCCTCAATTCCTTTAAGCTCTTTGGAAATTTAACATCCGAATCAACTTTTAAGTACTTGAGTTTACAAAGGCAAGACTCATTTTTAGCTTCAGTTGATAGTTTAATATTCAAAGTCCTCAAATTCGGGATATTTGATGCAGAAAAGAAATTCCAATCTGTTAAAACATTATGTAGTTCAATTTTTTGTAGACTTTGACCTGATAGTGCAGTCATAGGAATTATACTCTGTGCTAAATTGAATGAACTATGACATTCAATACGTTGCAGATTTTCGATGATTAATTTTACTAAAGTGTCTGGTAATTTAATATTAGTATTAGCTTCCCAGTTTTCTTGCTCATTCAAGCCGTGCTTAAATATTTCTGTAACTTTAAGATAAAAGATCTTTAAATTTGGGAAATTAGTTTCAGTAAATAAATTCCAATTCATTAAATAATTGTAGAACTCGAGCTTTTGTAAATTTCTACATGATTTTGAGGAAAATGACATTGATAAAGTCTGCGGATACTCTGGGAACAAAATCAAGTGTTTTAGTTTTGGAGCTCTCTCAAGAATACCAGTAATCGATTTATTTTCCTGAACGTAAAGACTTTCCCAATTAAATCGCAAATCTTCTGACAAATTCTCTAAGTCCAGACTTAATAGCCTAAAGGATACGTGCTTGGCCGACATATAAGCTTCATTGTTAATGGTAGAATTCACCAAGCACAGATCTAAATATTCGATATTTGAAATCCCTTCTAGTAGACTATCTTCTATGATATAATAATTCTTACTGAACCAGATTTCGCGTCCTGGCTTTCGCCATATTTTAACAAACAATTTGCTTGAAAATTTCTTCAACGGAAGGCAACTATGTTTTTGGAAGTAAATTGGCCAATTTTCTGGAATTGACATATCATATCCAGCAGGCAATTTTTTAGAAACCCTAGTCTTGCTTTGACTAACATAATATTCCGTATAATAGTCTACAATCCTATCTATGTATATCTTTTTGGGATTGACATTAAATTGATTTATTGCTTTGTAAAACTCAATATAACTGTCAAAATTCAATACATCTCTAAACGAGAGTCTTTCTTTCATCGGTCCCGTGAATTTTGGAATATTAAATGAAAATTCTTCATCCACTATAGCTACTTCTGAAAATAAATGCGTTGCAGCGTAAGGTTTTAATTGTTTGTCATGAAGAAATGATTTTGTAGTTTCTTTATCCAATAAAGATACTATGATTTTTATCAAATTGGGTGGAAGTTCAATTAATCTGCGTATTAGACGAACCAAGTCTGTCATATGAAATATTGATAGTGATTGAATTTAATTGTGAATGTTTTTCTTTCATTCATGAATCATATTTTTTGATTAATCAAAATATTTGAAAAATTAGCCTCAGATGCATAAAGAATTTTATGGCACTATTAGGCTAGATAATATTTTGCTTAAGAATTTAAAATCTAAACAATCAACTCTAAGATATGCTCTTGATCTTTTGCTTTCGGCAAGTAGAATCTTACATTGATCGTTAGAAATTAATTGAAATTATTTTATGTGACTTCAAGATTATTAAAATGATACTTCAAACTTAGGTCAAAGTGGATATAAATTGTTTAAAAAATTATAAAATTAAAGTAGTTGTATATATTTATATGTCTACTTTGAAAGTTTACAGAAGCATGAGTGCTTGGTTTTATATTTAATATCTCACGTTTGAACAATCAATTTGTCTTTCAAACTATCTGCAATGCTTTCAGACGAAGATTCTTTAAAACAAACATTTGTCAATTCTAGCTTTTTTAAATTCTCAAACCAATCAATTGGTTCATGAAATTCTATGAAATTTAAACTCAAAACTTTCATACTTTTTGGTAAAATGAAAGAACGATGAAATGTGACTCTTTCATCATTCATTATACTCAATTCTTTTAAACTGTCCGGAAATTTAACATCAATATCAACTTTTAAATAGTTCAGTATATCATAACAACTCTTATTCATGAATTTAGTCGATAGACCAATATTCAAAATCTTCAAACTTGGAAAATTAGACTCTGTGAAAAAATTCCAATCGATGAGGACATTGTATATTTCAAGTTTTTGTAGACTCCGAGATGATGCTGAAGAAAACGGTATTATGTTTTTAATCAAATTGAAGGAAAGTTGACATTCAATACGTTCAAAATTCTCAATAACTAATTCTCTTAAGTTACTTGGGAAGATTATATCATTATTAGCTTCTGAATTTTCCGGCACAATCAAATCAGGTCTAACTCTTTTTGAAACTTTCAAATAAAACGTCTCCAAATTTGGAAAATTAGACTGAGTGAATAAACTCCAATCCATTAAATACTCATGTAGCTCGAGATTTCGTAAATTCTGACAAGAATCTGAAGAAAATGGTATTGATAAAATCTGTGGAAACTTTGGGACTAATTTTAATTGTTTTAATTTTGGAGCTTTTTCAAGAATTTTAATGATTGACAAACTATTATCATCCTGAACAAATGTACTTGCAAAGTTGTATCGTAAGGCTTTTTCCAGAATTGAAAGACTTTCCCATTTGAATTGTGTATTTTCTGACAAATTATCAAAATTCAGACCCAAGAGATCTAAAGCCATATGCTTGACCAATGAATAAGCTTTGTTGTTGATGGTTTTTTCAACTAAACACAGATCAATGTATTTGATATTAGAAAACTCATCTATTAAACTTTCTTCTAGAACATGAAAATCTTCACTAAAATACATCTCACGTCCTGGAGCTTTAACCATTTTGATAAATATTTCGCCAGAATATTTCTTCAATGGAAGACAACTATGTTTTTTAAAATACAATTTCCAATGTTCTGGAATTCCCATTTTATGTTCAGCAGGTAACTTTTTAAAATATCCATACGTACTGAAGTTACCATAATGGTCTACTAGTCTATCTATGTATATCCTCTTAGGACTGACTTTAAATTGTCTTATTGTTTCGTAAAATGTATCATAATTTTTAAAGTGCAATACATTCGTATACTTTAAAGATGATGTTTTTTTGATCAGGCCTATAAATTTTGGAATATCAACAGAGAAGCCTTCTTTCACTATAGCTACTTCTGAAAATAAATGTGTAATAGCATATGGCCTTAATTGTTTGTCATGAAGAAATGATTTTGTAGTTTGTTTATCTAAAAAAGATATTATGATATTTATCAAGTCGAATGGAAGATCAATTAGCTGATAAATTAGTTGAACTAAGTCTGTCATAAAAAATGGATAGTAACTGATGTTGAATTGGTTGAACCTCAATTGATGAATCATATCATAATCAAAACATTTTTAAAAGTAGCCTTTGATGCATAAATCCTCAATTAAAACCTTACATCGATCGATAATATATGTCTACTAGATCTTAAACTTGTAAAATAACTATTCAGGTTTGCTAATTCATAAATGCTTTCAGACAACTATAATTCAATAGAATTTGTTGATGATTTAGAGAAGATTGACTAGTTATTTTTGTGTAATTATAAAAGTGAGACAAACGGACCGATATCGCCAAGTTGCCAAGGAAATTTATTCTTCATGTAAAAAGAATAGAAACTAAATAAAACGGTTTTTTGATTTCAAGAAAATCAAAAGAAAAGCTCCAATTTATGTTTCGAATGCCGTTAAAATTACAATTTGTTGGGGTTGAGAACCAGAAGACTAAGCAGTTTAGAGGGGGAAATAAGAAGGAACTAAATTGAAAGTGGGTGAAGAATAATAGTCAAATAATAAATAGTACATTGTTACAATTAGAAAAATAATAGATTCATGTCCTTTGAATCACGTATTGACTATAATTGTTGATAATTTGAATTTGTGTTTTTTAATTTTTTTAAGATATATTAATGTAAATTGAATTAAACAAGCATTAAAAAAAAAGTTTTAAAATAGTGATGATACAAATGAGCTGCTGGTTGATGTCGATGTATGTCCCTCCGATTATATAGAAAAGTATAGGATGGTTCGTATACTATTGAAGTAAGTTTCATGATTGGAGAAAGAATAAAATAAAATAAAAAAATAAGAAATTAGGTAGCGGATATGCAGTACCTGTATAATAAAATATTGTGCATATTTCATAGTAGTGTACTTGCGAAGCATAGCTACCCTGAAAATTAGTTGATTGCAAATCTTCTATTCTTTACCGAAACGATTATAAATAAATGTACTGATCTGCCTCAGACTTATCTACAACTGTATAACAACAGGGAACTGTTTCAACATTTCACTTATTCATTAAGGTATCAATCAATACAGATTCATCACACAAAATGTAAGATTAGTAATGATAATAATTTGCAAAATGCTTAATTTATTAAATAATATGATACAAAGCTGTAACCAATCAATAATTGACCAATAATAATTTTAATAAGATACCCCCACTCAATATAATAATTCAACTCCTCTTAACTTTTTAAAAAATGCTTAACATTAATTAACAGATTGTGCATGGCTACACTACCCACTATACATTTTTGACTCACTCACTAAAATTAAATTAATTAATTTTTAGTTTGATTGATAATTGATTATCAATAATTAATTTTTACTATTACATTTATTATTATTATTATTTCTATTTGTTGTTAAGGCAAAAAAATTTAACGATTACCAACATTTATTTCTACTTTTACAACACCATTTGACATAACACTCACGTTTTCCACCTTATAATTCAATCATCATCATCATTATCATCAATTTACTTCAAATCGATTCATTTTATTTATTTTTTATTTATTAAACTATTCTTTTTCAACCCTTTCAAAGATTATACACTTTTGAAATTTACTACTCATCATTACTTTACATAACTATCACTAATACTATAACATTTAATGCCATCAACATCTATTGCATCAAATTCAACAAGCAAAACATCTCCACCTGAATCTATCATATCATCACCACAAGATATTATGATGATTCAAAAATCATCATCTACAAATAGTAATCCAATTCAATCATCAACATCCACCAATAACAATAATGCAAACACCAAAAAATCATTCTCAATATCACCACCTTCTTCCACTTCTTCATCAACAACTTCTCCACCAAATGTCAAAGAATTAATTTTAGATCAGGATAAATCATCAATTGAAATTTTCAAAATGTATCAGCATAAATCTTATTTACCTCACAATAAACGAATCTCAAATATTGCATGGAGAATCAATGGATTAAATAACAATAAACAACAACTACCACAATCTACAACTGCTTCAGTATCAAAACCAATAATCAACAAAACAAATAATGATGTCAAGTTTGGTTCAAATAAGATTTTAAATCAAATAAATAACAATTTAAACAATAACAACAAGAATGACACTAAAAATGTTTCATTGAATGATCCAAATTTAGATGACTTTGATTATGTCGCTCATATTAGAAGAATTTCTCAAGAAGAATATAAATCTAAAAACATAAAACAACCAAATAATAATCAAAATTTGTATATAAATTCATTAGAATCAAGTTTGATACCAGATAAATCATCATCCATATCATCGACTTCATCTTCATCAATATCAATCAATAGAAAATCAAATAATAATCAAAATCAAAATAATGGTAGTAAGAAAATTTTACAATGTTCAAATTGTGATACTAGAACTACTCCATTATGGAGAAAATCAAATCAAGGTGATTTATTATGTAATGCTTGTGGGTTATTTTATAAATTACATGGTGTATTGAGACCTTTAAATAATAATAATAATCCAACTAAAAGAAAATTACCTAGAAATGATAAAGTTATATCCAACTCAAATACAATATTGTTCAATGGTTTAAATGATCAACAACAACAACAGCAACCACAAGCTACTCATATACAAGCATCAAATTCTTTTCCACAACAATCACCTCATTTTCCACAATCAAATAACAATTTAAATGAAGATATAATGAATTTGGACATGTTCTTAGACTTTAATTCAAATGCAGGTTTCCCTAAACAACAACAATCGGATAATATAAATTTTAATACAAATAATGATAATCACAATAATGTCAATCATAACTACAATAACATAGATGAAATAGATAAATTATTAAATATGAATTTGTTTCAACCTATACAACAACAACCTCAACCACAATCACAACCAATGGAACAACAAGATCACTATCATCATCATCATTACCATCACTATCATGACGATCAACATCATCAACATCATGATGAAATAGATTTATTAGATCCAAATGGTTCACCTCCGATTAATGATCAAAATAATCAAAACCCACCAACAACTGCATCAACAACATCATCTACAAATCAAAATTGGAATTGGTTAGAATTTAATACTTAATATACATTAATATTTAAACCTATTCATAAAATACCACTTGTTTACCATTCTTTGAATTTTGTATAGCTTCAACAACTGAATCTCTCAAGTTTCCTTCCTTATTGTGAACTTTATTATATGGAACATCTTTTATATCTCCATTTTGATATAATTTGATTAAATTATGAACAGTTTCAACTTTAAATTTTGGATTCGATTTTGTATTTTTAGTTAACCAAAATGCCTTTGTTTCAATATTTTTCAACAATTGAATTCCAGCATTATATTTGATTTCAGTTCCACCTAATGAACCATAGGTTATTAATTGTCCATTTGGTGATAAACTTGAAACTAAATTTTTTACCGTTTCATTAGATATACCATTTAAAGCTAATCTAATATTTGCATTTTCATCAGTGACATATTTTTTTATATCAAAATCATCTGAATTAAATTCACTTTCAAATATGACTTCTGTTGCACCTAAATCTTTTAATTCTTTGATTTGTTCGTCTGATTTCCCATCTCTAACTATAGAAATCACTTTTATATTTTTAAATTTTGCAATTTGACTGACATATTTGGACACTTGTGAAGTACCAGAGTTTTGTATAATATAATCAGAACCATTAGTTGACCAATCTTGTATAAATTGATGAACAATTTGATAAGCAGTAGAAGGATTTATAGAAATTGTAGTTGCTTGATCAATTGAAAGACCATTGACATTGATTAAATCGTCATTAGTGACAATGGCATGAGTTCTCCAAGTTCCAAATCCAGGTAATTTTGGTATAACCAAATCATCAACTTTAAATTCATCAGTTTCATTACTGGATTTAATAATTTTATACAACCCTTCATTCCCACCAACATGAACAGCTAAATCATCGGTTTCTGTGTTACCTAAAGTATTGAAAGTTTTGGCTTGTGTATATCCTCCAAAGATTTGTGCAAGATCAGAAGGATTAATTGGAATTGAAATTAGTTCAATTAAGACCTCATTTGAGTTTAATTTTGATGAATCAATTGAAAATCCAGTCAAGTTGAGAATATTGGATAAATCCTTACCATGAGATTTGTAAGTGACTGCTTGACCTTTGATGATAGACATAATTGTAATTGATGAATATTTGTACTTCTGAATGGTTTATATACGTTTAAGTTGATTATTAATTATGGGGTTAACTCCGAAAAAAATAATTCAACTGTGGTTGCGAAATTTGTGGAAATCAGTGAAACAGCAAATTCGAGAAACAAGAGCTAAATTTTAAAGATCAAAGATCAAGCTAATGGTAGATACTTACCATAATCTCCTACAATTATCTAATGAATTAAAGGATGAGAAATAAAGATTACTAATTGAAAAATTAAATTACACTTAAACTATAGGAGATATCCTCTAAATTCCAACTCGAGTAAAAGTTGAAAATTGTAAAGACGATTTTTGTCTCTTTAGTTATTATGCAGTTGAGCTTTTTTAAGAAAGCGCTGGACTTATTTGTATTGATACTTACTGTTTTAAATTAACTTATTTTTAAAATATCAAATTCAAAATTCTCATGGATAGTATCATTTTTGAAACTTTAAAATTTGAATCACTTTACAATGTTTAAAATTAAATACGAGGACGATAACGTAAAGACTATAAGAACGTTCATTATTGAAGATTAAAAAAATATTCTACTGTAAGTGTTTATATTCTATAAATTCTTGTATTGAATTTACTTCGTTCTTGATTATTTTATTATGTTGCAAAATATTTATTTCTCAATTTTAATTTGCAACACAAATAAATTTATATAAAAATTATCCAGACAATACTACAATTTTACAGTCAATGTTATGGCATCAATCAAAACTAACAAAAGTAATCCTTATTTGAAATCTTGCTCCACATATACTGATAATGAGAATCATTTTTTAGTTGATTCCCGATATGAAATAATACGAATATTAGGTAAAGGATCATATGGAGTTGTTTGTTCTGCAATTGATACTAAATCAATAAATAATGGAATTGAACATAAAATTGCAATTAAAAAAGTTACCAAGATATTTAATAAAGATATATTATTAATTCGAGCAATACGTGAATTAAAATTTATGAAATTTTTCAAAGGACATAAAAACATTGCCAATTTATTAGATTTAGATGTTGTTTATATAAAACCATATGAAGGATTATATTGTTTTCAAGAATTGGCAGATTTAGATCTAGCTAGGGTATTATATTCAAATGTTCAATTTAGTGAATTCCACATACAAAATTTCATGTATCAAATCTTATGTGGAGTCAAATATATTCATTCAGCAGATGTGATTCATAGAGATTTAAAACCGGGAAATATTTTAGTTTCAACTCAAGGTGTTTTAAAAATTTGTGATTTCGGTTTAGCAAGGGGTATAAATCCGAAATTTTTCAAAAATCATCAAAATACAATCACAAATTATGTTGCAACTCGATGGTATAGAGCTCCAGAATTAATTTTATCAACAAAGTCTTATAATAAATCAGTTGATATATGGGCGATTGGATGTATATTGGGTGAATTATTTGGTAGAAGACCTTTATTTCCTGGTAAAAATTCAAATGAACAAATTCATGAATTATTTAAAATCTTGGGTAATCCTCCATTAGATATTATAAAGAAATATAATTGGAAATTAGAAGGAATAAATTGGGTAAAATATAAAACAATTAAATGGAAAAATTTATATCCATTTGCACCAATTGAAGCAATAAATTTATTAGAAAATATCTTATTATGGGATTATAAGAAAAGATTAAATGTTGAAGAAATTTTACAAATGAATTTTTTTAAATTTGTTAGAAATTATTATGAAGAACCAATTTCAAATGAATTATTTAATTTTAGTTTTGAAGCAAATTCAAGTAATTTAAATCAATTAAGAGAAATTTTAGAACTTGAAGTTAAAGATTTTAAAGAATCAAGTAGAATTGGAATTGAATAAGAAAAATTTAAAAGTTACAAACCAATCGTTTTAAATCTCGTAATAATAAAAAATTAAACTGATTTGACAGTGTTAACAAACCATTAAATAATATAACGTCATAAAATTCTTATTCCATTAATAGTAATTTTTCATGTGTCTCCATGCTTGACTGCATTATCTCTTTGTGGCGAGTTCTACTGTGATAATTCTACCCTTTAATGTTCTTTTCATTCTGATCTAAAATTGTTGGACAATCAAAGGATTAAATAGTTGGTTACAAAATCTATTCTATGACAAATTCAACCATATACGGATAATATTTTCTTTGTATAAAGTTCCGTTATTCTAAAATTAATGATCCAATCCAAATATTAGTTAACAATAAGTCAAGAGAAATAGGTTACAAAACTTAATTTTTTTTCTGTTCCAGCGGATGAACAAAATGTATTAGAATTGAAATTACCCCATATTCCAAAAACAAAACGTTTCGATATTTAGAAATTCTTGAAATTTTATTATCTTTCTTTTTTTTATTCAATCAAGTTTTTTTAGAAATGGCTATTCAAACACATCCAGATTTAGATATCATTAGAATTATCATTGAAGTTGAAGGTGAAGAACCTAAATCAATTCCAGTTAAAGGTGCTGACTCAATTGATGTTGTTATCCCAGGTGGTGTTAAATACTCAATGACTTTAGAATTCAAAGTTTTAAACAATAAATTAGAAGATTTGACTTATAATCAAAATGTTAAAAAAATGGGTGTTACTGTTAAATCAAGATCACTTCCAATGGGTACTTTTGAGCCAAGCGATGAAGTTTATGCTCATAAATTCCCACAAGATGAAACTCCAGGTGGTTGGATGATGAGAGGTAAATACAATGCCACATCCACTTATATTGCTAATGGTGATACTTTACTCGTTAATGATTGGACTTTGGAAATTGTTGCAAAATAAAATTGAAGTAAAATTAAACAGTGGTTCATAGTAGAGATTGTTGTGAAATTGGAGTATTTATTTAAATGAATAACATTGTAAATGGTGAATCTTCTCTTATGATCATTTGACATGATGATTGTTGTAAAAGTGAGATTGTCTTAAAATAGAAATACACAGTTTTTTATTATTTTGAGTGCACACGTATATTTCTTTATCTTTTATCTATAGATCAATTTTACAACCGTTTTTTACATAACTAAATTATAATTTCATGTCCGGTGTACGTCCAGCTACACATTCTGGCTCTTGGTATACATCTAGCTCAACTAAATTGAAACAACAATTAGATGCGTTGTTCTTTAAAGCAAAAAATTTAAATCAAAGTTTATCCGGTGAATCAAATTTAACTAATGTCAAAGGTGCAAGAATTTTAGTAGGTCCTCATGCAGGCTATACATATTCTGGTGAGAGATTAGCAGAGGCATTCAATAGTTGGGATGTTTCAAAAGTTAAAAGAGTGTTTTTATTAGGTCCTTCACATCATGTATATTTTAAAAATTATGCCTTACTTTCACCATTTGAATCCTATGAAACTCCATTTGGTAATGTTCCTATTGATACAGATACAGTGGAAGAATTAATTGGTCTAAAACTGCATAAGTCGGGTTTGTCAATTTATAAATACATGTCTGAAGAAATTGATGAAGAAGAACATTCATTTGAAATGCACGCACCTTTTATTCATTACAAAGGATCGAAAAGTCCCAATGGAATTCCAAAAATAATACCAATATTGATTAGTGGTATGGATGAAAATTTACAACAAGAATTGGTTGATTCTTTATTACCTTTTATTGCTGATGAAGAAAATCATTTTATAATTAGTTCTGATTTTTGTCATTGGGGTTCTAGATTTGGATATACAAAATATTTAACCATACATCCAAATGAATCAATAAGTTTGAATAAATTAGAAACTCAATTATCTTCAATTAGTCAATATGGGAAATTTAAACCATCAAATGTGGAAATTCACGAATCAATTGAAATGTTGGATAAACTTGCTTTGAAAATAGCATCATCTGGTTCCTCCACAGATTGGAAAAATTATATTAAAGTTAGTGAAAATACAATCTGTGGTCAAAAACCAATAAGTATAATATTGAAATTATTAGAATCATATAATAAAGATAAGAAAGATGAAGTATTCCAATGGATTGGATATTCACAAAGTAATCCAGTCAAAAGATCAAATGAAAGTAGTGTATCGTATGCATCTGGTTATGTCAAATTATGAATATACACACGTATGAGAATTTATATTCCTCTAAATCTTTATCGATTTTAATAATCTCGTTTCAAATCTAAAACCAAGATTTTTTTTTTTTCAACCGAACCACCCCCATAATAAGCAAATAACTATAATGAGTGATGGAAAACTCTTTTCAAAATCAAAAAGTGGTGAACTACGAGCAGAATTGGAATTGGCATTCAAGAAATCAAAACCAAATAGTAAAGTTAAAATTGTTCTACATAAAATTGTTGCCAATATAATTTTAAATAATCATGAATTGTTTCATTTAATGAAAGATATTATTCAACTTTTAAAAATTGATGATTTAGAAATAAGAAAATTATGTTTTGAGTATATAATAAATTATGCTATTTATTCAAATGATTGTGTTGAAGTTATACCATTTTTAAATCGATTTAAAGATGATTCAAATCCAATATTAAGATCATTATCAGTAAAAACAGCAACATCAATAAATAAACCAGAATTCATTACATTATCGATATCATTATTAAAACAATCATTCAAAGATCAAGATTCACACGTTAGAAAAACAGCTGCATATTCAGTATCTAGATTATTTCAACATGATCCAATAATAACTGAAAAAGAAAATTTGGTTGAAGAATTGAATAATTTATTATATGATGAAAATCCATTAGTAATATCAAATGCATTAGCTTCATTAAGTTATATAACTGAAAATAGTCCAAAATTTAATCTAACAATCAATAAAAATCATTCATTAAAATTAATTTCATTATTATCGAAATCAAATGAATGGCAACAAACTTATTTATTAAATTCATTAATGTCATATGTTCCCCAAAATGACGAAGAATCATTATATCTAATTGAACACATTTTACCTGGTTTACAACATGAAAATTCATCAGTTGTTTTAAATTCAATCAAAGTCATTGTTTATTTTTGTAATTATTGTAAATCACCAGAATTAAGAATTCCAACATTATCAAAAAGATTGGGTACTTCTTTATGTTCATTATTATCAAAACCTTCAGAAATTCAATTTTTAGTATTAAGAAATGTAATTCTTTTATTATTAGGACAAAAAAATTTAGTTCAATTTGATGTTGAAATGTTTTATTGTAAATATGATGATCCAATATATGTCAAAGATACAAAATTAGAAATTATTTATTTATTAGCAAATCATCAAAATGTCGGTAGTGTATTATTGGAATTAGAAGAATATGCAACGGAAGTAGATGTATCGATGGCAAGAAAAGCAATTAGAGCTTTTGGTAATTTAGCTGTGAAATTAGAAAATGCAGCTGAACAATGTGTTGAAATTTTATGTGATTTAGTATCAAATGGTATATCATATATAGTACAAGAAGCTGCAATTGTTTTGAAAAATATATTAAGAAAATATCCCAAAAAATTTAATTATTCAATTGAAGAAATTATGAAGCATTATAAATTAATTGATGAACCAGATGCAAAAACTTCAATAATATGGATTTTAGGACAATTTTGTGAAATTATACCAGATTCAAAATTAATACTACAAGATTTTATAACAAATTTCAAAGATGATCCACTTGAAGTTCAATATGCAACATTAACAGCAATAACAAAATACTATTTAAAATTCCCAATTGAAGGTGAAGCTTTATTATTAAATGTTTTGAAATGGGCAACTGAAGAAGTTGATAATCCCGATATAAGAGATCGTGGTTTTATTTATTGGAGATTATTATCATCAGAATATTCAAGTGATGAAACTAATGAATTCCAATCAAATACTAAGAAAATTATTTTAAATGAAGAACCAATAATTACATCAGAAAATGATAGTATAAATCCTGCAATATTAGAAGAATTGGAATTGAATATAGGTTCATTAGCTTCAATCTATTTAAAACCAGTTCAAGTTGTATTTAGATTATCAAAACATAAACAATTACCAAAGAGTCCTGCTCTTAATCGAAATCAAATTCAAAATAAATCAAATTCAATCACTTCAAATTCAAATACTCCAAGTTTAAATAGTCCAAATTTAAATAAAATTGAAAGTTCAAGATCAGCATCACCTAATAAAGAATTAATAAATAGAAGAATGTCATATCGAAGATCAAGATCAAATAGTGATCAAGTATCAAATAAATCAAGTATAGAACCTAAAAAAGAGAATTTTACAAAAAAATTTACTAGAAAAGCTTCAATTATAACTAATAAACTAGCAAATAAATAAATTATTCTCGTACAATATTTAAAATTTTTACGTTTGGTGAAAACCGAACCGTTGATGATGCATCTGTGATTGTATCAAATACAATACGTGGCATATTTGGTTCTGGACCATCTGGTAATTCTTTAATTAATTCTTCCAAATCATGATTTATTAATGATGCAATGATTATTAAAGCAGCTGGTCTCGACATAACTGCACTCATTTCTTTACATTTGTTACTGATTATACATAATGGACAACCCCATTTACATTTACAATTTAATACTCTTTTAAATGTAGCTTGCATGATTTCATCAATACATTCAAAACATTTATATGATAATCCATTACCTGATTCTTTACCCTTTGTATCGTAAAAAATTAATCTTGCTGGTCTTTTTCTTTTTGATTCAGTAGTTGCAAATTCTTTTGTTGGTGCTTTACATTCAGTTTCAATTTCAACATCAGGTATTAATTTATGACCAGAATTTGCTTCAACACCATTGATAAAAATTGGTAAAATATTCATAATTGCATGAGCAGCACCATGAACTCCAGCCGCCACGGATAATCCTTTACCTCTAATTATTTCTAATGCAGAACTTGGAATATTTAACCAACAACCTTTTGAAAATGCTGTAATTGTTGGGTTTTTTGTTTCAACAACTTCTATAATTTCCGCTTTTCTATTAACTTTGAAAAATCCAAAAACTTTCATTATTATTTTAACTTTACCGAAAAAGCTAGGTATATCTAAAGGTTTATTCAGATTCATCGGATATAATGGTTTAACATATTCAACTTCCTCGGGGTCAACATCAGCATAATCTCTTTGTCTAGTTGTCCAATCAACATATACTCTTTCCAATTTTGCATAATGTTCTTTATGATTAAATTCTTTAACTAAATAAGATTGACCTTGATGTATAAATATGCCCCCTTCATAAATTGTAAATGTAGATCTCAGTTGTTCTAATTCTTCTATAACTGTGTTTTTATTATTAGTTATATCCACTAAAGCAATTAAAGTTTCATCAATGGCTCTTATTTGTACATGATTACTGGGTTTAGGTAAATATTTTGGATGTGGTTTGAATTTCCCATCAATATCTAATAATAATTTTTCTTTTAATATTTCTTGGAACTTCTCAAATGAACTTGATGATAGATATGGATAATCCAAATCTGGATCAACAGGATCTTCATAAGCTGCACATTGTAAATGTTTTTCCAAAATCAATGAAGTATGCTCTAAATCTTTCAATCCTTCAACACATAAATCTTCATAATTATTATCAAGTAATTCATTAACATTTTCTAAATAATATTGATCAACAGGATTCTTACTTGCAACAAATATAGCTAAACTACCTTTTGAATTTCTACTTCTACCAGCTCTACCAAATTGTTGATGTAAATTTGATTTTGAGATTGGAAACCCACAACTTATAACTACATCTAAATCAGATAAATCAATACCCAATTCTAATGCATTTGTAGCAATGATAGCTTTTAATTGACCATCGAACATTTTTTTTTCAATTATTCTTCTATCAGCTTTTGAATATCCACCTCTATAAGACATTATATCACTTTGATCAATACCTAATTTTGAAAAATATGAATTTTTTAATAGATATCTAATTTCTCTCATTAACATTTCACAAATCACTCGAATAGGACAGAAAATGATAATTTTAATTGTTGGTATTTTAGATATTAAAGTCAATAGAATTTTTGCCAGTTCTGAGATTGAACCAACTCTTGGTGTAAATTTATTCAACCCATCTGATTCACCTCGTTTATTCATTAATACTGGTGGATTCCAAACTACTAATTTTTTTTCACACCTTGGTGAACCATCTTCACCAATGTGAATTATGGTATGATCTTCTGGTATAGAACAAATTGTTTTGAAATGACTTATTGGATTTTGAATTGTTGCTGAACAGGATATGAATCTTAGATTCTCACCAGGTGTGAATCTATTTTTTATTCTTGATAATCTCCCCATTACATAACCAACATTCACACCAAAATTACTCTTGTAAATATGTAATTCATCAACAACTACATATTTTAAATTTTTCAAAAATTCTCCCCATGAATCATATTTATTACCTGGTAAAATTGAGGCATGTATTGTATCAGGATTAGTAAAAATAATGTCTGCTTCTTTCAGAATTTTATTTCTTTCTTTAAATGGGGTATCACCATCATAAGTGTTAATTTTTATGGGTCTTTCAAATGATAATCTATCAATGAATTCTTGAAAATGTCTCATTTGATCTTGTGCCAAAGCTTTAGTTGGAAATATGAAAAATGCGGTTGAATTTCTACCTTTTAACCCATTTGTTATATCCCATAGTATAGCATTTAATACAGGTATTTGATAAATCAAAGATTTACCGGAAGCTGTCGAAGTACTTACAATAACATGGTTTTTGTCAGTCAGATTTAATAAAGTTTCTAAAGCATTAGCTTGATGTGAGTATAAACCTTCCTCGATAGATATCCCTTTAGATTGATATAAAGCTTCTTTCAAATCTGGATGGATCAGTTCCAATATCTTTGGTGATAATTGCTGATATTCAGGCAATCTTGTTTCATTCAATGTTCGAATAGCACTGATTTGATTATTATAAAACTTTGATTCTTTTAATGCATTTATCATATCATCAGACGAGACTAATTCCTTAATTTCTGGTGTAACACTTTTCTTTTCATTTAAAACATCCATTATATCAGCATTTTCTGGTACTTTAGGTTTCAACTTTTCACATTTTTCTAATACAACTTTCTCTGCTGATTCACCATGTTTTTCTATGAATTTCTTCAATAATGTAACAAATTTATTATTTCTATTTTTTATAACCCCAGTTAATTGATTTTGACTTAATGGATTCATTTGAAAGATTTTATTTTGTAGAAAAAAACCCAGTCTTTTATCAGATTCAAAATCATTATCCAATTTGATTCTTTTATATCTACTACTTCTTGTAACTAATCCAATCCCGTGCATTTTGACATCTTGAAAATCAAAAATTAAAACTTGCTTTGATTTTTTCTTCAATTCATCATATTTTTCAACTGCTTCTGTTTGTTGATAACCTTTATGACTAACTTTAACTTCTTCGAGAAATGATAACATAATTTGATTTTCATCTACGTAATCCAAGAATATTTCATCGTGGGGTAAAATGTATTTAAAGGTGACTAAATCAATTATCTCAATTGAGGAATTCAATTTTTTGATCAATTGTAATGAAGGTATTATATTTCTGCCATGAGATGACAAGAAAGTAAGATGCGTATTAATTTGGAAAAAAATATTTGTTAACCTTTTGAAAAAATGTGACCATTCATCTGGAGGTTGAATTGATTGATCCATAAATTAAAGAAAAAAAAAATGATATTTGAAACAAATTTAAAATGCACGTTAAATTTTACATTTAAAATTACATTATATTATACGGTCGTAACTTAATGTAACGATCTAAACTAGTGGCTTCGTTTGGATTAAAACGGTAATTTCTCATTGGTTTATGATTTTTTTTGTCACCAAAATAAGGTTTCAAAGGAGTTTTGATAGTTACTGGTTATTCAATATTTCTTTTTCATTTTTTAACCTATTTGGAAATATGTTTCAAGTTCATTTTTTACTGATGATGCTGGTTTTAAGATAGTTCTATAATATTTAAATAATGAGTCTTATCCTCGATTAATTCAAATTTGAAACAATAAAGTATAATTTTTCTTACTTGTTGATAATTATAATTTAGCAACCGAAATTAAGGGGTTACTGACCAAATCGATTTTGTGTAACATTTTCACGTGACTAACAATATAAAATAATTCAAGATATTGCTATTCAATTTATTTTTGAAGTATTTTTACTTCTTTCATTGTATATCTTCAATTTCAATTAAAAAAGACATTATGGTATTTGATAAATTAAAATTGAAAAAGAGAGCTTCAGATATTCCTGATGCTGCACCTGCTGTTACTTCTGGTAAAGAACCAACTACAAAACAATTATATCAATCTAGAGAAAATTTTGGAGTTTGCTTTGGGTCAACATTTGTTTTAGAAAAATGGATTTTCGGTGATTTATTCTCTGAAACTCAAGGTGAAACTGAATTAGATGCAGTTAGTTCATTAGTTTCAAAATTCGGAGTTGATGAAGCAAGATCTAGATTTGAAAACCATTGGAAAAGTTATGTTAATGATGATGAATGGAGTTGGTTAGCTGATCATCAAGTCAAATCAATTAGATTACCAATTGGTTATTGGGATGTTAATGGTGGTGCTTTTACTAAAGGTTATGATTTTGAAAAATATGCTCAAGTTTATCAAAATGCTTGGACAATCATTAAACAAAATTATATTGAACCAGCTAGTCAACATCAAATTTCTATTTTAATTGATATTCACGCACTTCCTGCTGGCGGGGCAAATAGTAATGCACATTCTGGTATACCTAATGCAAATGGTGGATTTTTCAAAAATACATCAGCTCAAGTTGATATGGCTAAAATGATGGGTTGGATTGCTAATGATTTGAAAAGTTATGATAACATTGCTGGTATTCAAGTTGTTAATGAAGCTGAATTTGATCAATCTACTAAAGCTCCAGGTACTTATTATGGTGCTGCAATTACTGAAATTAGAAAAAATGATGCTGCTATTCCAGTTTATATTTCAGATGGTTGGTGGCCAGATCAATGGGCTAAATGGGTTCAAAATGAACAAGGTTCAGATGGTTATATTGGTGTTGTGATTGATGAACATGTATACAGATGTTTCTCGGATTCAGATAAAAGTAAATCAGCTGATCAAATTATTAATGATTTAAATGGTGACGTTTTAACTAATATCAATGATAATGGAAATGGTGTTGATTTTATTGTTGGTGAATATTCATGTGTTTTAGATCAACAAACTTGGGATAAAGGTGGTAATAGAGATGAATTAGTTAAAAAATTCGGTAATACTGAAAGTCAATTATTTGATCAAAGAGCTTCTGGTTCTTATTTTTGGACTTATAAATTTCAATCAGGTAATGGTGGTGAATGGGATTTTAAAACTATGACCAATACAGGTGCAATTGTTCCTCCACAACAAATTAATCCACCATCTCAAGATGAATTTAATCAAAAATTAAATGATGCTTATAATAATCATGTCAATTATTGGAAATCAAAAGGTGGTAATTATGATTTTGATAAATTTAAAGATGGTTATACTCAAGCTTTTACTGATGCTGCTTCATTTAGTAAATTCAATGGTTCTAGATTAGGTAGAAAACAAGCTTGGAAATTATCAAGATCAAATGAGTATGTTGATAGTAAAGGCAATTCAAACAATCAATGGGAATATGAACAAGGTTTCGATGAAGGTTTGAAAGGATTCTATGGAAATTGATTTTTAGGTATTTATTAGACTTTTATGTATTATAAAATAGATTGTATAATCGACATTGTAGACTTGATTTCTTTTACATGCCGTGGTTTTGGAGTCGTAACACAAGGAAATTTTATTGTTTGAAGCAGATCTAATTTACGATTAATACTGTTATTTACGAATCAGTTTAAACAAACGGCGAATGACAAGCTCAAGGCATTTAATAATCTACTGTATGTAATCTATTGTTTAGCTTCACTTTGATTAGAATTTTACGAACTAGTTTTTAAGACTTATGTTGGATGGTAATTTGATTCGATATTCCACATCTTGGAACATTAATCAATGTTAAGGTTCTACGGCATGGTGAATTTTTATAATTTATGATAAATTTGAATGCTAATGTAAAACTGTCAGTTCGCAAATCAGTGGAATACCTTGTATTCGATTCGGTAGAGTCATTAGGCTTTATTCATTTTTTACCTGACTAGTGAAAACTACAGTTTCTAGATGATTGAATGAAGTTTGAATGACTACAATTTTCTTCGTAAGCTAATCAGTTTGTGTAGTTCTTTTTAATTTAATACGCCCTATTAAGTAAAAAGAATTTTGCTCGCCTGAATAGTCAGAATAAGAATTAAGGCCCGTTGCAGGGATTTGAGCAATGAACAATTGAAGCGAGGCATTTTGCGTATTAAAAACGTCAAATTAAAAATTTTTTCTCGCTTTTGTTTCTCTTTTTATTTTCAAGGCAAATTGAAACGAAAGTTAAATGAATTAAATCAAACAATAGCGAATAAGCGTTTTGAATGTTTTTTCTTTCTTTTTCTTTTCGATTAATTTTGTTCCAAACGCCGTACAAAGTATTGAACAAGATTATTTCATTTGATTAACACAAAGTTTACTTAGCTACATCTAGTGTCGTATCTGTAAACAATTGTATTTGTTGTTTATCACATTACTAATTGTAAGAAAACTGGGGTAATCTAATTGTTATCTTATGATAAACCGAACCACCTCATCTCATAATTTATCTCAGAAATGCTTTTTTTTTTTTTTTATTTTAATAAGATTTGCAGCTAAACGCAGTATGGTTTTTACGACAGACACCTAATTTAATTTAGATCAGATTTGTTATCTCAAGAATCGCATTCTCTCAAATCTCAATTAGATAAGAAATTTCATTGGTGATAAATCATTGAGCCACAAAACTAAAAAGTATTCAAATTAAACTTAAAATACTTTAATTCATTTGGTTGTATTGAACAATTGAATAGATGAACATTATTCAAGGAGATGAATTGTTGCAAAATATGTACGTTTTGTCTACATTCTTAGCTTTCAGTTACCCTTTTAAAATATAACCAAATATCGTTATTATTTTAAAGAGGGGCTGTTTAAAATATTTATCTCTTAATAATTAAAGATAAGTAAGTATGCATAATAAATAAATATTTTATCAACAATCAATTTTTTATTATCATCATCACTTTTGGAATTTCTTTATCATATATTGCATACAAGTTTACGTTATAGAATTTTTGTATAAATTAATTAACAATTGTCATCTTTATTTCAATTATCAAAATTATTTTTTTTATTGATTACTTTTGTGCTTAGATCTGAAACATAATTTTCTTTTTTGCATCATGGGAATCAAAGAAAACTTGAAAGAAAGCATAGCTAATGTTACAACCAAAAAACAAATATACAGAGGTTCATCTGCCTCATTAAATTTATCCATATCCAACTCCAGAGTTGTTGAAGTTGATGAAAAAAGTGGAAAGATCTTAAGTAGAGAAAATTCAAGAGAATCAGGTGAAACTTTTAACCCAACTACACTTTCAAGAGGTTTAAAAAGTCGTCATGCCCAACTTATAGCCATTGGTGGTGCTATTGGTACTGGGTTGTTCGTAGGAAGTGGTATTGCATTAACAACATGTGGAAGTGCAGCTTTATTTTTATCATATGTTATTATGTCAACAGTTGTTTATTTTGTGCTTCAAATGCTTGCAGAAATGACAGTTTATTTACCCCTTCCTGGTAATGGTCCATTAGCTTTTATAAATGATTTCTTATCACCAAGTTTTGGTTTTGCTTTAGGTTATAATTATTGGTATGCATTTTCCATTTTAGTTGCCGCTGAAATTTCAGCAAGTGCTATAGTTATACAGTATTGGACTACAGCTGTTCCAGTTGCAGTTTGGATAACGATACTTTTGGTAATCATAATTGGTGCAAATCTTTTAGCTGTTTCTATATTTGGTGAAATGGAATTTTGTGCTGCTAGTATAAAGCTTATATGTTTAATTGGTCTTATCATTTTAGGTGTTGTTTTATTCTTTGGTGGTGGTCCAAATCATGATAGATTAGGATTCCGTTATTGGCAACATGGTTTAGCATTCAAACAACATTTAGTTCCTGGAAGTACTGGTAGATTTTTAGCAGTTTGGACTGCTATTATTAAGAGTGGGTTTTCTTATATTACTTCACCAGAATTAGTTTCAGTTTCAATTGGTGAAACTATTGAACCAAGAAGAAATGGTATTAAAGCTGCTAAAAGATTTATTTATCGTTTAATCTTCTTCTATGCTTTTGGTACTTTAGTCATTGGTGTTATTGTATCTTCAAATGATCCAAAATTAGTTGGTGGTGGTTCAGATGCTTCTGGTTCTCCATTTGTTATTGGTATCCAAAATGCTGGTATTCATGCTTTAAATCATATTATTAATGCTGTTATTTTAACTTCAGCTGCATCTGCAGGTAATTCCTTTTTATATTCATCATCAAGATCATTATTTTCATTAGCTCAAAAAGGTAGAGCACCAAGAATTTTCACAACTGTTAATAGATGGGGTACACCATATTGGGCTGTTATTGCAAGTTCATGTTTTGGATTTTTAGCTTATTTAAATGTTTCATCAAGTTCAGCAGATGCTTTTAATTGGTTTTCAAATATTTCAACTATTTCAGGTTTCCTTGGATGGTTATTCATTGCTTTTGCTTATTTAAGATGGAGAAAAGCTATTGCTTATCATGGTTTATCCGATAGAGTTCCATATAAATCACCATTACAACCATGGGGTACTTATTATGTTATTTTCATGATGACAATTATTACAATCACAAATGGTTATGCTGTTTTCTTTGACTTCAATGCTGCTGACTTTATTGCTGCTTATATCACTTTACCAATCTTAGTAGTTTTATATGCTGGTCATAGAATCTACGATTATTATTATAATGGTAACAAACAATGGGTAACTCCAATTGAACAAATTGATTTGGTTACAAACTTGGATTTAATTGAAGAAGAAGAAATGAATTATCCAGATAGACAACCAAAGAATTTCTTACAAAAACTTTGGTTCTGGATTGCTTAAGTAGACATTTATTTCTGGTTGAATTTACGTTATTTTATTTTTTTGTCGAAATTGTTTCTATCCCGTACTTCTCTGATCATAAAATGCATTTATTGTACTTGTTCTTTTTATAAACATTTTCATTTTGCTAATATATTAGGCTTCCAGTTAATTCTGCGAAATTGAGACCGTGAAATCAAAACATGATTGTTAAATCTTAAACATCAGAAGGTGCAATGCTGACACATTACTCTATTTATGGACGATATTGCAATCTTGAATCATGTCAACTTCGAATATACTAGTTCAATCATGTCATTCTGAAGGTGATCCTACCATTAAAAATTGAAGAATTTGAAATTATAAAAATGCCCCAAAATTTTTACTATTTCAATGTTGCGGTGACTAAAAATTTCATACCAATCTAATTAATCTAACAATAATCTCAGTTTCTTTTGATGGAAATTTTGATGAATATTTAAATTTAGCAGCCAGTCATGTGACCCAATTTTTGTACTACATTTTTTTAAGTCGCATCTCACCATTAAATTTTTTGTACCGATACATTTGAAAAGTTTATAGAAATCACTAACAAAATGTCGAGTTTAGCTTCCCAGTTGAAGTCTATCAATGACAAAACAGCATCTGTTGCATTAGATAGAAAACAGAGATCAAAAATTCACTCTAGATCAATTTTATTTGATCCAAAACAAGCATCAACACAAGATTATGAATATATTTATGATATAGCCCTTGGTGGGTTTGAAGAATTATGTGATTTAGATTCAAGATTTAATAAATTCAAACAAAGTTTGTTTTCAGAAACATCAATTACTTTTGATAGAAATTTACAAACTCCTGATATAATAGAACAATTAAATTCAAATATAAATGCATTTTTAACATTAGTTGGACGTTATTATATGTTGACTCCAGCTATAAAAGCAGTTGAATGGTTAATTAGAAGATTTTATGCCAATATTCACAATGCTGAATTATTAATATTAACTTCATTACCATTTTATCAACAAAATATATTCAATAAAATCTTAACAGTTATACCGAAGAATAATTTTCCAAAAATATTTGAATGGTTAATAAATTTTAAAGATAATAAAAATCCTACATCTGCATCAATTTTAAAAGCATTTTATAATGATTATCATTTTTTCAATTTTTATTCACAATTTTTAAATGAACAAATTAAGAATCGTACAATTTATAAAGAACAATTGATTTTTTATTTATCAAATACCGTTCAAGTTTTAGCATCATATTCAAAAAATCATGAAGAATTAAATGAAAATTTCTTACCAGTTGTTTTTGAATCTGTCGGTTTATTATTATTACCATATAATGAAAAATATTCATCAACTATTGAACATGATATAAAATTGACTGCATATTCAATAATCTCAGTCTTGACTTCAATTGTACCTATAAATGAAGATTTATTAAAATCTTTGACTGTTTCTATATTAGAAGATAAATTGGCAACTAGTCCTTTATTTATTAAACCAACACTCATTGTATTGATTCAATTATGGAATACTTTTAATGGAGATTATGAAATTTTAGATTGTTTCCAGAATTTAAAAGTTTCACAAGTCACTCCACAAGTTTTGAATGAATTAATACAAGAAGGATTTAAATTGAAAAAATTCATTACTTTTTATTATATTTCAATATTCCCATCTGAAATTAAAGATTTAACACAATTTATTGATTTGAATAATAAACAAGTATTTGATATCGTATCAAAAATTGTATTTGATAATTCCTTAACTGATAAATTAGAAATTAAAAACTTTTTAGCAGAAATATCTCAAAATTTAATCAAAATAAATTCAGAATGGTTTAATACAGCTCTTGAAGCTCAAAGTATGAAAATAGATGATTTGGAATTAAGATTGCAATCTGTTATTGCCGAAACAAAAGAAGAAGAAATTGAAGAAATCAATGGTGATCAAATTGTGGAACTTTCAAAAGATGAAGTAACTATAGATTTTAGCACTTTGAACTCCACAGCCAAGTCATATTTTACAACTGGTTATGATGAAGAATTTAATTCATTATTAAATATTTTACTTAACGAATTATCTAAATCAGCCGTTAAATCTCAAGCATCAATAATCTCATTCTTCACAGGAAAAGTTTTCAAATCAATTGAGGCTGTAATAACTTTTCTTATAAGAGTTGCTTTCACTCCAGCTGTACCTTCCTCAATAAGATTATCAAGTATAAAAGTTTTAAAACATAAATTGAAATCAATAAAAGATAAACATTTATATTTACTACTTCCAATTATATTATTGGGTTTATATGATGATTCAAAATCAATTAGATCTGGTTTTGCTCAAATTTTTTCCATCATAAATGACATTTTCAAATCTAGTGATAAATTATCATTATTTATGGAAGATGAAATATATTGTTCAGTTAAAGATAGAAAATTAATTAAACCAGCAGATGCAAAAATATTAAGTGAATTGATATCTGAATCTATAAGTGATTTAGTTCTTGATCCTTCAAGAATAAATGATGTTTTATTTGATAAGATTTTTGAATCAAAGAAATCAAAATACTTTCAAATGTTTATTTTATCACAATGGGCATTATCATTTTTACCAATTGTATTTAAAACAAAAGCATGGAAGATAGTATCAATTCAAAATGAAAAAAGTTCTAATGCTAGATTTTACTTTTTGGAATCAGATATTGAAACTTATTTTCAAAAAAGAGATAGTTGGATTAATCAAGCTGAAATTGCTAAAATTAATTTCTTTGATGATACTGAAATTTCATTAGTTGGTTTAGTTGGTGGTAACTATTCAAAAGATGATGAAAAAAAATCATTAATTGAAGCTGATTGGATTTGTAAAGGTTTAGAATCAAAATCTGGTAATTTACAAATTGCTACAAATAATAGAGTTTTATCCATATTTGAAAAATTCAAATTTTCAGATTCATCAATTAAAATTGTAAATAAATTGACTGACTTATTAGTTAATGATGATATCATTGATTATGATCCATTACTTACCTTGCAAGAAATATCCATCAATACAGATTTATTTTTAACAATCTTGAGTAATGTTCAAATTGGTTTCACAATTCCAGAACAAGGAGTTGCCAAGAGAAGAAGAAGATCTTCAAATTCTACAAGACAAGCAATGGTTAAAAATGAAGTGAATAATTTAGCTTCATTACATTTAAAAAAATTAACATTCATTTTAGACGTATTGGAATATAAATTAAGAAAGAAATTTGATATTGCTCGTCCTGAATTATTAAAAGTTTTATTCAAAATTTTAACTGATTTAGATTTCCTTGGTAATGATGGTAATTTACCTGTTTTATATGCACAAGAAACATTGGCTACATGTATGTTATTAAGTATTATAAATATGAAAGATAATAAATCAGGTCAATTCAAATTTGATTCAAATTCAATTAGAGCAGATTTAATTGTTAATTCAATAAGATCTTCAAATTCACCACAAGTTCAAAATAAATTATTATTAGTCATATCTGAATTAGCTTCATTAGCACCAGAAATCATATTACATTCAGTCATGCCAATTTTCACATTTATGGGTGCTCATACTATAAGACAAGATGATGAATTCTCAAATTCTGCATTACAACAAACAATTGCTAAAGTTATTCCAGCATTGGCAAATAATGGTTTATCATCGGTTAATAATGAAATTGAATTTTTATTAACAAGTTTTACAACTGCTTTTCAACATATTCCAAGACATCGTAGAGTTAAATTATTTGTTACATTAACAAAAACATTAAAACTGGAATTATCAATGCATTTAGTTATATTTTTAATGGGTCAACAATATTCACAAATGATTAGAAAGAATAAAATTAATGAAGCAAATTCAATTTTAGAATTTATTAATAATTATTTAAAAGAATTTAATGCTTTTGAACAATTGGAAGGTATTTATAAATTTACTAATTTATGGAATCTTATACCTTTAACACCAATAGATTCAAATAATGAAGAATATGATTTATTAAATTCAAGATCAATTTTTGGTACTTCAATATTAGCATTAACAAAAGATGAACTTAATAATTTGAAAAATGATTTATTACAATTTATTAATTTATTATTAAAATCAGAAGACAAATTTGATCTAGATTCATTAAATACAAAAATTGGATTAGTTTTATTAAATCCAGATGTTGAATCAAATGAAAAAGAATCAATTTTGGATATATTTAGAAATATCACTTCATTTGTTTTAACTGCATTGGATAAATTTACAAATACTAACAAAAATAAAGAGTTATGTTTGAAATTATATGATTTATTAAATGATTTGTTAAGTTTATTACCATTAAATTATTTTATAAACTCAGTAATTGATTCATTAGATATTTCTAAATTATCAGATTCATTATCAATCAAAATTGCAAAGAATTATGCTATTTTAACTGCAAGAAAATTCGAAAATGAATTAAATCAAGAAAATAATATTGATGTTGATATTTCTAATTTATTGATGGTTTTAACCGATGGTATTAAAAGAAATATTGATGTTGAATTACAACAAGCTTATTTGGATTGTTTTGCAATTATAATAAATAAATTTCAAAATGAAAATTCAAAATTATTACTTGAATCAATGAATATTATAACTACTGATCGTGGTTTATTAAATGATCAACCTGAAATTATAATTTCATCAATTAATGCAGTTACAAGTATTGTTAATATTTTAGGTGTAAAGACATTAGGATTATTTCCAAAAGTTATTCCACCAGCTTTAACTATTTGGGAAAAAACTAATGAAGATAATGAAATTAATAAATTACTTCAAGGTTCTATATTAGTTTTACTTTCTTGTTATATTAAGAAAATACCTGCTTTTATGTCAACTTCATTAGATACAATTTTAATAACAATTTTATCAAGTGATTTAATCGATCTATCAATCAGATCTAATGTTACATCTTTAATCATTGATCATATGGAATTATCACAAGTTTTAAAATCATTTTGTAATGTTTGGTTAAATAAAAAATTTTATACAAATAAATCATCAGCTAATCTTGGTTTATTCCTTAATAATTTACAAATTGTTATAGATAGAATTGAAAAGAAACAAGCCACTTCACAATCATCATTATTTATGCAATGGTTAATCTCATCATTTGAATTTAGATCTTATTGTGAAGAAAATGATTTATTTGATAATAATACAATTCATAGATTAGAAAGTTCATTCCATCAATGTGCAATTACATTCGTTATGAAATTAAATGATAAATCATTTAGACCATTATTTGCTAATTTAGTAAGATGGGCAATTGATGGAGAAAGTTCAAATGTAAATGAAATTTCAAGATTATTATCATTTTTCAGATTTTTTAATAAATTACAAGATCAACTTAAAAGTATTATTACATCATATTATTCATATTTATTAGATCCAACAAGTATATTATTACTGAGATTTAGTGAAAATTCATTAAAAGCTACAAATTTAAGAAGAATTATATTAATCTCATTGAATTCATCATTTAAATTTGATCAAGATGATTATTGGTCTCAACAAGGTAGATTTGATTCAATTTGTAAACCATTATTAAATCAATTAAATAATATTGAAGATTCAATTGGTAAATATTTAATTAAATCAATTTCATCATTTGTTAAAAATGTTTCAAGTGAAGAATATAATGAAATTTTAGTGAATGGTTTAATTTCATTTATTTCAAATGAAAATTCAAATTCATCAAGTACAAAAATATGGACTATAAGAACTTTAAAAACTATTTTCCAAAAAATGGGTGAACAATGGTTAAGTTATTTACCTACTTTAGTACCATATATTGCAGAATTATTAGAAGATGAGGATGAAAGTGTAGAAATGGAAGTTAGAGGTGGATTAGTAAAAGTTATTGAAAATGTATTAGGTGAACCTTTAGATAGATATTTAAGTTAGAGTTGTACAATTAATACAAAACTATCAACCAAGTAGTGTACGTTGTTCAAATTTGTAATTTAATTCTATAATTTTCTATGAGAATTTTTTTTCAATTAGTCTAAATTTCTTCTTAATTCAAAAACAAAAAGGTTTAATTCAGAAATGGTATGTTTTTAACTTAAGAATCATCATGAAATATCAATACTAACAGGAGTATAGTCATCAATTTTAAAATCAGCCAATGCTTTAAAACCATTATTTGATAGAGTCTTAGTTCAAAGATTAAAACCAGCTACTAAAACTGCAAGTGGTATTTATATTCCAGAAAAGAATCAAGAAAAATTGAATCAAGCTACTGTTATTGCTGTTGGTCCAGGTATTACTAATACAACTACTGGTCAAATTATACCAACCTCAGTTAAACAAGGTGATAAAGTTTTATTACCTTCATTTGGTGGTAATCCAATCAAAGTTGGTGAAGATGAATATTTATTATATACTGATAAAGAATTATTAGCTAAAATTGAAGATAACTAATTGAACTTGTGAAGATTACAAATTCTCAAATAGCTGGAAATCAGTATTTGATATAGATATATTCGCCCTTGTAAATAAACTATTAATAAACGATTGTTATGTTAACATATTTCGATTCTTTTAGAGGTGGTAATTTCGAATTTTGTAAAATTTAGACAAATTGTCTCAAAATCTAAGATATTGAAAAATATTCCCCAAAAAGCATTTATTTTTTTGCATTTGTTAACCGCTGTAAAAACCGTTACTCTTCATCTATGAGATTAGTTGAAACTGGTTTGAATTAGTTTCCATTGGTTTTGCAGTTATTACATGGCTGTGAATTAAATGCTTACATAATTAGATAATAATTTATCAATTGATAAAAAAGTACAACAGAACAAATAATTTACTTTATCAATAAATTTAACAAAGATATATCTGAATTAAGATTCTGATTAACATCTACATCCAAGAATCAACATATTTGAGAACAGTTCAAACATAATCACCAAACCGATTAAATCATAGTTTAAACAGATAAGTTATTAATCATCTCATTTCAAGTACAGACAATCATTTCTATTTAAAACAATTACATTATTTCCAACATACACATCTAAATTAACATATCATGTCATTACAATCAGAATCTACTCCAAAAGAACGTTTTGCTCAATTCAAATTAGTTTTATTAGGTGAAAGTGCCGTTGGAAAATCATCAATTGTACATAGATTTGTTAAAAATACATTTGATGATTTAAGAGAATCAACCATTGGTGCTGCTTTTTTAACTCAACAAATCACCATACCTGAATCACAAACTACTATCAAATTTGAAATATGGGATACTGCAGGTCAAGAAAGATATAAATCATTAGCTCCTATGTATTATAGAAATGCAAATGCTGCATTATGTGTTTATGATATAACTAACAAAAGTTCATTTAATAAAGCACAAGATTGGATTAAAGAATTGAAAAAGCAAGCACCAGAAGGTATAGTTATTGCAATAGTTGGTAATAAATTAGATTTAAATGAAGAAAGAGAAATAGATCAACAAGAAATTGAAGATTATATTCAAGAACAAAGATCAGAAGGATTTAATATTATAAATGCTGAATGTTCAGCAAAAACAGGAGATGGTGTTTTGGAAATCTTTGATAAAATTGGTAGAGCATTACCAATCGATGAAGTTATAGATAATAATTCTAGACAAGGTACAGTTGGTGGTAGAAGAACAGGAGGTGTTGATTTGAACAGAACTAGACGTCAACAAGTTGGACAAAGTTCATGCTGTTAATTGAACCAGGTTCAAACATTTATTTAGTTTTGATAATATAGTAAAGTTAATTAATATCCGGGTAGGATTATGAATACTGCATGTTGTAAGATTTTTTTTTTTTTTTTTTTTTCGCAGCCTGTTAAATTTTTCACTATACAATAAAATTTTTCATTTTTTTTACTTCATCATTTCCTATACAAGGTTTATTCAATAATGTCATCAAGACCACAAGTTTCTGTTGTTTCAGTTAAAGGTGAACAAAGTTCAACCCAAGTCCCATTACCAGCTGTTTTTGCTGCTCCAGTCAGACCAGATATTGTCCACTCAGTTTTTGTTAGAGTTAACAAAAACAAAAGACAAGCTTATGCTGTTGCTGAAAATGCTGGTCACCAAACCTCTGCTGAATCATGGGGTACTGGTAGAGCTGTTGCTAGAATTCCAAGAGTTGGTGGTGGTGGTACTCACCGTTCAGGTCAAGCTGCATTTGGTAATATGTGTAGAGGTGGTCGTATGTTTGCTCCAACTAAAACTTGGAGAAAATGGCACGTTAAAGTTAATCATAATGAAAAACGTTATGCTACTGCTTCAGCTATTGCTGCTTCAGCTGTTACTTCATTAGTTTTAGCTAGAGGTCACAGAGTTGAACAAGTTAAAGAATTACCATTAGTTGTTTCAAATGAATTTGAATCAGTTACCAAAACTAAAGATGCTGTTGCTGTCTTAAAAGCTATTGGTGCTCATAAAGATGTTGTTAAAGTTATCAAATCTAAAAAAATGAGAGCTGGTAAAGGTAAATTGAGAGGTAGAAGATTTACTCAAAGAAGAGGTCCATTAGTTGTTTATGCTGAAGATAATGGTTTAGTCAAAGCTTTAAGAAACATCCCAGGTGTTGAAACTTCATCAGTTAAACATTTAGGTTTATTACAATTAGCTCCAGGTGCTCATTTAGGTAGATTTGTTATTTGGACTCAAGGTGCTTTTGAAGCTTTAGATTCAGTTTATGGTTCAGAATCAACCAAATCAGTTAAATCAAACTACTCTTTACCATCAAACATCATTTCAAATACTGATGTTACTAGATTAATTAACTCAGCTGAAGTTCAAGCTGTTGTTAGACCAGCTGGTGAATCAACCCAAAAGAAAACTCACGTTTTAAAGAAAAACCCATTGAAAAACAAACAAGTCTTATTAAGATTAAACCCATATGCTAAAGCTTATTCAGCTGAAAAATTAGGTCAAGCTAAAGTTGATAACAAAAAAGCTAAACCATCAAAAGGTCAATTTGCTAAAGTCTTAAAAGATTAAATATTTGTATAATTTAATTTTATAATTATTATAATCTTTTAATCAATTTTTTTTTTCTTAACTAAAATTCTCTTAAAAATACTCTACAATCAATATTGGAAATAAAATAATGTGTATATATTTTTTTTATTCACCGATATATATATAAATAAAAATAAAATTTCACCGAATTGAAAAATTAACGTAAATTTTTAACCTATTTAATTTGCAAGTGGTAAAACATTTGCTCTAAAGAATGCTTGAGTAGTTGCAGTATTAGCACCAACAATATTACCTCTTGTCCAATATTCACAAATTGTGTATTGTCTCCAAGCATTATTACAAGTAACTCTAGCACAACCTAATTGACTAGTTGAAGCCCAAATTAATTGTGTGAAGTGACCAGTAGCTGATGAATAACCTGGGTTTGAATAATTGTATTGATGAATTTCATTATACCAAGCATCAGTTGGATCTACACCACCAACATAACCTGCAGCCAAATTTTCACCATATGGACCACCAGAATGAATCAATTGAACATTGTTACAATCGAAATGATTAGCAGCATAGTCTGCAGCATAAGCAGCTAATGTATTGTTCCAAGTAAGGGCATTAGTATTATGTAAAGCTCTTAATCTATTATGTTCAGCTAAAATTTCATTAGCAAATGCAACGTCTGAAGTTGGTGAATTTTGATTAACAGTTGAGGTTGCTGGGGTTGATGAAGTTGAAGAGGTTGAGCTTGAGCTTGTAGTTGGAACAGTGGTTGATGAAGATGAAGATGAAGATGAGGAACTAGTAGTTGAAGTGGATACTGTAGTTGGTGTTGATGAACTTGATGAACTTGATGAACTTGAGGAGCTACTTGATGTAGATGAAGTACTTGGGGTACTAGTTGATAAGGTGGATGTTATTGGGGTTGTTGGTGCTGATGTAGAAGTCAATTTAGTAGATGAAGTTGATGAAACGCTAGCGCTTGAACTTGAACTAGAGCTTGAGCTAGAACTTGTTGTTGGAGTTCTAGTTTGACTTGATGAAATAGATGGAGTAGTTGTTGAGCTTGTAGTTGCGTGTGTGACTGGGGTATAACCTGGTGGATAAGCATTATGGGTTTGTATTATAGTTTTTGTAGTTAATAAAGTACTTGAAGTATAAGTAACCCAATGAGTTGAAGTTGCAGCTGTGAAATATTGAGTTAAAATAGCAGCATTAGTACTAGCAATTAAACCAACCAATACTGACAATTTCATCTTATAAAAGTTATATGTATATGTTATGATATTAAAGAACGTAAGACAGTTGGTAAAGAAATTAATCGACGATATAAAACAAAAACAAAAAAAGAGAGAAAACACGAATTATAATTATAATTGATTGTATTTATATTATCTTGGATAATTGAACAAGGCGAAGGATCAAACAAGGAGATTCAACAAGTTAGAATAATTTTTATTAAATTGTATAGTAAAATTAATGAATTTTGCAATCAAAAAAAAAAAAAAATAAAAAATAAATAATACTAAGAAAACTTTACGTGAAATAAATAAAAAAAAAAATAAAGCTGTAAAATATTCAACCGCTTTGCATGATGATAACAACACCAAATTAAAATCTTGATTTTATTTTATGTAAAATTTATTTAACTAAATCATTACTAAAAAATGATTCATTTAGATTAAAAGTCAGCTCACTTGTAACATTGTAATTAAATCATTCAATTCAGGAGGTAAAAGGATACAAAATAAGGTTTATGATAAAATTATTTTTGATAAACTTTTATTCTACATTGTGATATATGTCAATTATACATTGAGAGATATGTATATTTATTGTTTCTATGCTTGTAATGTGTAATCTAAACAAAGAAAAGATATCAATTGCAAGAAACTATCAAAACGCAAGATTCCACCATAGAAAATTGAACAAAGAAATCCAAATCGGTGAAATCTAACCAGAAAGATTTATAATAATTTTTTTTTTTTTTTTTTTTAGTTTTAATTTTGCGCATAAATTATAAAAATATAACCAGATTTGACCGATTTACACTACTACATGTATATATCGATTTAGTCTAGTTATTTCTTGTATGTAGTAAGTATTACGAATATTTCAAACCATATAATATTTCAAGTTGATTAAACTATCAACTAATTTTCAAAGCTGTACAACATATTTCCACACTGTTGCAATGTATGCATACAAGTTTAAACTTTTATCAAGCATACTACTATTATATTTACAAGAAAAAATCAATAGATTTTAGTTACATTTTTATGTCTTATTAAATGATTTAAACTTTAAATCGGTCACTATTAAACTTTGAATTAATTTAGTTCAAGATAGTGTATTGTTGATGAAAATTCATGGTTTGAAACTTGTACCATTTTTTAACTATCATAACCCCTGCAAACCTTTTATTATTCAAATAATATTTATTATCTTTTAATGTACTGAACTTACTTTAGCGCGGAAACTGGTAAAATGATTCGATTGCTTATAATATTTAATTAGGTCAATTGATGTACATCTTCAACTATCTATCAAAATTAAGTCAAATATTGACAAGTGAAGTATTCCATTGAGCCCTAAACTTAATAAATTAATGAAAAATATGATTCAATGTCTACATTTAAGCTTTTAAAACCCAATGATTAACTATTAAAAATTATTCGGGAGGAAAAACATACATTAAAAATCCTTAAAATGTGTTGCATCTCAATCTACTATTTTTTTTAGATCAAACGTTCCAAATGATTTAAAAAGAAACGTTGATGAAATAGTCTAAATTAGTTGAATTAAAAATTTATAAACCAGTAATATGACTAAAATATTTATTTATGTATGAGCAAGAACCACAATTCGAAACAAAAAACCAGTAAATAAGCACTATTGTTTCTTCTGGTTATGTAGAAATGCCGTTGGTTTAAATGTTGATATTTTGCTAAATTAAGCATTGAATCCTCCAATTCGGGAGCATCGCACACGAAATCGAGAATTCTTGAAAAAAATACTCCGAAATTTATAAGCTTTGTGTAATATGCCATTTCCTAAATCAGACTTATTTCCAGTATTATATTTACGAACGCCAGATCTTACTTATTTTTCCATTTTGTGGTATTTTTAGGAATTCAGTAAAAAATTTTATCTCAATGTTATATTATTATACTCCGGTAATATTCAAACCCGTTAATTACGAAGAGTTGATGAGATTAAAAAATCATTCAATTCAAGCTAAGTTGTGTTCTAGAATCGGAATGCAATGAAATCGAGTGATTTTTTGATCCGATATACGTTTGAACCATGTCTGATTATGCGAATATGTTGTTTCAAATCATATAAAAATTCATAATTACCTGATTTTTAAAATTAAGCTATAGTATTGATTTTAATGTTCCAATTGCAACGGTTACTTTTTCCAGATCAAGCTTTGTATTATAAGGGGCTATTTTGTGTTTAATTGATTAGGTTACATCCAAATCATGTAGTTTATTTGTCATTAAACATGCAGATTTTAAGTTTCATCGTAATGAGAAAAATTTATTTTCAATATTAATAAAAGTTTATTCTAAGGGGTATGAAGCTAGATCTCAACGTTAAAGAGATGTATCAATTTAAATCACTGATACTTGTACCAAATGCTAATGAAACTTTTTCTCTAAACCAATACAGTCCAGTTTTTGATCGGTACTCCAAATAAAAGTTTTTTCGTAGCAGTTTATCATAATCCACTCATTTTCAAAGAACTCATATCCGCCTGTGTAAGAGCTCATAATCTAATCACGAATCACATGAAATATGAACATGTGGCCCTTAGAAAGTCCTAATGATATGTATAAAGAATGCCAATGCTATAAGCTCAAATTCAGTATTAACATATCTCAAAGTCAACTAGACTAATGAAAATTTCATGCCAAATTTCATGGAGCTGTCGGCGAAAATTTAAAAGCATAATTTTTCTGTCAATTCCGCATAGAAGTTAAGTCAATAACGGTTTAATTTAATTTAATTATCCTTTATATAATTCCGTTTAATTATATAACCATAAATGTCTAAAGCCCCAACTTCTAAAATTAAATTTTTATTTAATGACAACTAAATCAAATTCTTCTTGATGAAAGTTGATTCATTAAATGTTGAACATAATGATAAAGTTTCATTAAAAGTTAGAAACCTTTCTATAAAATTATCAAATTCATCAAAATCTGATTTAGAACATAATAATGAGAAATATATTTTAGATAATGTTTCATTTGATTTAAATTCAGGTGAAATGTTAGCTATCATGGGTGGATCAGGTAGTGGTAAAACAACATTATTAAACACAATATCAACAAGAACAAATTTTAAAACTAAAAAATTGAAATATTCAGGTACGATAAATTATTCAATTAAGAATAAAAAGATTAAAAATTCATATCTTTTACAAACTGATATTTTCTTACCTGGTTTAACAGTATTTGAAACTTTAAAAATTCAAGCTGATTTACGATTACCTTCAACAATTACCAATGATGAAAAACTTGAATTTATAGATAATTTACTTGAGATATTAGAAATTAATCATTTGAAAAACATTTATATATCATCTTTTATCAATGGAACAACTTTATCTGGTGGTGAACAAAGAAGAGTATCATTAGCTATTCAATTATTAAATAAACCATCTATCTTATTCTTAGATGAACCTACCACAGGATTAGATTCTACAATTTCACTAAATTTGATAAAATTATTAAAAAATTTAACTTCATATGGTATAACTATTATACTATCGATTCATCAACCAAGAATTGAAATTACAAAATTATTTGATAAGATTTGTTTATTAACAAGAGGTGGAAGAATGGTTTATTATGGATCATTAAATGATAGTTTCAATTATTTTAATCAACTAATACCCGAAGCAAAACAATCTACATCATTAAATTTTGTTGATTATATTGTAAATCTATCAGTTAAAGATTCATCAACAAAATCTAAAGAAATCACAAGTTCAAAAAGAATTGATGATCTTGTTCTAAATTGGAAAAATTATAAAAAATGGGTTTCAATACCTGAAGTTTCATTTGAGAATACAATTAAATTATTTTCAAGAGTTAAAAATATAAATTTTCTAAAAGAATTGAAAATACATACCAAACGATCTTTTTTATTAAGTTGGAGAGATAGATGGAATTTAATATCTTTAAATGGAGGTTGTATAATAATTGCAATAATATCTGGTTGGATGTTTTATAAACCAAAACCAAATTTATCAGGTATAAGATCAATTACATCTGTTCTTTATGTAATGATGGAATTTATTGGATTTCAACCTGTTTTTTTAGAACTTGAAAGATTATGGATCATTGATGGAATTAATTTTATGCGTGAATATAAAGAAAATAATGTTAGTATATTAACTTTTATTATATCAAGAAAATTAGGTAAATTTTTGCTTGAAGAAATACCAATTGGTGCAATATTTGCATCAATTACATATTTAATGTGGGGGTTAAGATCTGGTGTTGGACATTTTTTCATTTATTTTTTATTATCAATAATGGTTTCATTAATTGGTATGTCATCTGGTTTATTTTTCTTTTCAATTGGATCTGATTTTTCAACTTCAACAATGTATTTTAATTTTTTTTATCAATTACAAAATTTAGCTTGTGGATTTTTCGTTAATTCTTTAACAATGCCAGTTTATGTTCGATGGGTTAAATTTTTATCATATTTTTGGTATACTTTTGGTGCATCGGCTACAAATCAATTTTCAAATTGGAAAGGTGATTGTCCATATGATTCAAATGATGATCGATGTATAGAATATAGTGGAGATTATCAATTGGCAATATTAGGATTCCCTTCTGGTTGGTTAGGTGGATTTATTGGAATTTTATTTGCATGGTTATTTTTATTTTATTTTTTAACTTATATTGGATTATATTTTAAAGATTATGATTTAAAACTGACAAAAATTATTAAAAATACAATTGGAGAAGAAAATGAGGAAGAAAAGGAAGAAAAAGAAGAAAAAATTGAAAGTTTTGTTATTTCTTCTTCTTCAAATGATGAAAGTATAAATATTTATATTGATTCAATTACTTTACAATCTAAACAATCTCAGATTTTAAATAATATATCTACTACTTTTGAAGCTAATTGTTTAAATGCAATAATGGGACCATCGGGAAGTGGTAAATCTTCATTAATTAAATTAATAGCTAATAGATTATCTTCAAAATTAAGTTGGTATGGTAATATTTATTTAAGTATAAATCAAAAAATTGAATTGGATCAATTATGTAAAATATTATCTTATGTATCACAAGATGATAATTCATTAATTTCAAATTTAACAGTACGTGAAACATTATATTATCAAGCTAAATTAAGATTACCTAAAGAAGAACAAAATCAAATTCCAAATATTATAAATAAATTAATTAGACAAAGTGAATTAATAGATTGTGCAGATACAATAATTGGATCTGAATTTACAAAAGGTATATCTGGTGGTGAAAAAAGGAGATTATCAATTGCAATACAATTATTATCAAAACCAAAAATATTATTATTAGATGAACCAACATCTGGATTAGATTCATTTACGGCATTATCAATATTAAAATTATTAAATCAAATTGCAAAAGAAAATAAAACAACAATAATTTTAACCATTCATCAACCAAATATTGATATGTTGAAAGAATTGAAAAAAATTTTATTTATTTATTCTGGAGATATTATATATGATGGTGAAACTAAAGATCTTGGAAATTATTTAACAAAATTAGGTTTTGATTCAGGAATCAATCCTACAAATATTCTTCTTGATAATTTAAAAAATTTACCAATTTGGAATGAATCAAATTTAATACCACCATATAAAGAACAAATTGATTTGAAAAAATTTAAAAAATCAAAAATACCCCTTGGAATTATTTTACCAACTTTGATTAAACGACAATTTATAAATACTTATAGATCATTTGAAATTTTATTTACAAGATATATTCAAGTTATTTTACTTGGAGGTGTTAATGCATTATTCTTTGCACCTTTAAAAAATGATCAAGCAGGAATTTTAAATAGATTAGGTGTAATTCAAGAAGTTTTAAATTTATATTTTATTGGATTAATTAATAATGTTACATTATATCCACAAGAAAGACAAATTTTTTATCAAGAATATAAAGATGGATTATATGGAGTATTTGAATTTTCAATATCATACCTTATAAATGAATTACCTTGTGAAATTATACCAACATTATGTTTTAGTGCATTTACAGTATTTGCAATTGGATTACCAAGAAATCCTTCAATGTATTTTGCAATGTTTTTTGCTTCATTTGTACCTATAAATTGTGGTGAAAGTTTAGGGATATTATTATTAAGTATATTTGATCATTTAGGTTTAGCTACAAATATAGTTGCAATCTTAATTACATTTGCTGTATTTATGGCAGGTACAATGAGTTTACAAATGCCAATATTTTTCCGTGCTTGGAATTGGTTAAATCCTTTAAAATATTCTGTTGGGATATGTGCAAAATTAGGATTTAAAAATCAAACATTTATTTGTAGTAAAGATGATTTTAATTGTACTTTAACTACAGGAGAATCAGTATTATATTATTATGGATTAAATCATAATTTAAAAGTATATTTTGGAGCTTTAATTGTTTGTTTATTTCTTTATAGATTTATTGCAATTTTAATTCTTTATATAAAAATAAAATTAATATAGAAACATAGAATATGTTTAAATTTTTGTGGTAATTTGTTGAATAATTTTCATTTCCCAAATTTTGAAACAAATTGAAAATAGGTCTCTAATAAAATCATCATCGATTCTAGTTAATTCAAATGACCAAATTTCTTTAAAATAATTATAAATTGCAAGTTTTATATGATCATTAGTTATAGTTAATAAATTTGTAATTAAAATTATATTTCTATCTTTACGTAAATTATTGAATAAATATTTAAGTGATTGAATTTGAGAATCTTCAAAAGAATTTGAATTTATATAAGGTAATTCTAAAGTTCTAATTGTGAATTTATTATGAAATTCTAATTTTATACCTTCTTGATATGAATATTTAATTTCTTGATCAATTATATCTTGTAATATATTATAAATATCGAGTAAATAAGTTATACTCTCTTGTTTTAAAGTTTTATAAACATTTATATCAAATTTGTCACAGTCAATTGATTTTGATTCAATGTAATTAAATGGTATTTGAGAATAAGTAAATTTTAATGGTTTTTGTTCAATTTCGTCATCATGTTCAGATATTTTCAATTGAGTGGATTTTTTGAATTGACGTAAACCTAATCTTAAAAACCCCATAAAACTAGCAAGAAAACAAGGAATATTGATAATCATTATAATTCATATCAATAATTTGAAATATATGAATTGAATTCAGAATAGAATAACAAATTAGAATTTTTTTTTCTTCCAAAACGATAATTCATATAATCATGTTTAATCTCAGCTTACTTATAATTGAAAGGAAAAAGCTTACTCTTAGTTAAGAGCTTTTATAAATTGATCCAATTTTGATTTCAGTCGTTACCTTTAAAATTTGAAACTTCAGTAAAAATCATATTTTTGTTCGAAAGTGGTGTAAGTCTTCAAATTGAACATATAATTTTGGTAATTAAATGTAATTTTTCCAATTATATTATCTACATATTGTTTAAGTTGATATGACAAATTATATTTGAAAAAATTGGGTTTGGATTTTTTTGCCAAATAAATAACAATTCTTTTGCAGCCAAAAAAATCATACGCTACCATATACCAAAAACAAAAATAGAATGTGTTGCAAAATAAAATCAAAAAAAAATTGAAACACATTTCACCAAGATCAAAGCTAGCAGAAAACAATTGATATGTATTGGTAAAGTATTAATCAAGATATATTTTCTTCTTAGAAGCGTCGTGTGTCTAATTTGAGAATATTTCAAGATCGCAACTATCCTGTACATAGATGAGCAAAAATAGGGGTAAACGAAAATTGCCTCAAATTCATACAATTATGACCGATCGATATAATTTAGTTGATGTAGATAATTATAATAAATTCAATTAAATTGCGGTTTTTGCTAATTAAATCTCCTATTATAGGTCATTCCAATCGTATGTAACGTTTTCACTTTTGTACCTGATCACACAAAAATTTATTCCATTTTTCTTTTCTTGATCATATGAAAGAAACTAAACTCTGCATATT
The DNA here is from genome assembly GCA_030564645.1 of Insectozyma morakotiae. Lineage (NCBI taxonomy): Eukaryota > Fungi > Ascomycota > Pichiomycetes > Serinales > Debaryomycetaceae > Insectozyma > Insectozyma morakotiae. The sequence continues at coordinate 562,180 of JAKTYD010000004.1, forward strand.
CAGAGTCGTTTGCTTCACACTTTTGAGGTTCTTACAAGGTTGCCTAATTACTTAAGTAATAAATATTTTACGACAAATGGTCTTTTCATTTATAATTTTTTTTGTGCAATTTAATCAATAATGAAACGCCTGTAATTACTTAAAGATAAGAAATCACAGTAGAATAGAGAAGAGCGTCCTTAGCGACTGAAAGATATATCGGTTCGAACGTAATGAAATGTGTAAAAATTCTAAGAACTAAAAGCTTGTTTTTAAAAGATTCAGTTATCGTTGCGTATTATAATTTTCTTTCTGGTGTGAAAAAATTGAAATGGACGTATAAAATAATACGACGATGATAATAAAATTGATAAATTTAAACTTTCCCACACGTAAAAAAAAAAAAAAAAAAAAGATTATTCTTATAGATCAATTTCAATCATAACGAAATTCAACTTTTTCAATTTCTATTTATTCAACTGATTCAATATATATTCTACCAATTTTAACTTTAAATCATTCTTAGAAATAGATTATACTCAGTTATATCATTATGTTGAAAGGGTTGAGAAAACGAGCTTCAATTTTATCCTTAACTTCAACAACTTCAAATACTTCATCAACAACCTCAAATTCATCACATATTCCAAATAATGATGTAAATGATTATGATAAAATTCTAAGTCAAGTTCATGATTTTGAAATTGCATTGAAAGCAATGGATTATTTATTAGATGATAAAACTAATCAAGGTACTGAATTATTAAAAAATGAATCTCTTAAATATTCAAATAAATCAGATCAACAACAACCACATGCAATTTTCCCATTGGCTTTGGGTGTAATGGAATTTATTGAAGCTACATTAGGATTTGAACCTGATGTTATGGCAAAAGCTCATAAAACATTATCAGAAGCAGAAAATTCATCTCTCAATAATTCAAAATATAATATAAAATATCATTTATCGACTTCAATGATTTATCCACCAGGTACAGAATTTCAAGTTACATATGCTGAATCTACTTTATTAAATGCTTTATTAATGTTATTAACTGAAAATAATGGAATGGTTGAAAGTGCAAAAGCTTTATTTAAGTTAAGAAAAGCTTATCAAACTTTAGATTCAATTTATAAAAAAATTAAAGAACTGGAATCAATTTTTAATAAAAATTTATTAAAAATTAAAAAAGAATTAAATAAAGGTTATGGTAATGGAATTATAAATTTACAAAATCATTCAATTAGTACTGTTGATTTACCTGGTTATAATTCTTCATCACAAACAAATTCTTCTTCAAGTTCATTACCACAAGATTTAAAATTAATAAAAGATTTAGAAAAGATTTATTTAATGAGAAAATCAAGAGTTGAAGGAACAAATTTTAATAAAATTAATCATCATAATTTAAAACAACCAATCAATTTATTTGAAGATTCAAATAGTTCAATAACATTAACCAAACAAATGAATGACAAAGAAGAAGATGTAGAAGATTCTGATAATGATGAATTTGTAGATGCTTTAGAGAATCTTGAATTAACTACGGGTATTCAACAACAACAATATTTACAATCTAGTAATCAATCAATTCTATCATCAATAGATACATCATCCCCCAATGAATCACAAAGTAGTAGTCATGTATCTGAAAATAATCATTTACATGTATCAACCATTGATGAATTTATTCATTCTGGAGTTCAATTATGTTTTGGTGTATTACAAGTTGTATTATCATTAATTCCACCAGCAATTGGGAAAGTTTTATCAATTGTTGGTTTCAAAGGTGATCGAGAAGTTGGATTAAAATTATTATGGAAAACAGCAATAACATCAAGAAATATTCATGGTGAATTGGCATTATTATTTTTATTAATATTTTATGATGGACCTGTTCAATTTGTTGATACAGGATTTCAATTACCAAATAATTTACAAACACAATCATTAATAAACTTAGATAATAAATCAAATATATCTGAATCTGAATTATCAATAATTTTACAAAATCCTTCAATTCATACAAATCAAATATTAAAAAGAGCAAGAAATTTTTTTCCAAATAATGCTTTATGGGTATTACAAGAAGGTAGAATGTTAGCTGCTCAAGGTGAATTATATAAAGCAAGTGAGTTAATGCAAAATTTTACAAACAATCCAAATAATAAAATTCAAATGCAACAAATTGAAGCTTTATTAATATTTGATAGAGCAATAATTTTAATATATCAACATAGATATGATGAAGCAGCAAAAGATTTAATATATTTAATTGAAATTAATTCATGGTCAAAAGCAGTTTATCTTTTTATGGCAGCTTCATGTTATTGTGAACAATATAGAATGATAAAAATGGATATTTTAAAATCTGAAAATAAACAAAAAGATTTGGATCATTATTCAAAATTATTTGAAAAATATTTAACATTATCTATAAGTTATGTACCTGGTCATGGATCAAATGCACAAAAAAAAGGTGGATTAGGTGGTTCTGGTAAACAAATGCCATTTGATAAATTTTTATTAAGAAAATATAAACATTTAGAAATTAATAAAAAAAATTATCCAAATTTACCTTTAATTGATTTAGTTGGTACTTCATTAATTCATGAATTAATATATTTTTGGAATGGTTATAATAGAATGACAGAACCTGAATTAGTTGTAACTTTAAAAATGTTGAGTTATTCAGGTTTAAAAAATCTGGAATATTCAGCAAATACAACCACTACAAATTTTTCCCTTATTGAAGAAACTTTGGATGAATCAATGATTAGATTTTTTTTACAATCTATTACATTGAGACAATTGGGTAGATTAAAAGAAGGTTTAAAAATTTTAGATTCTCAAGTATTATCAAAATATATTATAAATTTTGATTTATCACAATTTAAATTTAATAAATTAACTTATAGTCCATATTTATATCCAACTGCATTATATGAAAAATGTATGTTTATATGGTTAATAGAAACTACTACAAAAAAAAATGATTCAATTGATATAAAACAAGCAAGTTTAGATGCAAAAAGTTGGTTAAGAAAAGCTGAAATTGTTGGTGAAGGTGATTATGAATTAAGTAATAGAACTAGTATGAGAATTAAAGCAGCAAGTGATAGATTAGATCAATTAAGTTAACCTATATTATAAATTATAGAAAATTAGATTAAAAATATATAAATATTTACAAATTTATGTTAAACTTCAAATATTTTCATTAATAAAAATATGATTCAATAGCATTTACTCTAAGAACAAAAGTGATTAACCAACCGATAAATAATAAAGGTAATATACCATCAATTAATATCAATTGTAAAACTTTTGCAGGATTTTTCTCTTTAGATGCAAAAAGTTGGTTAAGAAAAGCTGAAATTGTTGGCGAAGGTGATTATGAATTAAGTAATAGAACTAGTATGAGAATCAAAGCAGCAAGTGATAGATTAGATCAATTGAGTTGAAACTCAAAAGTATAGAAAAAAAAATAGATTAAAAATATATATAATAATATTTTACGAATTTAAATTTTATTAATTAAAGTATGATTCAACCATTTTATCAGCTACATTTATTCTAAGAATTAAAGTAATTAACCAACCAATAAATAATAAAGGTAATATACCACCAATTAATATCAATTGTAAAATTTTTGCAGGATTTTTATCTTTAAAATTAAAATCAAGATTTGAATTTATTTGTTGTGATGATGATGATATAAATGGTAATGAATTAAATCCATAAAATGTTATAATAAAATAATAACCAATACTACCAAAATATAATGAATCACCTAAAATTAAACCAACCAAAGAATTTTTCAATCTAATAATTGGTAATAATAAAAATTGTAAAACATATAATAAACACCAAATTATTAAAAATGAATTACAATGAATATCAAAACAAAATGACCATTCAATATAATTTATATTATATTTATTTATATTTAAATTAAAAATTTTATTTGTTATAATCCAAGTTAAAGTACTTATTATTATACCAATTAAATAAAAATCAATAAATACCATATAAATTATTAATTTAAAAATATCAATTAAATTTGGCAGATATGCTAAACCCCATGCAATTGCACTTAATGAAAGAAACCCAGTTAATAAAATTAAAAAACTTGGATCATCTCTTGTATATGAAGATTTATTATTTGATTGTTGTTTATAATAATAATGACTTCGATACATTTTTTTTGGATTTATAATTAAATTAAAAATTTCCCATATTGCAGTTTCAAAATCTAATGTATTTGGTTTTAAAATTCTTTTAAACATTTTTTTATAATTTTTAAAATTGAAAGAAATCAATGATGAAGATGATGACGAATTGAATGATCGATTATGTGAAGATGATGATGTTGTTGATGATCTTGGTATATATAAATTTGATGAAACATTTGATGAATTTGAATTTGTTCGATTTGTCTTTGGAATTGATAGATTTAAACCATTTAAATTTGTGGTTGATCCATTGTTGACATGAGGAAATAAATCTTGAGTTGTATATGGTAGATTAGCACGTTTACTCATATGAAAATTATAATTTTTTGAATTGATTCAAATTGAATTTTGGTTAATTTGATTTTTCTGTTGAAATTAATTTTTTTTTTGATTTGTATGAGGAATAATTGAATAATTGAATTTTGTTACAACAAATGTATCAAATATCACACCGATGTTAAGAGTAATCTAATGATTCAATTTTGCTTATAGTATTTGCCAAATGTAATTGGACTTAACCCAAAAGCGCAATTGTACATGATAATTCAAATAGATTGAATTTGAAAATTTGTAATAGTTCTTATCCAATATTGAATTTAAGTACAATAAGCATTATTTAGATTTAATGAAGTAAATTTGCATTCTAATGATAATGAAAATTGACAAAACTCACAACAAAACGTTTCCAAAATTCAATCGAAGAGATCAAGGAATAAATCGAAATAATTCTGTAATAATCGAATATCTATCTAGTAAATGATAAAGAATTTCAAATAGACTGATTTTGAAAATTTTTGGAATCTAGAGGAAAGGGCCAGGACTTGAAAAGCACAAATCCAAATCATTGAAACGACTTTGAACTACGATTCTACTGAACATTATGTGTAAATCCAAATCCAGTATTTATACGAAATAAAAGAGGTTTATCATTATCTCTAATAATCTTTTATAATGTCAATTTAACATTTTTTGCAATTTCAGAAATTGATTTTTCATCATTTGAATTATTACTATGTTCCTTACATTGAAATAATTCATTATAAGCATCATCCCAAATTTGATTCAATATTAGATCTTTTTGTTCATAATTTGATTTATCATCATTTATAAATAAATTTTTTCTTTTATCTAAATTAATATTATTTTCAAATCTTTTCAAATAACCAAATATACCAATTTTATTTTCCAATTTTTTTAATTTTTTATTTTCAAATGAAGAAAATCTTAATCTAATTGAATTAAATTGATTATTAATGGCTTCATTTTGAATTTTCCATTGATAATTATTATTAAATAAACAAATATTATTTGTATCATTTTTTTCTTCATTGATTAAATCTCTATAATCAACAATTTTCCTTTGAGTACGATTAAGACTTAGATTTTGATTTTGTTCTTGTTGTTGATTTTTTTTATTTATAAAATTATTTTGAAAATTATCAATTTCAAGTTTAATTTCATTAAATGAAGTAAAAGAAGAAGAAATACTGTCATTTTGATCTAATAAGATTTCCATATCATCATTTGAGACAATTGTATCATTATCATTATCATTATCATTATCTGATTGATCTTTAATCTCATTTGAAATTAATGAATTTACTCCATTTAACATTTTTTCATATATACCGCCACCATTTGATGATGATTTTTCATTATCAATTTCTAAACTTTTAAATGAATTATCTGTATTTGAATTCAAATGGGAAGAATAGTGATTATTGTTTGTTGGAGTTGTTGGAGTATTAATCATGGGTCGTTTTGTATCATATTGATCTTTTAAAACAGTCAAGGGACTAATACTATTATCAACAACCACAGAATTTGAATTTGAATCTATTTCTTTCTTATCCTTTGGTTTATTATAACTATTCCATCGTTTGAATTGTGGTCGTTTTAATGGATTATCAATCACCATGGGAATATTTTTTGATAATTCATGAGTATTAGTTGAAGGTGGTATACCATGAGCTGAAATTGATCTAGTTAAACCACTTTTATAATTTTGATTGATTGCAGTTTGTAATAAATCAGATGAATGTTGTCGATTAAATTTTTTTTTCATATATTCATTAGTTGATTTTGATCTAATATTTGATGATGAAGAAGAAGAAGAAGAAGAAGTAGGTAGATTATATTGAAGAGATCTTCCTCGTTCTGTTGTTGATTTGACTGGCATAATAACTTCTTACAATCATAAGTAAAGAATTGAATTGAAAGAAATATGAATGGTTGATTCAAATCAGATTTAACAATCAATAAATTTGATAAGAGAATTATATTAATTATAATATGTCACAAAATTAGATTAAAGATAAGAGAAAATAAGATCAAATCAAATCAAAAAAAAAAGATCAAGAGTAAGCGAGAACGAGAATGAACCAAATAAGATTCCAATTTAACCAGAGTTTTTTTTAGTTATTCATTCATTCATTCATTAATAAGAACTAAAGTTCAAACCTTTAGTCAATTTCAAATTTTAATAGATTTATTTTCAAATTTTCTTCAGCTGATTTAATTAAATTTTTTTGTCTTGATAAAATTAATTCACTTAAATTTATAATTTTAATTTTATTTTTTAATATTGTATCAACTTTATTTTCATTTTTTTTATCCATAATTTTTTCAAATACTTCACTTAAATCTTCAACTGATTTATTTAAAAAATCTTGATTTGTTTCAAAAATTTGGGCAAAATTATTTGAATTTAAATAAAATGCAAAACAATAAGTCCATTTTAAACATTTTCTACCAATTTGTAAAGATTTCATTGAATCAGGTAAAAATTCAATATCAATCCATGATAAATTATTTAGGTCTTGTTGTTTTCTACGATCTTCCATATAAATTTTTGTAACTTCATCAATTTTTTTCAAAATTTTTATATCACCCTTCATTGAATTTTCATGAATTGAATATCGTTTAAAAAAATGTAAATATCTTTCTAAACTTTGTCTACTTTTATTTCTTCTAATATCATCTTCTTTTTGAGAATCTTTAAATCGATTACATGAATAATTATTATTATGTTCATTCCAATTATTAAAACATATCCAACAAAATTCATATTTACATTTTCTACATGTCATATGATTACAACCACCATTTTTTTCAATTGATGTATGACATTTTGGACATGTATGAGTATTTGCTTCAATCCAATTTGCAGTTTCAGAATCATCTTCACATTTTTTTATCCATAATTTTATAATCCAACATGGACAAGGTAAATGATTTTCATAACCACAATTAAAACAATATTCATGATTATTATAACATCCAACTATTGGAACTTTACTAATATCATTTGATTTAATTAAATCTAAATTTGTTTGATCATTACATGATGAATCAAATGAACTTAATTCAGTAAAACTATTACAATCAGTTGCTGGACACCATTTATAATTTAAATTTGTATTAATAAATTCTCTTGCATTTGAAATTAATAAAGGATTTTGTTTTAATGATTTTTCAATATGAATTAAACAATCTTGACATTCAATTAAGGAATATATATGATTTATATCTTTATGTGGTATAACAAATTTACAATTTGGTTCAATACAACTTATTAATTTCCCATTATTAATTTCATTTATAATATAATTATACCAACATTTAATACAATATTGATGATTACAAGTTAATGAATAAACTTCTATTGAATCATATTCTTCACAACATATAAAACATGAAAACTCCTTAATTGTTTCAAATTTATTATTTGATGGTGATGATGTCATTGGTAAACCACATTGTTTTAAAAAATTATCATGATTATCAAAAAATGAATTTAAAACTTCATCTTGTTGCCATTTTTTATATTGTAACATAATTAATAAATCATCATTTGAACAATTTTGTAAATTAAATGATTTTAATTTATTTAATGAATCAATATATTTTAATTGAATATATTGATCTAAACTCCAAGGTAAATATAATGTACCATTACAACCAATGATTGATGAATCTTCTCGTAGATGTTTATCTATACTTGTGTTGATTAATGAAGTATGAGTGTTATTGTTGTTTGAAGTGGTGGTTGATGTTTTTGATTCATAATATTCATCTAAATCTTGATCTTGATCATTATCTGATTCAAAGGCAAATGAAGAATCATCATCATCGTCAACATCAACATCAATATCGTCTTCCTGTTCTTGTTCTTCTTCTTCTTCTACATCATCGTCGTCATCGTATTCAAATGATATATTATCTTCTAAATCAGACATGAGAATTATATTTGTGAATTAATAATAAATTAATTTATTTTTTGTTGCAAAACCAAAGGAAAAAAGTTGAAAATGTATTGATGTTGAATTATGGATAAATATGTGTGTTTGAATGCAGAATTGGATATATGAAAGGAAATTCAATCTATCAATGCTCCAATACGAGTTTAGATGTGTGATGATTGGTTGGTTGAATGATTGATTGATTAATTAATATGACTAATATGATAAATGAAATGAAAATAAATAATAATATAATATAAATTGATTGTAAAGGGAAAAAACCTCCAAGAGAAAAAAGATTTACTATATTTATATATTTATATACATTATCAATTTTTGTCTGTCTTTTTAATTAAGAATTGGCAATTATAAAACAAAGATGAAACAGATTGTATATATAGATTGTTTCATGTATATTTATTTATAAATTTATTTAAAATATTTGATTCTTGTTTTAAAATATTTATGATTATTTGTTTATTTTTGTTATTTGATTTCTTTATTAAATCAATTGATGAATATTTTGATAATTTATCTTTACACCATTTAAGTATTGTATTATTCATTGAATTTAAATCATTTTCATTATGATTTATTAGTAATAAATTTATATTATTATATAGTTTTTTATTTCTTTTATTATTTTGTAATTTATGTTTAAATATTGAATATTTTAATTCAATTAATTTTAATATTGAATAAAATTGTATTGTTGGTTCTCCATTAAATTTGATTCGTATACTTAATGGCCAACTTTCATATTCTTCAATTTCAGAACAACAAGAATCTTCTTCTTCTTCTTCATCTCCTGATTCCTCTTGTTTATGGTTCTGATGATGATTAGTTTTTTTAATTATTTCATTTATTATATCATACCCTATTTCTTCTAACCAATCTAATTTCTCTTGTAATTCATTTCTTTTAATCTTGTTTAGATTTTCTTTCAATTGTTTAATTTGTTTAAAAAATTGTATTGATAATAAAATTGAATCATTAAAATTTTCAATTTCATTTATAAAACCATATTTTTGTAATAAATATGCATTATTAAGTTCATTACCATAAGAATTAAAAATTTCATAATTGAATTTAGCTAATGGTGGATTTATTAATATAATATCACAACATTTAGAACTATCAGATAAATCATTAGCTAAATCAATATTGGTTCCAATTTGTTGTAAATCAATTTTTGTTTCGGGTTCTGTTTCTTCTATTTCTTGTTCATCCATTGATAAAGTTGAAACTTCTTCTGGATCTAGATCTGTATCATTTTCACTTAAATTTTCCATTTCGATTTGTTTGATATATTCCATTGTAATAAGACTAGGTTTATTTTTCTCCTCCACCTCATCTACTTCTTCTTCAGTGGTGGAATCAGTTTCAGTTTCAATTTCAATTTCATCATTATGGTCACATTCTTGTTCTCCACATTCATCACATACATCTCCATCACATATAAAATGGATATTCTCTTGCGGTTTCAATCCCCCATCTTCTTCATTTATGATTGGTTGTAAATGATTAAACAAATCAGCAAATGGTACCATTGATAAATGATAATAATTATCAATTTGAAAAGCTCTTGAAACAACACTTTGAATATATTTTCCAAAAATTAATAAATTTTCCTTATATTTATCCAATATAAGATTAGAATTAATTATATTTTCTTTAATACTTAGGACTCTTGGAATTTTTATTAATTTTTCATTTAATTTTGAAAATTTAATACATTCAATATAGAAATTAATTAATTCATTATAATCCAACATATTTAATAAATCAATTTCTGTATTTTTTAGGAATGATTTTTCTTCTTGGTTCCATAAACATATTGGTATATTTGATTCTTGAATATTAATTGAATTTATATAATCAAACCATGGTGAATTTTCATTAATTGATTCTTCATAAATTAAAGTTAAAACTAATCCATACAATCCATTAGATAAACATATTTCAGAATTTGATTGTGAAGTTGAATCATATTCAATTAAAAGATTATATAAAAATGAATTTTTGGGGTTTAGGAGATTTGTCTTTGGAATTCTTAATAATAAATTATCATCATCATTGAATAAATCATTTCCAGTTGAAAAAACCCCCAATCCACCAAATTTTGATTTCTTTATAATTAGATCATCTCTCCAATATGTATTATCATTAAGCCAATTAATCAATGAATCAATTTTATTTAACTTTGTAAATGACATAAATTAAAGAGTGGTAAAACTCCAGTCGTGTGAGAAAGTAAAACATAAATCATCTCTGCTCTATTCTTCTCAAGCTTATATGCAGGAGGAGATTAGAGAGTATAAATAGATCATTTTTTTCCACAAATTTTCTTTTTTTTCTTTCTTTAATCATCAGTAGTGGTTATACTATACTTTATTATAATATAACTATTTACATTTTATAAAGACTTTTAACAATTTTAATTTGAAATAAACATTGATGTTTATTATTAATTTTGTTTTGACAATTAACCCATAGCTAAGTATTTTGATTGACCTTACTAACAATTTGGCCACAATCAATACTTCGTTTAGTCTTTTAAATTAATATTATAACGGCATTTATACATGTGTTTAGTTTAAGTTCTGATAATTTAGTATTACATATTTCTATGAAATACAATGATTAATCAGATTAAAGCATGGTGCTACATTTTAAAATAATCAGAAATTGAAATTGAATTTATTTTTACTCTTCAAAAACCAATCTCATCTCAAGTAGAATTCAAATTTAAGTTCAAATCTTAATTGAAGGAAACTTGTTTTCAATTTAAGGTATAGTTTGGAAACATCAGTTCTTAAATGTTTTCGAGTCTATGAAACATGATAATTAAACAGATTCAAAAATGGTTTTACATTTCAAAATAATAAGAAATAGAACTTATTACTCTTGAAAATCAATTTAAATTGAAAAAGAGTTTAAACTATTACTCTCTAGAAATTAATTTCATCTAAATCAATTGGAATGTAAAAGTTTGTTCAAATCTTGATAGTAATAATCTGGTCTTGAATTTGATTCATATTAGTTACTAAGTAATTTTTTTAGTCGTGTTATTTGGCCAGAGATTTCAATATTTTTTTTTTTTTTTTTTGTTTCTTCTTTTTCTTTAATTCATCTAGAATAATCAAAAGTACAAAGTACAATTATCAATACCCCCATCCATCATCCCTTTCCAATATACAACTTCTTAAATAAGTATCAGTTATAATGGCTCATAGGTTAATAATGAATGTTATATTCACTGGTGCTTCAGTGTTTGGTAGGGCATTTACAGAAGCTTACAAACAAGCAGCAAAAGCATCAGCAACTTCTGCAGCTACAAAAACAACAAAACAATCTTCATTAGGTGGTATAACAGTTGATGAAAGTATGAAAATCCTAGATTTGGAAAAAAATGAATTAAATTCAGAAAAAATTAATGAAAAATATAATTATTTATTTAATGTAAATTCAAAAGAATCAGGTAATTCATTTTATTTACAAAGTAAAATATATTATGCTATGGATACATTGAAAAAAGAATTGGATTATTTGGAAAATTTACAAAAGGAAAAACAAGGAGGAGAAAATAATGGTACAACAAATTAATTCCAAAAAGATATATTTAAAATAGTAAAGAAGTTATGATAATTAGTAGTAGATAAAAGATTCAATCGTATGTAAATAGATACTCAATCAAAGTTGTCATTGTGATTATAATTGAAATAAATCATGATTAAATTTGGACAAACACAAAAACACATATAAGAAAATCACTCTCTGTCTTCGTATCTCTAATTGAAAAGCTAACTTGACTTAATCGGTGTATTGAATGTAAAAGTTCAAAATCTTAGCTTATTTATGATAATTCAATCTTAATTGATTATTGATCGTATACGATAATGAAAAATAGTATGTAATCCTGTATATAAGTATTAGTCTTAACATAAAGAAAAAAAAAAAATATACGATATAAAAATATTATATTTTATATTTATATTTATATTTATATTTATATATTGAAATTTGTTTCATATTCAACAACAATCAACAATCAAGCTAAGTCTGATTCAAATATTTTGATTTTTTCATTTTGTTATTATTGAAGTTTTGTTCTTATTTTAGATTTCATATCCTATACTAATTCATTTGATAATATCTAATGAATAATCATGATGAAGAACATGCTGCATCAACATTGTTAATGTTTGCAAATGCAGCAATATCAGCAAAACAGCAGCAAAATTCAAATCAAAATCTGCCAACTTCAAATGATTTATCTCCACCTCAACAACCACAACCACAATCACAATCACAACCACAATCTCAACCACCTCAATCATCAATTATACAGAAACAAGTTACACCATCAAATAATCCAAATCCATCTTCAATATCACCAAAGAATGATATATCATCACCAATAAATACAGAATCAATACAACCACAACTACATTCTAAAATCCCACAACCAACATTACAAAGAAATAAAGAGATTCTACAACCACCTTTGATAGAGAAAACAGAAATATCACAACCATCCACAACAGATATTACTCATTCACAATCAGAGATTAAAAAAGAAAAAAATGAAAAATTATCACCACCATTTTCATTAACCTCACAACCAATAAATCAAAATATTTCATCACCAAAACTTTCTTCTTCATCATCGAAATCTCCAAGTCATAGAGGTATTGATCTTACTAGTAAACAACGAAATAATGAAAATGCAATGATTGCAGCTGCTGCATTAACAGCTGCTGCTGATTATCCCTTGAAATTAAAAATCCATGAAGAAAAAGACAAACAAGAAAAATTGCAAAAATTGGAAAATTTATCAACAAAAAATGATACATCAAAGGATGAAGATCAATTAACCGAACCTGAATTGGATGAAATATCAAAAGAAGATGATGATCAAAAAAAATTCCATATCCCACCTTTAAGTTCTTATCAAGTTGATCCTGATTCTGGTTTAATTGGATGTATATGTAAAATTGAAGATGATGATGGATTTACAATCCAATGTGATGTATGTTTTAGATGGCAACATTGTGTATGTATGGGATATAAAAATCCTGATGAAGTTCCTGAAGATGAATATAAATGTTATTATTGTGATGAAATGAAATGGGGGAAAATTGATTCTGAAAAAGCAAAAATTGAAACTTTAGAAAGATTAGATGGTGAAAAATCTGATAAACAAGAAGAAGATGAAGATGAAAATGAAAAAATTAATATTAATAAATCACAAAACAATAATAGCTCAACAAATATTAATACAACCAATACAAATAAAAGAAAACATCTGGGAGTTGAAAAAATCGATAAACGAAGGAAATCAGAAGAAAAATATGATCAATCATCACCAAAACAACCACCATTACAACAACAACAAGTACAAATTTCAAGACATCAAAGTCCAAATTTAGATGATGAAAATTTACCAAATAAAGATAATGAATTATTAGAAGATGGAATTACAGCAGAATCTTATCAATCAGTTTATTATAAATTAAATGAAAATGATTTTAAAAAACAATCAATTAAAATATATTTAAAAGAATTGGGATTAAAATTTTTCAATGAATTTAAATCTCAAAACACAAAAGATTCTTATAGCACATTTAAAAATATAGATATATTATCTTTACAACAATTTAAAGATATTACATTTAGTAAAATTAATTTACCAAATTATAATAAATATTTACAAGAATCACATAAACTAAATAATAACAAGAATAAAAAAAATTCAATTAATAAATCATTAATTCAAGTTAAATCTTATACTGATAATCAAAAGCAAAAATTTAATGGTATTTCAAAATTATCATTATTTATAAATTCATTAGACCCAAATAATTTAAGTGTTCCAGAAAATACTCCCATAATTGAATATCTTGGTGAAATTGATTTATTTAAAAATTATTGTAATGATAAAGTTAATCAATATAATTTATGGGGTACAACAAAACCAAAAGTTTTAAAAACTCAAATACCCTCTGGTAATCAAATTATTGATTTTATAATAGATTCAAGATTTGTTGGAAATGAAAGTAGATTTATACGTAAATCATGTTATTCATCATCAAATTGTAAAATTCAAACTATTTATATTCCAGAATTAAATCAATTTAAATTTATAATTAAAACTTCAAAACAAATAAATTTTAAAAATGATTTACAAGATGAAGAATTAAGATTACCTTGGGAATGGGATTTAAATCATCCAATATTAAAATTATATGAAAATACTTTAGGTTCCGGTTCCGATACAAAATTTGAAAATTTATCAAATGAAGATAAAACTTCATTAATTTTTTATGTTGATAATATATTAAATTTTGTTGAATGTGGTTGTTCAAGTTCAAATTTACAATCAAATTGTGTTATATTTAAAATTAAAAAAGCAACAAGTTATTTAATGAGATCAACAAGAAAAGCTTCAAGTATAAGTAATATAAATTTAATTAAATCAAAAGAAGAATTAATATTACCAAAAAGAGAAAAAAATTATATATCATTTGATAAAAGAATGTTTGAAAGAGATGTTAAAATTTTAAATGATTTAAAAAATTCAAATTTGAACTCAATTTTGACTGATGATAATTCCAATAATAAAGAAAATGATTTAATTGAATCAAATTCAAATATTTTTAAATCTTCGTCTGGTATATTTAAAGTTCCATTCAAGAATCAGATTTTAAAAAATTATCAAAAAGAAAAAGAATGTGAAAAAGAAGCACAAAACGATAATGATTCTCATGTCAATGATGATTTAGTGATTCCTTTTCCAATTATACCTGAATTATTAGCTACTATAGAATCAAAAATTGATCAAAAATTAAATCAAAATAAATTAGTAATTAATGAATCAACTATTTTAAATAGATCATTAGAGAA
Organism: Insectozyma morakotiae; assembly: GCA_030564645.1. Taxonomy (NCBI): domain Eukaryota; kingdom Fungi; phylum Ascomycota; class Pichiomycetes; order Serinales; family Debaryomycetaceae; genus Insectozyma; species Insectozyma morakotiae. The sequence continues at coordinate 577,542 of JAKTYD010000004.1, forward strand.
TCAAATTATTGAAAAATCTATTGAAATACCTGAAAAGAAAGAAATTTTAATTGAACATCAAATTTTAAATGAACCACCAAAAGTTGTTAAAAAATTATCATTTGCTGATTATAAGAAAAAAATGAAATAAACGATACTACAACCCATCTCTTATTAGATTTGTATAAAATGTGTTATATTGACAACACAAGGACCAATGTAGCTTCATAAACCTTTTTATACCTTTTGTTTTTATATATCTAATGTTTGATCATATTAGCCAATACGAATCTCACCTTTATAGACCTAATTGAAACCAGCTATCTAATTTGTCAAAGTAAAAGATTTGAAAAAAATTTCAAATAAAGAAAAGATTCTTATTCATCAAATGATTTATTTGTAGATTCAAAACTTTAGTTCTTTTATTTTGTAAAATTTCAACCTTGAGTATATTCTCTATAATTTATAATTCATTGATCAAAAGAGTCTACTAATGAAGATGGTAATTTATCCTACTACTTTGTCAAATTTTAAAAAAAATTGCATTTGTAGAATAGATCATATTCATTAAATAATTTATACTTAGATTTATAACTCAAGTTTTTGTATAAACATAATCCATGAGTATTTTCCCTATGATTCAAATGACTCTACTAATAGACATATTCAATATTAGAGTGAAAAAATTAACCCGTTAAAATTATATATTAAAACAAAAAAATGACTTGACATAATAAAATACCCTTAAAAACCCCTTAACTAAAAAATATGAACAAAAATAAAATAAAATAATATAAAATAAAATAAAATAATTGGTACTTGCAAAAATCTTGGTTCCGAATCTAATCAACAATCATCATAATTTGAAATGAAATCACCTCTTTTGTGTGTGTGTGTGTATATATATCTGTTGGCAATTTCAATTTCAATTCAATTGATTAAATTTATTTATTTAGATTCAATAACATCAGATTCTTTTTCAACAAGTTTATTTGATGAAACATCATCAGAATTAATTTCATTATCAGCATTACCACCAAAATTATGTTGTTTAACTTTAGCAAATAATTTTTCTTTTTCTTCTTGAGATAATTCATGTTTCTTTTTATTTTTAATATGATACATTGGATTTAATTTAATTAATGTTAAATTTTTTGTAAATGGTAAATGACCATTTTTTTCTTCAAATAACATTAAACCCAAGATACAAATTATAAATAACCAATAAATATTATAGCTTATAACTGATCCATAAGTTGCAGAATTTTGCCATCCTAAAAGGGCATTAAAAATATCCCAACCATTATCAGTTTCTGGATTACAACAATTTACATGCCATACTGATTTTGCAACATCATAAGTACCAGGACCAGAACCATTTTCTGATGCATCACCACCAGTTTTTTTATTATAAGTATTTGTTTCAAAATACCAAATACCTCTTGAAAATAAACCTGCTGAAATTAAATATAATATACAAGTTGATATAATTAAAAAAATTTGCATTGATAAATTTGATCCAAAATAATATAATAACCAACCAACAATTATACCAGCAATTAAACCAACAATAACTGGAATTGGGAAACTAGTAGCAGGTGAATTTAATCCAACACCACCAACAAAAACAACTGCTTCTAAACCTTCTCTTAAACATGTTATAAATGGTAAAATAAATAATACATATTTTTTTGACCAATAACCAATTTTAAATCTATCTTTTTTATTATTTGGTTGTTTAACAATTGATTGAGCTAATTTAACTCTCCATTTTTCTTTCATTTTATTAATTCTTAACATTGGAATACCCATCATTGTAATTAAAACAGTTGCAATTATACAAAATATACCTTCCCATAAATCTTCTGAATTACCCCAAATATCTTTACCTAAACCATAAAATGCACCAATAAATGCACAACCAATAATCAAACAAATTAAAACACCTAGACCAGCACCTAGATAAACTTGATTTCGTAATTTCTTATAAACTTTTGGATCATTGGTTGAACCACCTAAACCTTGTTTTAAAAATGCTAATAAAACTGAAACAACAATAATAGCTTCTAATGATTCTCTAAAAACAATAAAGAAAATTTGAACATTGAATACATTAACCATCTTTTCTTAGTAATTATCTTTTCTTCTTTAAATGATTGTTTCAAATTTGAAGTTTATTTGATATATTTTAATTTCTTAACTAACCCAAGAAAATTGAAAACAAAATATACGAAATTGAAATGGTTCTATAAAAGATTGTATAATTATAATATACTTTTTCTTTTTTTGAAAATTTTAAATTATTTTGTTCTTATTAATGAAATTAAGAGGGAGATTGTTTAAATTGAATCTAAAGAAAGAAAGAAGTAGTAAAGGGAATTATTGAGGTATTTATATATAGTTTTCAATATAAGGCGATATTCCAATTGATAATTTTTAAATTTTTAAATTTTTATTTTTAATTTTTTTTTTAATTTTAAAATAGTATGCAATGCAATAGAAAATATTGGGTTACAAAAACTGCAAAATTATATTATCAGATGTGATTTTTTAATTTAATTTGCATAATAATCCTTCAACAATAGGAATCTTAATAATATATCAAAACCCTATACTAGATTTTATACCTACCTTTAATACAAATGAGAATACAAAAAAACATTTCTGTTTAATAGTAGATTTAATATTGTTGAAATTCAAGATTCAATCTATAGAAAGCCAAGTAAAGAGTTTCATATCAAATAGAAATTCTATCGTAAATAAAGGTACAACAATTATAATCATTTCTTAAGGTTTGATGAAATAGATAAAAAAATTTTTTCATTTTTTTTTTTCTTTTCTATTAGAACTCTAAGCGCTTATACATTGATTATTTCTAAATTTTAATACGTTATGAGTCTAAAAACTTTTAGTTTCATCCAATCATTTTGATCCAATTTGAGCCAAGAAAAATATGAAATTGATAAAATTTTAAACTTAGTTTTATTAAAATTTTGTGTCTTAGAATTGGATTGTACAAATTTTGATATTGGAAATTGATCGCTTTTTCGATAATGTATTATTAGTGCATAATTCAATTGATATGTTTTGAATAAAGAGTATTGTCATACGGCTAATTGAACATCTTTGGTTAGATCTCTTATTGTAATTTTTAAGCCTTTGAAATAAGAGATAAAAAAAAAAATAAATTCAAATCATGGCTTAATAGTTTTAAAAATTTCAACGCTACAAACATTACTCATATATTAATTCTATTGATCAATTCAAATCAAATCATATTCATATTTATATTTCATATTCACTACTGGTTTTGATGTTTTGGATTTTATCAATTATGCAGGCTAATAATTTATATTATGGTTTTTCTTGGCTGTCAAAATTATTTTATTATTGGATAATTTTTCATTTTTTAGGTACACCATTTCTTAAATTGACCCTAATTGGCTAGAAACTTCCTTTGTAAACCAAAACCCAAAGAATTATACGTTTGGAAATTTTTAAACGATTGATCAATTCTAATTTATGCATATAGTGACTCTAACTTATAGGAATTTTTTATTTTGCTTATATGGTAAATATTTATTATTAGAATTATATGTACTAAATCTATTCATCATTTGGATTTGTATTTTCATTTTCGATATCATCAATACCATTTGAAGTTGTATTATCATTATTATCTTGATCTTCTAATATATCATCAAAATTAGCAACTTCATTAGTATTATTATTTTCATTCTGATCAACATTATCACCATTTGTATCATTATTGACTTCTATTCGTTCATTATTGAATAATTCTTTTTCATTTTGTTCATTTTCTTTCATATTTTTTATATGATCTTGTTGCTTTTTGATTATTTGATTAAACACTTCACCTAATTTTTCATGATTTAATTCTAATCTATTCCATATATCCTCCTGAACCAACAGTAAATTATATAAAGAAATAATTTTCAAAGTCAATAACGATAATTCTTTTTCATAATTCCATATAATTTCCTTTTGTTTATTTTGTTTAATCAAATCTTGTGTTTGTTGATTTGATTGAAGTTGATTTTCATCTACTTCTTCTTCCTCATCATCATCAAATAAACTTTCATCATTATTGACAATTGAATTAGAAGTATTTTTTCTATGTTCTTCAATAAAATCATCATAATTAACCCCTTCATCATCATTTCTTTCTAATTCAATACCTAATTCATAACCTAATTGATTTTCTTTAATTAAGAATAATTCTAAAATTTCAAATTGTAAATCTCGTTTAATTAAAATTAATTGAATATTTTGTTGGAAAAATGATTTAAAATTTTCAAATTCATTATTTGATTGAAATTTTATATAAAAAAATTTAAATAATGTTATAATTTCAATATATTTTAATATTAATATTGATTTTAGTCTCAAAATTGAACAATCTAAATTTTTACATTCAAAAATTAATCGAATTAATTGATTAATTAAATCTACAAATCCATCAAATTGTATATCAATACCAATTAATTTTTGTTCATCTTTTGGAATTTCCATTAATTTTTCAAATTTCCAAGTTAATAAAACTAATATAAAATCAAATATTTGACATAAATTATTTTCAAATTTTGAAATATTTTGTAAAAAATTAAATTTCCAATTTGATAAAATTATTGCAAGATTAAATTTTTTAAAAACTTTAAAAATCAAATTATCTATTAAATCTGAAATATTTGTTAAATTGGATATATTTATAAAGTCTCCAATTTGTTTTAATTTTGAAATTGTTGGAGTTATGAAATTAATCTTTTCAATGATTTTCTTTTGTTGATTTATTTCATCTCCTTCATCGTCATCGTCTTCAATTGATGGTTCTTCTAGTATTGATTGATTGATTTCTTCAACTAATTCTTGTAATATTGTTTGAATATAAAATTTACAATTCGTTGGTAATATATTATTTGTAGGTTCAAATATTTTTATAAAAAAATCATTGAATTCTAAATTGATATCATTATTCATTTCTTTATAATATTTAATTAAATTCTTAGTTATTGTTTCATATTGTTCTATTTTATCTAATTTATTAAATAAATTAAAAATTGAATCTTTTTTATAAACAATTAATTTAGTCCATAAATTTAAAAAAATTTCAAATAATTTTTGCTCTTTAACACTTTCATTTTCAAGTTTTGGTAAATATTCAATTAATTTTGTTAATTGATTAGTAACGAGTTCTTGTGAAACTTTTTTATTAGTCAATATAAATTCAAAATATCCGTTTATAAATTTAAGTAAAACAATTTTATCTGGTAATTGTAATTCAAGAAACTTTTTAAATTCAATTATATCTTCAGTTTCTTCTATTTCTTGTTTTGATTCCTTATTTGAAAATTTTAATGATGAAACATCTAGTGTAAAATATTTCAATAAAATTTCCCAATTATTTTCAAATTTAGGTGCTAAATGAATAAATAAATTCCATAAAGGTTTTTCTTCAATAGGTTGACATAAATTTATTAATAATTTAATTTGAATAATGGTTGATAAATCTTGATCTGTTTCATAATTTGATAATATTATTTCATACTTCTCTTTAGTTTGATCCAATTGTTCATCATTATATAAATCTATAAATTTTGAACATTCATTTTGTAATTTTATATTTTCATTAAATGGATAATTCATTATAATTTGTTGTATTTCTTCATCATTTAAAAAACCATATTTCAAAAGTTCATATAAAATTCCAAAACAATTTAATTTCACTTGTAAATCATTATCAATCTGACTCATCTTAATCAATTGTGATTTATATTTTTCAGTAAATTGTCTTAAACCTAAAGGAATCTCTTTAATTTGTCTATATAATTTTAATAAAATCTTTGTATTTTCATTTCTAACTTGATTCATATTATCAGTTAATAACCAACCAAAATATCTTAAATATATACCTTGACAGAAAAAATCAGGATATATCAACATTGATTCATTAAGATTTTTTAGTATAATTAATCTAATTTGTGGATCAATATCTTTATATCTATTTTCAATTACTACTTTACTTATATCATTGAAATATTCAATTATACATTCTTTTTGATGAATATAAATATTTAAATTTTCTTTCAATGTTTTATACCTTGATGTTGTTTGATTTTTTAATTTATTTACTTGTGTTTCTGTTTTATTTAAACTTGTATTTATATTTTTTATAATTTTACATAATTCATTTAAAATTGTCATTAAAATTTCTGTACTTGTATATCTTAATGATCGAATTGAAGTAGTAGTTAAACAATTGATCCATGTAATTGTATATGTCATTAAATCCGAAGATTTTTCTTCTTTGTTCTCAGTATATAATAATCCTTTTTCATGACTTAATTCAATAAATTCAATGAAAAATTGTAAAATGTTTTTTTTAAAATTTGGTAATGCTTTATAAGGGAATTTATGATTTGATTGTTGACTAAAGGCAATTGTAATTTCTTCAATTGTTTCATCACAAGATTCTAAATTTATTAAATCATGAGGTTGGAATAAATGTAATGATCCACAACATCGTAATATTAAATTAATTAAACTTGTAATTGAATCAAATTTATTTTCTTGAATTTCTTCTTCAAAACTTTCTAACCAATCTAATACTAAATCTTGAATATTTGTTTCTTGATTAGATAAAGCCTCATATAAATAATTTTCTTCTAATTCATTTTCCAATTGTGATAATGATTTTGTATTTTTATTTCGTTTTTGTCGTTTTGAATTGGAGGATTTAGTTGTTGTGGTTGTTTTAGTACGTGATCGTTTTTTTGATTTTGAATATTCTTGATCATCCTCATCTTCATCTTCAACTGATTCTATATCACTTGATTGATTGATATCATTTTCGTCCTCACTATCATCACTTTCCTTATATTGAACTTGTTTTGATTGAGTTCTAGACAGTCTTCTGACCATTTGAAATATGTAATTATATTTGATTAATTGAAAAATAAATAAATAAAATAAACGCGTTTCACAGTTTGACCAAATGGATCCAAAGAAAAAAAAAAAAAATGACCAAACTCTCAAATTACTCTTCTAGGGCTCCCTCTATTAGTTTACCAATAGCTTGTTAGATTCGATGATGATTGTTTGTTGTATGTATAGACAAGGTTTTATCTTTTGGTTGTAAAACTTTTAAAGTATAGTCGTGTATATTGTTTAGTCGTGCACATGTCCATTTTTCAACAGAAAAAAACTTTGAAGAGAAAAAATAAAACTATCAACAAAACATATATATAAACTAATTTCATTAAGATCAAATGTCATCATCTATTGATCCAGAAACTCCAACAGTTCAAGAAGAAACTTCCAATGAACAATCACAACCACAATCACAACCACAACAATCCAGTGAAGAACCAAAAGTAGATGTCGAAGCATTGAAGAAAGAATTTGAAGAAAAATCAAATCAATATTTAGTTGATCAAACTAATCATATTATAATTCCATCATTTTCAAAATGGTTTAATCTTGATAAAATTCATTCAATTGAAAAAAAAACATTTCAAGATTTTTTCAGTGATTTATCAATTTATAAAACTCCACAATCTTATAAATATATTCGAAATTTTATGATAAATACATTTAGATTAAATCCAAAAGAATATTTAACTATAACTGCATTACGTAGAAATTTATCTGGTGATGTTACTAATATTATTAGAATTCATCAATTTTTAGAAAAATGGGGTTTAATTAATTATCAAATTGATCCAAAAACAAGAGCATCAATTTTAGGACCACAATATACTGGTCATTTTCAAATTACTTTAGACACACCAGAAGGTTTAATACCTTATATACCAGAAGATGCAAAAATTATAGAACCAAAATTGGAAAATGATAAAAAACCCTCCATCATCACCACTACCACCACCACCAAAGAAAAATTATCTGATGATACTTTACCATTAAATATTGAAGTTAGAAGAGATATTTATTCAACTGGTGATAAAAAATCAATTTATAAATTAAATAATACCGTTCAATATTCTTGTAGTATTTGTGGTAAAGATGCAACTGAAGTTAGATATCATAATCTTAAAATTAAATCATATACTTATAATTCACAATCAACAATAAATAATTCAAGTATATTATGTACAATTTGTTTTGAACAAGGGTTATTCCCACTGAATTTTCAATCATCAGATTTTATTCAATTGAAAAAATTACAACAGCAAGATTTATGGAATGAACAAGAAATTTTATTATTATTAGAAGGTATAGAGATGTTTGGAACTTTTGATTTACAAAATATAAATAATAATGGTGGTGGTTCAAGAAATAATAATATAATTTCAACAAATTTAAATAATCAATGGGATAAAATAAGTGAACATGTTTCAACAAAATCAAGAGAACAATGTATAATTAAATTTATTCAATTACCAATTGAAGATAAATTTTTAACAAAATTATTATCTGATAAAGATGATGACGAATCTGAAAAAAAATCTACAGTTGTTGATGAATCTCTCATTGAATCAATTGTTTCAAAATTAATTGAATCAAATCAAGGTAAAAATTTAATTGAAACAAATTCAAAAGAAAATATTCAAAATTCAATAATTGAACAAACAAATTTAATTAATCAAATTATTGAATTAAATGTTAAAAAATTTGATTTAAAATTGAAAAAAATTGATAATTTACAAGAAAATTTAATTTCAATTGAAAAAAAATTAAATTTTGAAAGACAACAAATTTTATTTGAAAGATGGTATCAATATGAAAAAATTGAAAAATTAAAAATTGAAAAACCTGAATTGAGTGAAATTTTAAATGATTTAATTAAACCAATTAAAATTAATGAAATTAATCATAAAAATAATCATCAAAATTTAAATTCATCATCAATAATAACAAATGATGAAGAAAATAATAATATACAAGATAAAATGGATTTAGATATAGATGAAGATGAAAAATTACCTATAAGTTTAACTCAACCAAAATCTTATCAATTTTGGTCTGGTTAAAACTTTGTAAAAAAATCATTGTACTATTAATAGAAACCTAATAATAATATATAATATTATATAAATTTCGATTTTTAAATTTTAAATTCTCTATTTGTGAATGATTTAACTAAATTTATCATCATATTCAACAACAAAAACAAATAATGAAGAAAAAATTATACAAAATGGATTTAGACATAAATGAAGATGAGAAATTACTTATCAGTTTCGGTTTGGTTAAAATTTATAAAAAAATCATTGTACTATTAAATTGATAATAAATAATATATATTTTCAATTTTTAAATTTTAAATTCTCTATTTGTGAATGATATGATGAATTTGGTAAAACTATTTTTGGAATATTTTGTTGTTCTTGATGTTGTTGATGTTGATGATTTTCAATTGGTGGGAAATTTTCATTATTTGTATCTATTTTTCTTGCATGTTCATTAGGTACAACATTTAAAGTTTGTTGACTTGGATTTTTTTTTGAAATTTGATTTAATATATCATCATGTTCAATATTTAATGAAATATCAGGTTGCATAAAAATATTTGAAGTTGTTGTTGTATTAGTTGTATTTGTCATTGTTGGTATTGAATTTTGTGATGCAACTCTTGATGAATTTAGTTTTGATGTTAATAAATTTTTAATATTTTTTGAATCTGTTCTTGTTGGACTAACACTTCTTTCACAAAATCTTTTTGATGATTTAATTGTTTCAGTTGGTGTAATTGAAAAATCATTTGGTGATTGTGTTGGAGTTAATGGATTTGTTGAAAGACCTTTTTTATAAAAATTTATAAATTTCTTTCTATATTCAGATGCACAATCTTGTCTAAAAATTCTAATTAATCCACTTTGATCAGTAGTTATTATAATATCACCACCAGATTGATTTTGATTATTATTATTATTTTCTTTATTTTCTTTATTATAAAAACATTTTGGATCCATTTTACAAGCTAAACCTCTTTTATATAAATCATATATAATATCATCAGATAAAGTTAATAAATGTTTTGTTGAATTTGGTGCAAATAAAGCAACATTACATCTTGAATGATGAGCATGAAAACATGAATAACTATTATTTTCATTTGCAACTATATCATACTCATGATTTGATGAATCATTATCATTTAAAATTTTTTTAACTAATTTATTTGAATGTAAAATTTTTGTATATTTTTCATGTTTATGATTAAAATCATTTATATGTTGTTTACCATCAATTACAAATTCTTTTATAGTTTGTTTTAATTTATTATTAATTATATTATTATTATTTTCCCAAACATAACAATAATGATCTTCTGAACCTGATATAATATATTTATTATCTTCATTACTTGATGCAACTATTGATGATGAATTATTTGTTAATCCTCTAAATCTTGTAATTAATTTTTTTTTACTTGTACTAACTGTACGAATTTTTGAATCATTTGTTGTAATTAAAATTGTCCATTTATCAAAATCTGAGGTTGGTGATAGTTGTTGTTGTTGTTGAATATAATTTGGATTTTCAAATATTTTAATTCCAGTTATTTTATTACCATTATTTTTATCATGAAATGGATGAACAATTGATTTTTCTTTAATTTCAACTCGATTAACTATATGTAAACCTTTAGTTTCTAAACAAAAAACTGAACCATTAAATCCACCAACAATACAATATAACCCATCGGGTGTAAATTCAACTGCTGTAATTAAAACATCTTCACCTAAATTTTTATCAAATGCTATTGAATTTTCTAAAATTGACCATAATCTTAATTCATTATCTAATGATCCACTAAGAAAAAATCTATCATCCAAAGGATGAAATTTAACTGATGTTACAAAATCTTCATTTTGAAAAGTTTTTAAACATTCATCTCTTTCAACATGCCATAATTTAACTGTTTTATCCATTGAACCAGAAATTAAAAAATTATTTTTACTCCATGATAATGATAATATACTTCTTGTATGACTTTTAAATTCTTTTATTGGATGTCTATGAAATACAGGTGATGATTCAAATACTTCATCTCTTTTATTACTTCTACGTGGTGAATTTGAATTTGATTGATTTAAATGTTTTTCTTGTTGATTATATTCTAATCTACCTAAAGGTGATGAAATAACTTTCCAAATTCTAATAATTGAATCTCTACCTGCTGCAGCTAAATATTTCCCATCTTTACTAAAATCCATAACAAATATTTCATGATTTGTATCTTGATTAGTATCAAATTCATCAGATAATTGATCAAAACTATCATCAACTAAATCATTTTGATTTATATTTAATTCTTGAGCTAAATATAAATTATTTAATACTCTTGGACTTTGTTTATTTCTTCTTGAAATTTTTATATATTTTGGTGTTAAAAAGGATTCATAAGTTAATCCAACCCAAGGTGGTTCTTCATTTGTTTCTAAATTTAAATCATTAATTTCATCAAATTCAAATTCATTAAGATTTGGAAATAAGATTTTTTCATCAACATTATGATTATCAAATGTTGTTTGAATTGTTGGTTTTTTTTGTAAATAATTATTATTAGAAGATGATAATTGATGTAAATTGTTGGTATGTGGTTTATTTATTATACTTTGTGAACTAATTGATGAATTATCTTCACTAAATTCCATCATTGTATTTATATCACCTTCATCATCATTATATAAACTAGATTCAGAATCATCTAAATATCTACTATTAATCAGTCTACTTCTTATACTTGATTTTCTTGATATGGAATTGGATCGACTATTTCGTGATGTAGAATGTTTTAATGATGATTTATCATTTTTATTGGTATCGGTATTATTGCTATTAGAATCATTTTTTTTCACTAGTTTTTTGAAAAAATTAGTAGATGTCATTTAAATGAGAATGGTGATTTGTCAATTGTGCTTGATTGGTAATTGGAAATAGAAGCGAAATGGTTGAGATCAAATTTGGGTATAAAGTATATATATTAATTTTGGTTGATTTGTCTAAAAATAAATGAAATTCCCCATTAAATCCGTGTGACTAGAAATTTATATATTATGTATGTACCGTGTTTTAACAAAACTTTATCTCGCAGCAATACAAATCACAGAACTACCAATTGTGTGCAAATTATTATACATTAACTATACTATTATATTAAATTCAATTTTTCTTCTTTTTTGACCATTCAACATGTAAAATTAATGAATGATAACCTTTACCATTTAATAAATCCAATGCCTTTTGTGCAATTTCTTCGTTTGCAAATGTAACATAAGCAAATCCTCTTGAATCACCGGTTTCTTTATTTCTAACAACAGTAACTCTTTGTAATGGACCAAATCTTACTAATAATTCATTTCTTATCATATCTTCATCTACAAATGTATTCAATTGTGATATTCTTAATGTTGATGAATCATCTCTTGCTTCTTTTGTTTGTACATTACCTTGAGCATCTGGTCTTAAATGACGTGGAACATATTTACCTGGTTGTGATAATTCTGATTGTGGTTCTGGTGTTGATGATTGTTGATCAGTTGTAGAACCTAATGTATCTTTAAATGGACATTTTGCAGTATAATGATCACCACCACAAGTTCTACATTTTATAGTTTGTATAGCAACTTTACTTGCTCTTTCTTGTGCTTTATCTTCTTCTTCTTTCTTTTCAACTTGTTTCCAACTTAATCCTAATTTTAATTCAACTTTTTCACCTAATTGAGTTGTACTTGTATCTGGACCTGGTGGTGAATTTTTTTCTTTACCATATTTTTTCCAATTTTTTCTTAATGCAACTAATGGATGAACTTTTTCTTCAACTTTAATTTCTTTAATTTTTTGAGTTACTTTAACTTTTTTACCATCTTGATTTGTTCTAAATGAAATTACAGTTTTGGTTCCATCTGGATTACTTATGATTTCCGGTGGTGCTGAAAACTCATCTCCTGCATCGGCCCATGATCCTATAGCAGTTGACATTAGAATATAATTTATTAATGTACTTTGGTTATTTGATCTATTTTAAATAATGTTTTTAAAATTTTTCAAAACGATAGAAATGATAAAAAAAAAAAAAAAAAAATTATATACACGACTCTCAGTATCAATTATTATGTTTTCATACGGAGATCATAATTTACAAAAAATTAAAGTATGGAATTATAAACCAAATCAAAGTACATATATATATATCCATGGAGGTGCATGGCGAGATCCAACTCATACATTTGATCAATTGGAACCAATTGTTGATGAGAATTTGGAACTCACGTATATTGGTATAAATTATCGATTATCACCAGAGATTAAACATCCACATCATTTAATTGATATTCTAGAAGCTTTAAAATATATAAAAGAAAATTTCATAGTTGGTGATTTACATATTTTAGGTTATTCAGCTGGTGCTACTTTAATTCTACAATTATTAAATTTTGAAGAAATTATTGAAATTGGTTTACAATCATTTGGATTAAATAAAACAAGTTTCCCAAAATTATATAAATTAATTCCATTTATTTATGAAAATATTCAATTTAAATCTATAAAATTTTTAGATGGAATTTATAATCCAATTGATTTACTTGAAGAATATCCTGATTATTCATCATTTATAGATGATGCATTTGTAAATATAATTTCATTACCTAATAAAGAATCAAAAACAATATCTTCAATTGAAAAATCAACTCAATTATGTAATATTGGTGAATTTATAAAGATTCCATTTTCATTAATTGATAGAAATACAATAATTATAATTATTCAGTCTTTACAAGATGAATTATTAAGTATGAATCAAACTAAATTATTAATTGATTTTTTGACATTGAAAAATCAACCATTTGTTTTAAAAACTGGTTTATATGGTAAACATGATGATATTTATGGTGAAAAAAGAAAAGAATTATTCATGACTTGAAATTTTATATATTAATACATAAAAGAATTATAAAAAATCTAAATAGAACTAAACAACAGTATCAACTTGACAATTCATCAAATCTATTTTCCATTTTGTTCCAAAGATTAAAAAGGGGATTTATTTTTTTATCATTAAATTCGTGAAATCGTAAAACATTCTTTGTCGTTAAAAAAATCATTAAATCATAATCATAAACAAAACTAATTTTAAATTTTCTAGGCTAGGTAGGTAGGTAGGATATTAAATTCATTACTAAACTAAAATTTTATTATTATTATTATTATTATTATTATTATAAATTTTCTTCAAACAAACTAATATATTCTTTTTTTTTCATTTTGATTTCCTAAAATCTTGTTGGTGATCTATCTCTGTTATAACTTGATCTTTCTTCATATCTGTTAGATCTATCATCTCTGTAGCCACCATCTCTATGACCACCTCTGAAATCACCTCTTCCACCTCTGAATCCACCTCTGTCTTGGAATCCACCTCTTCCACCTCTGAATCCTCCTCTATCTTGAAATCCACCTCTTCCACCTCTGAATCCACCTCTGAAATCTCCTCTGAATCCACCTCTTCTTTCATATCCACCTTGTTGGTATGAATCTCTATATCCACCTCTGAAATCACCTCTTCCACCTCTAAATCCACCTCTGAAATCACCTCTGAATCCACCTCTGAATCCACCTCTAAAGCCACCTCTTCTTGGTGGTGGTAAAGGACTTGTATCTTCTTCAACAGTAATAACTTGTTCATTATATTCACTATTATCTAATAATGGAATAGCTTTATCTAAATCTTCTTGTGATTCAAATGACATTGAACAAGTAGTTATACCAGTATTCCAATCTTGGAAAACTTTAACATAACTTGGATTTAAATCAGTTTTATCACGTACAAAATCTTTAATATCTTGCCATGCTGTTCTTTCTGGTAAATTACTTATCTTAATTCTAAAACTTGGTCTTAATTCTTTAATTCTAGCATATTCAATAAATAATCTTTCTCCACCTAATTCAGATTCATTAAATTCTTGTAAAGCTTTTTCTGATGTTGCTTCATCTTCAAAAGTTACAAATGCATAACCTTCTAATAATTTAACATCAGTGATTGGACCAGCTGGTGAAAAATGATCTTCGATTTGTTCTTTGGTTACACTATAATTGATTGGTTTAACGTATAATTGTTTTGAAACTTCCATTTTAATTTTATTATTAAAGTTATATATTTTTTTTGTTTTCGTGTTGAAAATTTTGCCAATGGTTTTAAAATTACGAAAAAAAATATGTTTTTGTATCATACACGTAATAAATTCTGAAACCACTATAAACCTCGTGGTAAAAACTATACAAATTCACAATTAATTATATATTAATATTATATTACAAACAAAATAATAAGTAAACAAATGTTTTTACAAAATGTTAATAGTTTATGATACTAATTTCTTTAAGAATCCTCTGAATCCACCTTTCTTTTTCTCTTCCTTTTTAGCAGCTTCATTTGCTGTTTTTTTGGTTGGAGTTGATGATGATTTTTCTTGTTTTTTAGCTGGGGCAGTTGTTGTTGTTGTTGTTGTTGGTTTTGTAGTTGATGTGGTTGGTTCTTTTGATTTTGAAATGGCTGAAGTTGGGGCAGTAGCAGCTACAACTTCATCGGTTGGATGTAAATCTTCTTTTGGTACAACAACTTGTTCAATTGTAATTGGACCTTTTGCATGAGCAGCAATTTCAGCTTCTCTTGTTAATTCTTCTCTTTCTGATTTAGTTGGTGTTATTTCTTCCAATGTTACATCATGACCTTCTTGAGCTTCAACTGCAGCTTCAATATCTGATCTTTTACCTGAAGCAGCAATAATAATTTCTTCTTCATCATCGTTAGCATTAGAATGTGTAATTGATGTACCTGGAACAGCAGCATTAGCAGCAGCAACACTACTTGATTTTCTTTGAGCTTCAGAAGCAGATGTATCGGTTCCTGGAGCAGCAGCGGCAGCAGCAGCAGCAACACTTGAACGTCTTTGAGCATCAGTTGCTGATGTGTCTAAACCTGGAGAAGCAGCAGCAGCAGCAGCAGCACTACTAGAACGTCTTTGAGCTTCTGTTGCATCAGTTGATGGATATTTATTAGTAGTATCTTCTGTTGCTATAAGTGGAACAACAGTTTGTGTTGATGGAATATCTTTTGATTGAGTCTTTGGTTCATTTCCAGATGGTTTTGAAATTGATGGTTCATTTGATCCACCACCAACAACTCCACCAGCAACTGGAACAACTTGTGAAGTTTCTCTAGCTTTTTCACCAATTGGAGCTGCTTCAACTTCTTTTCCTTCATTTAAGTGATCAGTACCAAATGGTGGTTGTTCTGAAGCTTTTGGATCTAAAGTTTTAACTTGTGATTGTTCATTATTTGATCCACTACCAATAGTTGAACCAAGACCAGCACCTAATGCACCACCACCTAAAACACCAGCACCAATTTTACCAGCATTTGAATGTTTATTATCATCAGTAGCAACTTCATCTGGAGCAACTGCACTAGTTTTTCTTTCTTCATGTTCTGGAACTGCTTGTGAAAAACTTTTTCTGGTTGTTTTTGGTTCATCTTCAATTAATTCTTGTTGTGGTAATGAACCTTCTCTTGATTTAGTAGCATCTTGTGAAAAGCTTTCTCTTGTTGTTTTTGGTAAAGCACCACCACCAATAATACCAGTTAAACCATTTGAATTTGATTCTGGTTCAGGAGTATATTCTTCTTCGGTTGAAGTTGCAGCAGCAGCAGCATCAGCAGCTCTCTTCTTCTTTTTAGCTTTGTATTGAGATCTTTTAACCTTCTTTTTTTGTTTCTTTTTTTCTTCTGGTGATAAAATTTCATCATCTTTACCTTCAAGAACTTCTTTTGTATGTTCACCACTTGCATTTGGACCAATATGGTCATGTTCTTCAGCTAAAGCAATTGCAGCTGGTGTAATACCACCAGAAACAGATTGACGTACTGGTTCACTTTTTGAACCAATTACATTTTCTGGTTGTTCATGATCAAGAACTTCTTTAGTATGATCACCACTAGCATTTGAACCAATATGATCATGTTGTTCACTTAATGCAACTGCAGCAGGTGTAATACCTTGAGAATATTCTTGTTGTGGTTCTTCTTCATTTAATTTTTTAGCATCTTGATTTTCAAAAGTTCTAAAAGCATTCAATTGTTCTTCTTCTTTTGGAATATAAATACCTGGCTCACCAGCAATTGATGGATGATTTGGTTCTTCTTTTGGTAATACAGTAGTTTTTAAATCTGAATCATGATGATGATTTTCAGGTAATTTACCACCATTATTATTAATATAAGCTAAACCAGTTTCTGGTATTATAGCTCCTGGAACAACTAGTAAATCTTTTAAATCATTAGCTTCAATCCAATTATTATAATTACCTTCGGAATCTTTTGTTGATTTTTCTTCTGGATTAACTTTCCATTCACCATCAACAACATACTTATAATAAATTTCTTCTTTTATAGGTGGTAAAGGAACTTGTAATTCAAATGAACCATCTGCTTGTTTAACTAATGGTAATGATTTAGTCCAATTATCAAATGTACCAGTAAGAATAACATCTTGAGGTCCTTTTGGCCATCTAAAAGTATAATGAACAGACATAATAATAGAGGAATATGTAATGTAATCAATTGAATTAAGTTATAATGATATCAATTGACCTTATTAGATTGATGATAATAATAAATTATAATTTACACAATTTTCTTCTTTAACTTGAATTGATAAAAATAAAAAAGTGAAAGGTGGAATAGAAATTAAAAGAAAAACTCTAAATAAACAATTTTTAATCAAAATGGAAAAAAAAAAAAAAAAAAAAAAAAAAAGCTGAGAAGGAAAAAAAAAAAAAAAAAAAAAATAATTTGTTGATTTACTAATTTGGTAATTTTACACTCGCGCTACCAATTTACAACATTTAATTTTCAATTTTTTATATACGTTTTCATCTTTCTTCTTCTTTTAACCAAACCAATTCCAATTCCAATTCCAATTCCAATTCCAATTCCAATTCCAATTCCAATTCCAATTCCAATTCCAATTCCAATTCTATTTCCAATTCCAATTTCAATTCCAATTCTATTTCCAATCCCATTCATTCATCGTTTCAATTACCATTTCGATTTCCTAGTCAATGATTAATAGTTTTATCAATGGCACCTCAAAAGAAATATATTTGTGCCTTCTGTGCTAGAGCATTTACAAGATCAGAACATAAACAAAGACATGAAAGATCACATACAAATGAAAAACCATTCCATTGTTTATATTGTACCTCATCATTTGTAAGAAGAGATTTATTACAACGACATTGTAGAACAGTTCATAATTCTCAATTAAATCCAAAAATTCTTCCTTCAAATAAATCATTAAATAATCCAACATCAAATGGAATCATTGTAAACAATAACAATTCCCAAGAAATAAATGAACCTTCAGATTCAGATTTATTTGAATCAATACCAATGACTCCATCAAATTCAATTGATAAAAAATCATTACCAAATGGGTTAATCTCAAGAAAGAAATCTTCTTTGGTTGAAGATTCTCATGATTTAATTCATTTATTATCAATTACAAAAAAATTAGAAAATCTTTTAATTGATTATGATTATAAAAATCAAAATCAATATATCAATGATCATTTCTTAATTGGTTATATAAATTTAACTTCCCAATTTAAACAATTTCCAACATTTGATAAAATTTTAAAAGATTTGATATATTATTTAAATACTTTTTATATAAATCAAGAAATTAAAGATTCAACAATTAATGATTTTAAAATTGGTTTAATTTATTCAATTATATCATTAGGTTTTATTATCAATTCAAATTCAAAAAAATCAATTTATTTCTTTAAATTACTGTGGAATTTATTAATTAAAAAATTAATACCACAATATAATAATAATAATAATTTATTAGATCAAATTGAAATATTAAATAATTTGTTCATGTTAAGTTATCTATATATAAATTATAATTTACAAAATTTTAACATCAATGAATCAAAGGAAACCCAAAAAGAAGATGATGAAGAAGAAGGAGAAGATTCCATTCAATCAAAACCAGATATATATCTAAATAATCAAGTTATCTTAAATTATCTTAATGATATAAGTTTTATAATTATAAATAATTTAAAAGATTTAAAAATTAATGATAATTTAATTGATGGAAATATAAATTTATTTTATGGAATTTATATAATTTTATCAAATTATTTAACTTTAGAACCACCAAAGATTTATCAATTTATTTTATCAAAAAACATCAATAATGATTCAAGTTTAAAAAATTTAATGATTCAATTTTGTAAATCATTTATTATATTAGAAAATAGTTCCAATTCAATTTTAAATGAGATCAGTTTAAAAATGATTATAATATCAACTTTATCAAATGAATTAAAATTATTTAATCAATCAAAATTAAATATTTATGATCTGAAAAATCTGTTACATAATTCAATTATATTAATTAATAAATCAATAAATATTGACAATCAAGAAGAAAATTTATTATCCATTTCAAATTATAAATTATTTAAATTATTTAAAAAAAATTTAATAATTAATTCCCCAATTAAATTTCAAGAATTAATTTCAAATTATATTTTTTTACCAAATTATTATTTCAATTGGCAATTATTAGAAATTACATTAAAAGAATCAAATATAAATTCAATATCAGATGAATTAATTATAAAATCAATAAATTCTTCTTCTTTAAGTTCAATTTCAATATTAGAAATTGAAATTAAAAATTTTTTAAATTATAAAATTAATTTATCGAATATTAATAATAATTTATTAATTATATCAATACCAATAATTTTTATAAATAATTATTTAAATCTTGAGTTTTTAAATAAAGTTAAATCATTTAATAATTTACAATTGATAAATTTAAATATTTTTTTAATTCAATGGTATATAATTTCAATAAAAATTATAATTATAATATTTGAAGAAAGAAATGATGATATAAAGGATAATTATATTTTACAATTATTTCTTTATTTAATAAATAATCAACAACCACAGGAAAAAATTTCATTAGAATTGTTTTATAAATTAAAATCAAATTTAGATTTAATATTTGATAATTTTTTTAATTATTTTAAAATTGTAAATAATAATAATAATAATAATTTACAATTTAATTTATCAAATTTTAAAATTAATTTATTTTCAATTATAAATTCTTATTTTCAATTAAAATATTCAAATGATTTAATTGAAGATCATCATTTGAATAATTCATATAATAATATTAATGTTTCAAATCATTCAAATTTTGAAATGAAACGTTCAAATCTGATTAATTTGGGAACATTATATAATGATAATAATAAATCAACACCAATGACAATGACAATGTCAATGACTTCATCTTCAACTTCAAATAATAATGGTAATAATTATAATTATTATCCTCAACCTCCAATACCTATTTTATCTTCATCAACATCTGTCAACAACAACAACAACCCCAATAATGTTGGTTATCAACATCCATTTCAATATCATCAGAATACTTATATGTTACCACCAATTACCCAAAGAGATGATAACAATAACAAATAAGAATCCATTTAGCTGGTACTAAATATATAATAATTTGTTAAAGTATCGTTTCTGTCTACTCTGGAAGACCATCAGATGAATTATGATTACTAAAAAGAGATCAAATTGAGACACCTTTTTGTATTTGTATCATTCTGTCTGATATTTTCTACATTTAAAACATAATCAGATCCATGATTATTGTTGCAAATCTAAAATTCAATCTACAATTGGTAGCAAAAAACATTTAATATTCAGATCAACAATTTAATCATTTATTCAATTATGAGACAAAGAATTACAATATTTAATCCAAATAACAACACTGACAATATAATCAAACATTTAGATAACTCAAGTGCTGAACTTTCAGTTACCAAAGATCAACAACCTTTTTCAACAGAACATAAATATACAATTTCCAATCCAAATTTAAATCAATTTAAATTTATAAAACAATTTCGAATTCATTCAATTTTCATATCAAATTCAAATTCAATATTTCCATTTAATTATTCAAATGGATTAAGTATCTATATTGTACCTAAAAAATTAACAACCCAAGAAGAAATCGATTCATTTTATAAAGAATCAACAATATTAATTTCAGATTTATTTGGTTTAAAAATTGAGACTAAACAATGGATAAAATCCATAAATTCAATTTATTATTATTCACCATTTCCAAAAGATTTAAAATTCAATTATAAATTATTTGGAAATTTACCAATTGAAACAAATTCAAATATTGATTTAATTTTTAATAATGATAAATTAACATTACGTCAATTGGCAAATTCAACTTCAAATATAATAATAAAGAAGGATTCATCCATTTATAAAGAAATTGGTGTATTTAATCTTGATTTAACAGTTTCAACATCTAATGATGATTTAGTATTGGATGGATTTAGAATAATATTTGATCCAAAAGAAGAAAATGATTCAAAGGATATTATTCATAAAACAATGTTTCATATTAAACCTAGACATAGATATTTGATTGAATCAATTGAAACAGAATTGGTCTCCAATGGGTTACATCCAATTATAAAAACTCAACTACCAATAACCAATTTTCAATTTGATAATGATTTAGATTCTTGTAAATTATTTTATTATATAAATTTAAATAAACTGTTAATATTTGATCAATTTCAATCTATTCCAAATGGAGCAAATTTAATATTAAATAATGGTGAATCTAATTTAGAATTACCAGAATATAAAATTTTAAATTGGGGTAATGAAATTTTATTTGAATTTGATAAATTCCCAAATGAAATTAAATTTGAATTAAATTCAAGGTATCAAAAACCAAATAATGAAACCAAATATACAGAAATTATTCAATCAAAACCAAAAATTTTCATTGGATGTAATGTAATTGAAGATGAACATTTATTAGATAAATCACCATTTGATTCAAAATTTCAAATTGGTGGAAATTATGAAATGTATTTCACAAATGATACAGGATTTTATCATTTTAATGAAAAAAACAATGAAATGAATTTTTTAAAAATTAATATTCCAAATGGTATAACTAATTTTGAAAGAATTAATTATATAACTACAATTTCAATTTTTATTGGAATATTTATAATTTTGATTCCTTTATTTAAATTTTTAAAATTTCAAAAACCAAAAACTACTTCAATCAAGAAAAATGAATAAGGACTTTGAAAAGGATACTATAGAACTCAAGTTTTAAATATATATTCAATTGCTTGACATTTTTTCAATTGTTCATCACACTGATTTATATCTTCAAATTTTTTAACAATCCAAATGAAGAAAACATATTTAAGTAATGCATTTTCTTCAGTTAAATATGATAAAATAGGTAGTGAAATCACTACCAGATGCAAGTAAAACAACTCTTTTAAATGATTCAATATTTCTAAAAGTATCACCAATTATAAAAAGAATATTTGA